>LPNX010463661.1:982898-1141732 GCA_001517045.1 Pseudotsuga menziesii | reverse complement strand
CTTGTCTCTTGTGATGTGCTTATGTGATTGCTGTGCTTGTTATTCTCTCAGTGAAAAGATCTTATCATAATGCTAGCTTAAATGATGAAAAACTAACACTTAGAAGAACACTTGGAATGCAAATAAACGTGAAAAAATAAAGAATATTCAAATTGAGTCCGGCCAAAGAAAAAGAAGTAGTAATAAGGGTAATCAACAGGGAAAGGATAGCGACCGATGAGGATATAGATGTCTGAAGTGTCGCACTAGGTGACTAAAGGGACGTGATTGTGAATAATTGAAGGAGCTGAAACATAGGAAGGCCAGTGTAGCAGAAGTAGTTGACCATTGCATGCAAGACTAATGGTAGTAGATGAACACCACGACATGAACAAGACACCAATAATATTTCAAAAGGAATGATAAGCTTCTAGAAGAAGTAAGTAAGAGTAAGAAAATAAGATAGTGGAAGATAGTATAAATATGGATGAAGGCGTAGCAGAATAAGACTTTTCTCACCCTTTTCTTGTGTTTATTTCACTTAGATGAACTTTTATCATCTTCATTTTGTCCTTTGAGTTGAACCTTTTTCTTTGTAGTAGAATAGAGTCAAATGAAGTTCTGAAAAATAAGTTGGGTATAACTATCGGGGAAAAAAAAGAGATAAGCACTAGATAAAGGAGTCAATGAGATGATTGTATTGAAAGGAAGTGCAAAAATGAATTACAAATATCACATGAAGGATGGAAGTGAAAGTATGAGAAAATTGTAGGAAGATCTAGCCTTATAATGAATATATAATACATGGAGAGAGATAGTGGTCAAACTGGAAGCTTTAGAGTGAGCGAAAGGGATTATGAAGCTTTCAGACCAAGGAACATTTATGAAGATTCTAATTAAGGATAAATGGACCCTAGCTATGGAGGAGACAAAGGATTTGTGAGCATATTGACGAGATATTGGAAGAGTTGGGATAGAAAGAAAAGTCATTCCATACTAGAATGTGTGATGGGTATGATGATGAGAAGGAGGTGATGAAGTACTATCCTATAGGCGATCATTTCATGGAATGTCACCTAGAAGAGGGATTGTTGTTGGAAGATGTCCCTAAAAGAAAAGAAAAATGGATTTGAAAATGAATCCAAAGGAAGAGATGAAGAAAATGACATAGAAGAGGTTTTTGAATTGGTAATACTAGATATGAAAGGGGATCCAGTTAGGAACTCCGAAGATAAGTTGAACCAACAAGTCAATAATACTTCTAACAAAAAGGAGTTGGACATAGATATTCATTGAAGTGGGTATGGAGAAAAAGAAGAAAGCAAAGTAGAAGAAATCCTCATGCAGGAAAAAATTTCAACCAGTTAGTTGAAAGAGAGCTTGTGCATGGGTATAGAAGGATATGGTGAGAGTACAAAGAAAAATGCAGAAGGAAAAAAAGAAAACATGGAAAATATTTAATGCCCATGGAAGGAAAAATACAAGAATGAAGAAGGACAAGTCATTAAAATACTTGTAGAATTACATAAACAAGGGTTTTAAGATGAAATCATCATAAAACCAAGAATTTATGTTGTTAGGATGAAGAAGGAGGAAGTGGATGATGATAAGATTGAATGTAAAGGTTATTAGGTGAAGGAAATAGTGAGTTTGCTAGAGACTGAAATAGAACTTGTATTTTATATGCAATAATTTGAGTTTATGTTGACGATACACAATGATATTAAGAGAAGTGGAGAAGTGGGTAGAGAATCTCTTAAGGAAGCAAGAATAGCTGAAGAGGTGTCTATGAGATAATTAACCATATCCTATTTGATAAAATTGAATCTAGGCATGAGTCAACTAATTAATTCTCCACATAGGAATATTCTATTGATAATTTCAAGTTGAATTGACAGGTCCAGGAGTTGTTGGAAAGACGGTTTATTTGAGGAAGTATGAGTCCATCTATAGTACTACTTGTAATAACACCTAAGAAAATATACAAATCGAGGATGTGCACTGACTCAAGAGGCATACATAATATTATAATCAAGTACAAGTTTCCATTATCAAGGATGGATGACTTCATTAACTACTAGGGTAGAGGAGTGTACTTCACCAAGATAAACATGAAGCGTGGATATCACAAAGTTACGATAAGGGATGGTTATGTGAAGGCAAGCATGGGTGTTTGATAAGAAATTTAGAACTTAGAGTACGTGAAATGGAGGAGAACCCTACCAAAGACTGAAGTTTCACTAATGATATACTTGATTACAAGTGTGTAGGTATATCTAACACTATGAAGAAACAAATATAATCATAGTGAAGATGAAGGGACCATTTCCCATATGATACCATGTATGGAATCGGTTATGAAGAAAATACAAGTACAATATTGCAGTTTAGTTATGATGGGAAGACTGAAATCATGGACATGACGACCAAAATTAAGACCATTCCAAACATGCTAGAGAGAAGTCTACATGAAGTTTCAAGATTGCACAGGTATAAATAATTATCAACTAGTGGTGGGCAGTCACACCATTGACTAGAAATATGAGATGACAAGATGACCATCAGAAAAATATGATAAATTTCTTGATAGGTAGGGAGTTTCTCGCAAAGAAATCCAATCATTGAATGATCATTTGGTATAGATGAAGGATAGAACTTTGGAAGAGGTTTTATGGATTTTAAAAGAGGGATATCAATGGCTGAAGACTTTAATAAAAAGACTTGCACCATGAGTGCAGTTCTTTTGTACCAATGGAATCTAATGTAAGGGCATCTGAGCCTTCTACCAAAGGTAGTAGATAAATGAAAATATTTGCTGAGAGAGAGTCAAATTCCTTCAAAGTGAAGGAAACTAAATCATGCTAAAAACATCGTATCAACACAAGAATTTGATTTGAGTCAAAGTACCAGTTTGTAGTTAAGAAATAAAAACTAGTCAAAGGACTAGTCGAGTCGTACAAAAATATGACAAGATGAATTGAAAGGCAGTAACTTAGTAGAAGGATCATGTAATACTCCTTGATTTAAAATTTTTTATTTTTTTCAAAAATACTTTGAATTATTATTATTCTCTGACATGAAGGTCAAGAATAAAATATTTTTATAATAAAACATGCACCTTATTAATGAAAATTGCTGAAAGAAAACACAACTGGAAATACTTGTTGAAAGAGTGTTGTTGACCCACAAGAGGGAAATGACAAGTGGTTGAGACCACCGAGTAAGAACTCAAGATGTAGGGGGCATCATCCCCGAATGTCAGGTCTGCAATACTACTTGAGCTGCTAAAGAGCAGGAGGCTCATAAATGACCAAGTCCTAGGAAAAATACTATTTAATTGTATGTCCCTGAGTAGCAGGAGGCTAGAATTGGATAGGGATTAACATCTGTATAATGCAAGAGATGGCACATTGAGATATTTTTCTCTTGTGGTTCAACAAATAAGCTTGGGGGTTGTGGAGCAAGTAATTTGGCTACTCTAGGAGTTGGATGGGAGGAAAAGCTTCTCCATTTGTGTTTTCTGAGCATTGGTGCCAACGCTCCTCCTCTATTTTATTATGACTAATTATAGTCACATTAGGATGTATATGTGGATTATATGTACATTTACATCTCTATATAGTAGGATTATGCATTCTGTAGAACAAATCTCTCTGTTCTCTAAAGTATCAAATATTTGTAGTAATGTTTTACTGTAGCAATTAGTATTTTGTCCTAAGTAATATTTACTTAGTTATGACTGTTATAAGTCCATTAATAGTTTGAGAATCAATACTTGAATGATTAGAATTGATGAGTATATATACAATGGTTGAAATCCTATGTTTTAAACCTTTACCTACTTTTAACAGTGTTTCCTAGTTTGTATCTTTTCTGCTAAATCTTCAGTGATTCTATTTCTTGATTTTAGAATAGCGTTAAAATGATAATGTTGGTTCTGGTGTCAAGCCGTGAGTTTCTTTGCTGCTTATGAGAACACCTTAAAATTTTGTTGTCTGAGTCCGATTGTCACGCTCCTTGGTAACAGTCTTTAGTTTGATTGCCACTAGTTTTTAGTCCAGTTCTAAACTTGGTAGATCTACTAAATTAACCTCACTCGACCAATGGTCCCACAAGCATTCAACCAAGAGAAGAATTCAAATCTATTGTGGATCTGATTTCATAAACAATATTGCTCCCATCTCTAGCTTTTAACTACCTTGCTAGTTCACCAACGAAATGACCGAAGGACCATCAGATCTAGATCAATGATGGAATTCAATGGTCATAGGGAAGATTGCATAAAGTACCATGCTCGTAAGTTTTTTATTTGACCGTGCTAGTTCACCCAATGAAATAGCTCTCATTCGTTGATCAACTCACACGATCAACCACATCCATTGATCTGGATCTTCTTCATCACGTTTACTTTCCCAAAATTCTCTTCGTCGATGGTTGTAACTGATCGAATATTCTAGTATGTTTTTCCTGAATGTATCGATTTATGTAAATATTTCTTTACTCTAATTTTCGATTGATCTAATAATGTTGGGTTATGGTTTAGATATTTATCTTTTCAATATTACGAATGTAATCTTTGTGTAGGGGGGGAACCTTATTTCATAGTATGAATCCATAATTAACCTAGCATGGTCCAGTCTTAAATATTATGTTTAGAGGCGAAAATGTTAAGAAGGGTTATCAGTTTTCTTTAACCTCTAGATTCAGCTTAACTTATAGTGAAACAAAAACCCCAAGTCAAAATAGAAACCCTTGAATATGCAAAGTCAAATGTTGACCGAAAATACTAGAATATTTTGTTCTAGATCTAATATGTAGCAAGATCGATGGTACACAGAAGTGTGGAAGATGGATTTGCGGAAGTTGTGAAGAGTTGAAAGGAAACCCGATTTCCACAATCTGCAAGGATAAGATGTTGTTTCCCAAAATTAGACGATCAACGATCCAAATCTAATATGCAAAGCTGATCAACGACTGATAATAGTCATGGAGGATTCATTGTGGAATCCCTAAAGGAATTATATCAATGGTTAGGATTAGAGTTTCAAATGAGTTCAACAGTTTATAGAAATTGCGAAAGGCAAAAGGTGGAAAATAATAAAAATACAAGGAAGAAGGTTGAGGTTCCAATTTCTGAGTTTCGTAGTGGGAAGGTAGAGGAGGAATGCAAAAAGTCAAGGATTAAGCTACCGAAAGGTTTAGGTTTTGATTCCCAAGTTCCGCAGCGGGAAGGTGAAAGGCAGAATGCGAAAAGTCAAATATTAAGCTACTAAAAGGTTGAGTTTATGATTCCCAAGTTCTGTAGTAGAAAGGCGGAAGGAGGAACGTAGAGTGTCAACGATTAAGTTACCAGAAGGTTGAGTCTCTAATTTATGAGTTCTACAATGTAAAGGAAGAAGGAAGAACACGAAGATTCAAGGATTAAGTCAAGAGAAGGTTGAGTTCCCGACTTTCAATTTCCACAGTGGAAAGGCAGAAGGCGAAATACAGAAGGTAAAGGATTAAGTTAACAGACCTTGGAGTTTCGAGATTCGATTTCCACATCAAATCCAGATCAACGGTCAAGGTTGTTATTGTAAGGATCAATAGTGTGGAAATCATTTCCAGAATGAGGAAGGCAAAAAGTGGCCAAATGAAAGTATCAAGTTGTTGGTTTTCTGACTTTCGAGTTCGATAGTGGAAGGAGGAAGCAAGAAAACTCAATTTAGTGCAGAAATGCCTATTGTGGTTACAGAATGGATCTGTCAATGGAGGAGCGACTGTTACAGTGGTCCTTACCCCTAAGAATGAATGTATAAGGATGAATTTAACCATTAATTATGGCCAGGGTGTCCTTTTATTTGTATTTTCTCATAACAGTTGGGTATGTTAGTAATATGTCTAAAGATATATGGATATAGATTTTTTTATTTTTATTTTATTTTTGAGGTATGTTACATATGGTATCAGAGCATGGTTTCAGCACTAGGCCTTGTAGTAGGGCTTTCACCCTAGCTAAAGGTAAAAAAATCTCCCTTTCGTCTACAGGACGGAAGGGTAGGGTTCCTGTTGCTTGGAAGAAAATCTGCAAAACAATGTTAGAACTAGGCTATGAAACACTACATGAAATGGTTAGAAAACAAACTATGGATGCAAGAAATCAAAGGGAGAACCTACAAAAAACCATTAGAGAACAAAACTGCAAATAAAACAACCTAGTAAAATAAAATAATAATGAAAAACTAATGGTTATACCTTTTGTTTGGGTGGAAATGGGCCACCATGCCCTAGATTGGCGAAGCACCTCTCCTTTTGGGATGGAAGCTTGGCTTGTGGAGCAATGGAGAAGAGGCAGAGTCAATGGATTAAGAGGCAAAGGGTCTCAAGGCACTCACACAGGAAGCATAATGATAGGGAGAGTTCTGTAGTAGGGCTTTCACCATAGCTACAGGAAAGAACAACTCCCTTCTGTCTATAAGACGGAAGGGTAGGGTTCCTGTTGGTTGGAAGAAACGTGCAAAACAATGTTAGAACTAAGATATGAAACCCTACATGAAATGGTTAGAAATCAAAGGGAGAACCTCCAGAAAACCATTAGAGAACAACCCTGCAAATAAAACAAGCTAGTAAACTAAAATAAAAATGAAAAACTAATGGTTATACCTTCTGTTTCGGTGAAAATGGGCCACCATTCCCTAGCTTGGGGAAGCACCTCTCTCTTTGGGATGGAAGCTTGGCTTGTGGAGTGATGGAGAAGAGGGAGGGTGAATGGCTTAAGAGGAAAAGGTTCTCAAGGCACTCACACAGGTAGCATAACGATAGGGAGAGAAGGAGTTTTTTAGAGTGACCCCCACCCCTCTATTTATATCTTTTTTCTAGATATTTAGGGTTTTAAGCCTTTGGTTAGGGCTTTAGCCCCTTTCTTGGGATTAAAGCCCCTTTCACCCAATTCTTAGCTCCTTTTCATGTTTCAAGCTCCTTTGAGGGGTTTTAGCCCCTTTTTGGAGGTTTTATCCCCTATGAGAGCTATTTTGGCTCTTTTTAGGGGTTTTTTAATCCCTTTCCATGTGCTTGAGCCTTGGAAAGGGTGTGGGGGTCAAATGAGGGTCATACTTAGATCTCTTTGGGTGGTGTAGGTCATGTAGAGCTCATTGGGGGATTTTTTGGGTGAATAGATTGCACCATGATGTGTGAGGGCAGGAGCTCATCGTATGGCCGCCGGACATCATAGGATTTTATGGGAGAGGTGGTGCTTCTTGGGCTGGGGCATGGTGGATTTTGTTTTTTGTATTAATATGGTTTCCATCACTGGGTTAGATACAAATAATGTGTGACATGTATATGGACGAGGTGGGAATCCCCATGCTTGTAACCATGTCAAAAGAATAATGCGATCTTAGCTCTATAATACAAGAGCTGATCATGTACAACTATTGTTACAATAGTGGTTTCCTCAATGAGAGGCTAAATACAATACCGATCTGGAGAAATGCTACATTGGACCCATGGAATTCTCATGGAATGCTATATCTTCATGACTGATGGTCTGCTGGATTTGGAATGGTACATAGATGCCAAGGTACTTACTGACGGAGAGTCAGAGTCTCTGTGGTACAAATATGCTAGTTCAATCATGAATCTATATAAAAGCGATGCTGGCACTTCTCAACACTGTCTCTAATGCAACCCGAAAATCATAAGGGCCATGAACCTATTGGGGTCCCTTACATAGACTCATAAAATTTCTAGAGTTAGGTGACATCTAGGGTCTTTGACCAAATACTGTATAGACCAATACCCTGTACGAATCTCAATGATGCGATGATCTAGCTGGAGTTGAGCACATGAGAAACAACCATTCCGAGAGGCACTAAGGACTCCGCTCAAGTCGTCAAAGGAACTCATCAATGAGGTTGATGAAACCAAGATACAAGGACCTCTGGGTATATCCTATGGAATATGTGTGTTGTCATCGACAGAGGAAGACCTGCAACTGGCCAAGGCAATGGTGTTTCCTTGACTAGAAGCGCAAGGGAGATAACCGAAAGATGTGAGGCAATCTCAGGACTGACCCACTAAATGGGGGGGGAGGGAGGGGGAGGAGTTGACCAGGGGCAGGGAATCATGGGGGACTCAAACTTGCTTTTTTCAGAGTATGACGGCAAGGAAGACAAGGAAGCAAATGAAATTGATTCATGGGAAAGGGATCATAGCTGTAATCCCGGGAATATAACTACAGATGGGAAATGCTTGGGGGAGGTAGACACTTTTGTTATTGATGGGATTCAAGGAAGACACATCACAGAGTACTCTGAAAAAATGCGACCCAAAGTGGGAATGCTACCAAACTGATATATGTGAGGTGGTGTCTAAAGACACCATTGTGGTACGATATCATGGATTTTTAGTGAGCCCAAGAAAGTAAATGCTCGATGGTGCTTTCAATTTTAGGGATTCTGAAAGCATGAAGGAGACTCCAGTGGGGGTTGTTTTTCGTTGGTTGTCTCCCATGCCTGAAAAAGGTTAGAAGTGTACATATGAGAGCTCACCCATCCTTCAGGGGATGGGAGACTTCTTTACCATTAGTAGTCCAATCCGTCTAGAAAAGGTTAAACCTATATTGATTGGACGATCATTCAGATAATTTTACGAGCATGAACGAAACGAAGTTTGCTCGGCGATATTTTCTTAATGAGAAGGCTGGAAAAGAGATTAATGACAACACATGATAAGATTTTTCGTAAAGTTAGGCCCCTCTTCCCAAGAAAGCATAAAAGGATGCAGAGGGGAATGGTCTTGAGTTGAATGTGCCAAGGTGGTCATTTTCAGATGGTAGTTTACATAGTCCACAAAAGGAGATAAACGAGAAAATGTAGACGCCCTTTCCTATACTTTAACAAACGAGAAAGGAAGCATCTATGCTCGACAATGTTTTCATTCGTTTGGGATTCAAAAAAGATCTTAAACGAAACTCTAGTATGGTCAACCGATTAAGGGGGCACTAATGGTTCCCCCATGCTGGGACAATGGATAGTGGTCCAAAGGTCATCCATGCAGTATGGATGGAGCAGGTGGCTCTTGGACATACCAATACATGCACGAGATAGATCACAAAATAGGCACGCGAGTTGGTGCGGCAGAGGCAAGTAAACCGAGGTGGCTCTCAGACAGAAGTTAGGAGAGTATTATGTCAGTTGTAGTTGACTGAATTGAATACATATGATGTGAGTGCAAGTTCAGAGGAAGTTATATGCCAAATGCATGCAAAAGAAATGATTCGCTCTCTGGGTGATGGTCTGGATACCTGCGTAAGGTGTGGTGGATGGATTAGACAGTTATAGGTTGAAATAAAATGATGTTCCTTCTGAGGAGATGGTCTAGAGTTTCGCATGAGTTACGGTAGGCAAGTGTGATGCAAGTACAAGTCCAGAGACACTTGTATCACAATGTGGTACGTAAAATGAGGTAATTTCTAGGAAGTGGTCCTAAAATTTACTTGTTATACATGAGACGATGGTCTCATTAGAAGATAAAGGATGGAATTCTAAAACCGGTGGTACAAACGACGTCCCAAACGGACTCCGTATGGCTTGGTTATGCGAAAAGGAAGAAAATAGGTCCAATGGGGCCTATAAATGGGTGGGGACCACTATGTGAGGTTTCATTGTCATTGTTCACTACTGATTTGGAAAGGTGGTCCCTGAATTTATTTTGCTGATTTCTCCCATTTCGACCGACGGTTTCGAGATCCGTAACTTGCAGGTAAGAGCTCTTACAAAATCTATCATTTTTAGTGGTTTACATTTTGGATTTTCTCACCTAGGGGTCCTCTATGAGCCTGTTAGGGTCTCTACAAGCCAGTTTGCACCTTTGGTGGGTAAAAGAGCGACTGGGTCACACCCATGAGGCTATTTTGACTGACCTAGTCACTCTTTTTGGCTAGACATGTGCGACTTGGTCCCTGGGTGGCCTTTTTTGTTGAAAGCTGTGGCTGACAACTATGTTTTGCTTGCGCAGGATGCCTGAGATTAAGTGGCATGAGAGAGACTATCAAAACCTCCGAGAGGTGTCATTGCAGGACGAAAATGTGCGTGGTGCACTGGACCATTGTGGATTACTGAAGTTTATGCAGATTCCTCTTATGAAGAGCTTGCATCTACTACTACAGACTCTGGTAAGCTTTTGGGACATTGGGGAGGAGGCCTTCATGATCGAGGGGCAGCGTATTGAGATTAAGTTGCTGTATGTATAGTTTTTCACTGGGCTCCCTATGTTGGGAGTTGTTGGTGACTTGGCGTTGGAGCTGTCTTGGGCGGAGACGTAGGAGGAGTTATGTGATAGGCATTGTTACTCCACTATGTATGTGTGTGGCTCACACATCTTGACGTGTGACATTGAGGACTTGTCGACACGAGCGGTGGAGACACTACTCCTACGTATCTTGGGTTCCATATGGAGACACAAGATATCTGGAGGGCAACTATAGATGGTAGAATGTTCCATGAGGGGCACTTACTATGGGTGGGCTCAGATGTACCTTTTGGATGTTCGGCGTTAGCTGAACAATGTGAGGGCATCTAGGGGGGGGGGGTTTGTTTTGGATCCTTTTTATATGCTTTATATTTTGAGAAAGTACCTACTCTACATCCGCATTGGATAGTGCAGGATGGTGGTCCATAGGAGCCACAGATGCATAGGTGGTGCCAGATGATGGTACGAGCGGGCAGCAACAGAGTGGGCCATTTATTTACAGAGGATCTACTATAGTAGTGATGGAATGTTCCAGTGGTTATTGAGGAGTACCCTTATGCGAGTATGGACTATCATGGGGACCCTGAGATGCCCCAACCTCCAAGCCAGGCATTCAGACCAGCGAGTATGTATGTGTGATGTTTTTTGTATTCATCGTTTTACATAGTGTAGTGGAGGTAATTGATAGTTATATAATTATATGTGTCGACTGATGGCGTGTTTTTTTGTGTATGCAGATATTGGTCCTCGCCCTCCTCCCGGGTATTAGAGGTGAGTGGTCACGATTGCAGAGGCAGTGGTTCCTACGGGGAACCCTCGTCGGTGACAACGGGAAGCAGAGGTTATTTTTTCACACTTGGAGCAGCTTGCTAAGGGGATTTCTGATGACGGCTGGTAGCGTTTAGACAATGTGATGATTTCCACCATTCATAGTGTGCCTCCAATGTGGACCTCTGTGATGAGGAGGATGGTCGTTTCCTATGATTACTTTCATCAGGCGACGCGAGGGGATCTTCTTGCAAAGGATGATGATTCCTTTGAGGAAGATGATGATGATACTGAGCTAGATGATGAGGATGAGTCTTTGTTAGATTAACAGCTACTGGGGCTACCCCTAGTGCATTGGTGCACTTAGGAATTTTTACATCACTATGTATATTCAACTGAGAAAGCATATGTGGCTTCTTATTTTGTAGTGAACATATTTTGGACATGTGATTTATCTCTATATATATATTTGATGCACGTGGATGCACTTTTTATGGTTTTATATGTGAGTCTTTATATGGTGATGTGAAATGAAATGCCTATGTGATGTATTTTTACATGTGTGTGCATGTTTATATCTGATTATGCATGATGTTGGTTTTGTATGTTTCCTATGTGTGATGATAAATGTGCCAATTTAGAATGTCATTAGCCATTTGATCTGCTACACTATTGAGGTTTCTAGGAACATGTGTGAATGTGATGGATTCAAATGTTCTAACCATCTATTTAGTGCGCAGGAATTTTCTAAAGAGGCAGGGATCACGTACCTAGTAGTAGTTGTTCAACTGGGAGACAAGCAGTTGGGAGTCTAAGAACACATCGAGATGGAAAATTCCCAACTGGAGAGCAATGGCCAAGAGGTCATTGGCACCATCATATTCAGCCTGGTTGTTGGTCGCAATGCACACGCATATTCCATCGATATGGATCAACTCATGCAATGGGGACTAGATGACCCATGCAACTGAGGTAAGGTTTGGAGACCATCTTCTTTCTCTATTAGCAAATCCAATGTACCAATCCGAGGTAGGATCCATCTGGAGAAATGAAGGAAACAAGACATATGACTCACTTTAAAAAATGTGTAAAACAAAAAGGGACAAGAATATATTACAAGATGAACTATCATCACTTAAAGAGGTGACATTAGAGGGAAAGTGGTTTGGAATTTCAGGGGATTAGAATTCATTCCTTTGTGTGACACGATGAACCCTAGGAGATGGCCTGTTAGGACACAGAAAACACACTTGAAAGGGTTCAAGCATATTTTGTACTTACGACAACAGAGGAAGGCTTGCCACAAGTCGTCTATGTGTTGTGCTTTCTTCTATGACTGCGTAATGATGTTGTCAAGATAGACCAACATGATGTGGATGAGGTCACAGAAATAGTCTGTCATGGCGTGCTGGAAGGTGTCTCCAACATTCTTTAGACCAAAGGGAATTACTCGATAGGAGAATGTGCCGCACGAGGTTGTGAATGCAGTCTTATAATGATATTCTTTCTGGATATGAATTTGGTTATATCCAGAAAATCCATCCATGAAAAAAAAGACCTGAAGTCTGACATATGCCTTGATAATCTGATCGATGAAGGGTGTTGGGAAGTTGTCTTTGGGACACGCCCAATTTAGATAGTGGAAGTCTATGCAAATGCGTATGGTACCATGTTTTTTATTGATGGGAGTAGGATTTGAAACCCAAGTGGTGTACGCAATGGGGTAAATGAAGTCGACTATGTGTAGCTTTTCGATTTCAGCTTTGACCGCGACAACTTTGAAGGGGTGGATGGGTGGTTTTTTTTGGTGCACGGGGGCCACATCAGGCGATGTGTTGATGTGGTGTTCCATAATGGATGGATCCAACCCAGACATTTTAGTGTAGGAGTAGGCAAAGATGTCACATAATTCTTGAACAAGCGCTTTGTAGGAGGTGACTTCTTCTGAGGAGTAAGATGCCCCCAACATGATTTCCTCAACAACCTCAGGATTGGTTGAGATGTTGATTTTGATGGTTGGTGGATGTTGGCCATGTTCCCTTCTTCGAAGGAATCTAGTATCGAGATGGGATTCTTGAACCAGTCAAATTTCTCATGAATGAAATCTTTGGTTTGCACACAAAATTGGTCAGACTGTGACACAAGTTCTTCAGGGAGGAAGAACGAGCGATGGTGAATGTCATCCCATGAGTATTCTGGGGTGTTTAAGGCTTCAAGTATCTCCTCATCATTGCGAAAGAAATGAAGAGACAGGTTTGATGGACCATCGGTAATGGTGGAGACGAGAGGGTCTGTGGAACTGGACATCATGTAAATGGACATGGTGTCTGAAGAAGGAGGTGGGGGGTATACTTCTTCGATCAAAGTGATCTCAGATTCAAGGGCATGCTATCGAAGGCTGGATAGAGCCGTTCGAAACTCGAACAAGTCCTAGCAGTGATGAGAATAGTGTCCATACAATCCGCAAAGGGCACAAGCATGGTTTGTTCTCAAAGACCTGTTTCTCACTATTGGCCTACATGGGAGTTCAACCACAGGGATATTTTACTTTGTATCCATAGCGTCCAAATGCGTGTGGATTATGGAAATATCAGGGAAGTTTTGAGTTGGATGGCCATGTTCTTCACAGATGGCACAAGGCATGATCTATTAAGGTTCAGCGGTAGCTTTCACGTTTTTTCCCTTATCCCTTTTTGGGTGGGGTGGTGTGGGTACAGGTGTGGTGGTTGGTTTTTGCGGTCTGAGTGGAGGATGAGATTCAACCGCAATGGGTTGCACATGGGGTTAAGAATACCTAGGGAATTGGGGGTTGGGCTGGTGGGTCGAGGTACCACACAGAAATCCCCAATTTGAAATTGGGTAAGTTTAAGGAAGCCATTACTAGCTTACTCGTGACACCAGGAGGGGAAAATAGGAGGGGAATCGTGTGGACTGGGGAGGAGCCCAAATAGCTCCCTGATGGTTGCATGTGGGGATGGGGTTGTGGTTGTGGCTATGCATAATGTTTCCACTGTAGATGATGTTGCGGCTGTTGATGATGTTGCGATTGTGGATAATGTTGCAGCTGCTGTTGGGGCTGTAGTTGCAGTTGAAGTTTAGGTGCGGTAGTGCTAGATGAGAGCATGCAAAAATCCACAGTCTCATTTGGTGTTAGCGGTGGTGACACTAAGGGGAAAGAATCTATCACGGTGGTATCGACAAACATCCCAAATCCCACATTCAACAATGGGGAGGTTGGTATGTTGTCAACCATGTTGTTAGCTGTAGGGATGACATTGGCGGGTACGACTAGCCCTTGCAGATCAATGGTGTTGACTGTAGGAATAACATTGGCTGGTGTAGTTATCCCTTGCAGATCGTGATAAGTTATTTGGTCAACCATCATGATTTTCCCTTCGCGAGGGAACATCATGAGACGGAAAAAAGTTGATTCTATGACTCTCATGGCATACATTAAACTTCTTTCAAGGAGAAGATTATAGTCCAATTGAGCATTGACAACCTCTATATCAATAAATATGTTTTTCCTGGCTAATGTGATGGGAACGTGTTAGAGGATTCCTTAAGGTTTAGTTGCATGGTCATCATAAGCCCGCAGAGTAGTAGAGGATGGTTGTAGAATCGGGGATCCAAGCTTCTGCCAGACTAAGGTTGACATAACACACGGGGATTCCTCCTCGTCCATGATGCATTGGTGCACGACCAAATTTCAAATGGATACCGGGATTTGGAAGAAAATGGTTGATGGCATCCATGGTTCTCCTTTCTCCGTGTCGAATGTGATCAACTTGGAGTCAGAGGGGTCCATAGCACCAAGGGTGGATAGTAAGGATTTCCATTGTGTTGGGAAAGTTTTAAGTACCTGAAGAGCTAACATAGCCATAGGTGTTTGGGCCAAGTCATCCACGATGCTGTAGGTTACAGCTGCTCTAGCCGTGATGTTGTTGGAAACCCGCCGTATGGGGGGGCATGGAGGAAAAGGGGGTAGATGAAGGAGTGTATTGGTCGTTTTGGACATGGATGTTGCTGATGGGTCAGCGGGTTTGGTGTTAGTTCCATATTGATTTCGTCTGGTCTATAAATTGACCTCTTCAGTTGTCATGGATAGCAGGTGGTGAACACCTGTTTCTGCTATCGGAGGTTCCCCTGGGGTGTTGGGATTAGGTTGGGGAGTGGGTGAAATTTCTACAAGTCTTTAGATTGGTAATGGGTTTTGGAGCATAATGGGTGGAGGTCCTGGTGGTGCTGGGTTGGGTTGAGTTGCGGTTGCCATATTGGTAGCATGCTGAACCTCATTGTGAATGTCTTTCTTAGCATGACCCATGAAGGGGAATTCATGTGTATAGTGCCCATAGACCTCACACAGCTTGCATGGCTGATTTGTGTGCAACAGAGCATTGCGTCTAGGTGCGTTTGGTTGCTGAGGATTTTGGGTTGGCTGCTTTGTCTCAGCATTATTGGGAAGATTTGGTTGTTGGCCGCCACCCTACAGTTGATTGTTGCCTTGATTCCAGGCTCAGTTATTTAAAGCTTTCCCTTGTTTGTTATTGGGGGCTGGCTGGTTGGGACATTTTTGTTGTGCAAACACTTGTCCCAAAGGAGTAGGTGGATTTGGGGCGAGGGTTTGGGTGTCTTGCACGAGTGGTGCATGACTTGGGGGTATGTGGGTGCTACAAATGTGGGTATCTATCCCACATATTATTATTTCAACCAAGTAGGTGCATGGGTCTACCACTGTGGCGTAGGTTGTGCACAAGAGGTTGTAGCTCTGGAATGGGACATCATTCTTGCATAGTTAAGAGCTTGGCTTGGGTAGGAAACACTAGGGTTGTTGCTTGGTTGTGGTGGCATGGTAGGTGGTTCTGGATGGTGTTGTGATTGGTGGGAGAGAGAACCTATGATGCCATCTATGGCATGGGATGCCTCTTGTGCATCCCAGTAGGAGGTTCCTGCATGGGGATGAGATCAAACTATTGGGACTTCAAGATGGCATCTTCCTCTGTTTGGGGACATTAGGAGGCAATGTCCTTAGCTATAGGTGGAAACAAGGTTTTCAAGAACCAGTCTAGGAAGATCCTGTCATCAAGCTTGATCTTGCATAAGTTATGATGTCGCCTCGACTCATGGATGTGGTCGGTGATGTGGGTCGCAGTGTTTTGGTGGTAAGATAGCAAGATTTCCACTCCTTCATCATATCTGATGGAGAGTTGGAAATATTGCAGGAACATAAAGGCCAAGGAGTTGAAATCTGGATACTTGGCTTGTGGTAGCTCAATGTACCACTTGGCTGCAGCACTTGTGAGGGTGCGTTGGAACACTTTCAGTATGATCAAATCATCTACGATGTTGTTTAAACAACACCATAGGTGAAACATCATGATATGGTTTTGAGGGCACTCCCCTGCCTTCCCTTCAAACTTGGGGATGTCTGAGGGGAGTTTTGTTGGCATGGGAGGCCAAAAGGTTTGATGGTAGATGGGGTCATTGGTTAACCTAGCCAAGTCAGGTAGGTTGAGGCATGCCATGAAATAGAGGTTTGGCCGAACGTTAATGTGTGATGGTGCCGGGGTTTGCAGGAGTATGATGTACCTGTGTGACTAGGGGTACTTATGGAATACTTCTGGATAGGCCACTTCCCCCGGGTATTGTAAGCGGCATAGTGTGAGTGGAAGGGACACTTCCTCCATGTATGACAGGAGGGATAGTATAGGTGGAAGGGCCACTATCCCAAGGCATGCCAAGTGGGACAGCTTGACTGGTAAGTATGGGTGGAGGTAGCTAACTTATGACAATTTGCATGACAGTGCTAGGACCACCCACAGGGGTGTTGGTGGTGGTGTGGGGTATGGAAATGGGTCCACTGCTGATCATCAAACCAGAAAGTGGATCCAGGTTTGCACCAGTCATGGGGCTAGATGGTGCAGTGTGTAGATATGGCACATATTGATATGATTCTGAGTTTGAATCAGAGGTTGTGTGTCCTTCTGACGATGTATAGGGTCGTCAAGAATGGTCTCGACGGTGTTGGTTCAAGGACCTAAATTGTGGTGGATTGCCTCTTAGGCATGAGGAAGAGCGTGGGGGATCAATTATGTCTTGTTGGTGGATCAGGTGGTGAAATATGGTAATGATGTTTTGGACCTAGGTTTTAGTGGCTTCCTATTGGATTTCAGGTGTTCACTTGGCCACCAAGACTCCCAGAAGACAGCGCTTGGATTTTTCCTCACAGGGGTGCTAGTCAATCGGTAGGGGTCATTGCCCATTTCTCTTGGCAATTCCTCTTAGCGGCCAACTACTTTGGGGTTCCCGTGGTAGTCCTCATAATGAGTTTCTTGGCTGATCCCAAGTACTTCCCATGGTTAAGGAAGTCAGGGACTTATGTCCTCAAGGACGACAAGTGTTTGAATTAGTGTAAATTAATAAATTTTAATGGCTAGGTCAACGTCATGAACTGAGTTTGGTTGTTTTATTTGGTATGGTTTGTGTGCATGTCCATGGTATTTATGTTACACTTGGTGGCTTCTTGTATGGTTTATGAATATTTTGCAAACCTTTTTTGATTTATTGCAGAACTTATAACATGGGTAAGTTGTTTATGAAAGTAGTAAATTGTGAACATAAATTAAAACATGTCATACATGAATCTGAACTATGGTAGAATTATGAGGTGAATGCCTTACATCTGTATTTCTCTTCGACCAGGAAAGATTGTTGGGATCCCAACACAATGGGACTAATCCCACTTGTAGATCCTTAGGCCACTTGCCAAGTGCAAGGTTAGTCAACAGGGAAGACACGAACGCCGTGAGGCCCCCTCGGCCTACCACCCCCTCTACCTTCCAAGTCACCTGTTTTTAATTGTCTCAAAAAATTACAAATTAAGTGCCTATTACTATATGAGCTTCACCCTTCATCTTATCTGAGAATACCCCGAAGGGTGATGACTTGGTAGAAGAGGAAGGGCTAGGCAAGGTGTTAATTTCCAATTAAGAACCGAAACGTAACCTACAGTAACTTTATTGAATCCTTAAACATATTCATTAAACCATTAACTAGTTAAATTTATCATTGATTTACACAGATTGTATGAAATGAAAACAAATTGTTGGACAGAGGTGGTTGAGCTGTATTGACAGTCCAGATAGCTTAAAAAATAGAATTTGAGAGACAGATCACCCTTTTTGGGGTCAATGTGGCAAGGGGGTCTCCAAATTTTCCCAAAATTAGGCGAGGGGGTCACTCAGAATCTGAAAATAGGAGTGATATGCTTCCTAAGAGGAAGTCACACCTTTCAGCCTGATACGTGTGACCTTGTCTGAAAACTAGAAATTGTTTTAACCTGAGCTGGGAACGACTAACAATAACTTGTATTGTGGCCGAATGGGCTCAATTTGGCCTTAAGGAGGCTCGTATGTGAACTAAAATACATAAAAAAATATATATCTAAACTAGATTTAACAGAAAATGAACTAGGTTAATCGAACATAAACAAAAGACTGAAAGTTTAAAAAGAAAATCCAGGGATCCTGTGGGATCGACATGGTATGCTCACTAGTTATGTAGTAGGGATTTCACCCTCGATATAGGCAAGAACAACTCCCTTTAGTCTATAGGAGGGAAGGTTAGGATTCCTATTGGTTGGAAGAAAACCTGCAAAACAATGTTAGAACTAAGCTATAAAACCCTGCATGAAATGGTTAGAAACCAAACTATGGCTGCAAGAAATCAAAGGGAGAACTTACAGCAAACCATTAAAGAACAAACATGGAAATAAAACAAGCTATTAAACTATAATAAAAATGAAAAACTAATGGTTATACCTTCTTTTTAGGTGGAAATGGGCCACCATGCCCTAGCTTGGGGAAGCACCTCTCTCTTTGGGATGGAATCTTGGCTTGTGGAGCAATGGAGAAGAGGGAGGGTGAATGGATTGAGAGGAAAAGGGTCTCAAGGCACTCACACGGGTAGCATAACTATAGGGAGAGAAGGAGTGTTTTGAGAGTGACCTCGGCCCCTCTATTTATAGCTTTTTTCTAGATATTTCGGGTTTTAAGCCCCTGGTTAGGGATTTAGCCCTCTTTTTTGGGATTTAAGCCCCTTTCTCCCAATTCTTAGCTCCTTTGGGGGTTTCAAGCTTCTTTGAGGGGTTTCAGTCCCTTTTTGGAGGTTTTAGCCCCTATGAGAGCTATTTTGGCTCTTTAGGGATTTTTTAAGCCCTTTCCATGTTTTTGAGCCTTAGCAAGGGTGTGGGGGTCAAATGAGGGTCATAGGTAGATGTATTTGGGTGGTGTAGGTCATGTAGAGCTCATTGGGGGATTTTTCGGGTTAACGGGCATAAATAGGCTAAAAAACACTGCTATAAAAAACAACAAACTAAATCATTTTTATTTTGTTTTGAAAATTCTCTTACATAACGAAGAAAAGTAGAAAGATTTTTGTAGTAAATATGGAAGATGCAGGAATTTTTGCAGAAGAGGAACGTCTTTTGGAAACACCTTTAAATGAAGTGGTTAATATAAGGGATGGAGAGTTTTGCGTAGATCTAAATGAAAGTCAAAACAATAAATCTGAATTAAAAAGGACTATGAATGAACTAAGATATAAATTAAGAAAGGTTAAGGAAGATAATGAGTGAATTTTGAAGGCTCGACAAGAAATGAATACTATCATGTTAGCAAAAATCCATAATGAAGAAAAAGATAAAAATAATTATTTTGATCAGGAACTTACTAAAAATTCCCCGTACAACTAATGTAAGGGTAGGAAGATGGAATTTTCCAGTGATAACCCTGACACTTCAAGTGAAGAGTTAGTTAAAAACCACAGAAAAAATCAAGAGTCAGGCAAAAGTAGTGACGAAAATAAAAAGAAGAAAAATTACAGACCCTATGAGGAAAGGCATATATATGGTGGCAATATATAAATAAAGTTAACGGTATAAAAGAAAGGTATGTAACCTGGAAAATTTTTAAGAAACTGTTTAAAATAAAATATTTATCTAAACATTATTATGAAAAAAATCCAAGGACTTTAATGAACTAAGGTTAGGTGCCTTGAAAATGATAGAACTCTGTAGTAAGTTCTTAATCTTACTTCACTATGTCCCTTACATAATTGATGAGAAGCCCAAGATACAATGGTTCCTTAGCTGTATGCCCCTCATGTTCAAAGAACATATTGAATATGAGAATCCAAAGACATTGGAGGAAATGATGAGGAAGGAGAAGTTATGTTTTGATCAAGACAAAAATAAAAGAGAAAGAATAGCATCTTGGAAAAATAAAAGCCCAAATAATTTTGACTCTAAAAGAAAACAAATTAAGTTCCATAAAAAATTTGGAAATAATCATAGAGGGTATCAGGGTAATAATTACAAAGGTTTTAAACTTCAAGATTCTGCAGTACCCTCAATTGTTCCTAATAAAAACCCAACACTTAAAGAACCCTTAAAATTTTGGGAGTGTGGAGAACCACACTACTTTAAGGATTGTCCAGTAAGGAAGTGGAATTTTAATGTCCATTCTATCCATGAAGCAGTTACAGTTGGGGATATGGCTAGGAGCATGCCCAAAATATGCACTGCAGTGGAAAATCGACAAGCATACAACTAGACTTCCATGGTCAAAATTGAAAGTATGATAAGCAATGAACCTATCTCTATATTAATTGATCCAGGTGCAAGACTGAGTTATATTTCACCTAGATTTGTTGATTTATGCAATTTGGTACCTGAAAAATTTGATAAGTCATGGCTAGTACCTATCTCTATATTAATTGATCCAGGTGCAAGACTGAGTTATATTTCACCTAGATTTGTTGATTTATGCAATTTGGTACCTGAAAAATTTGATAAGTCATGGCTAGTACAGTTAGCCAGAGGTTCAAAAAGACTCGGTTACTAGTTTTGTTAGAAATTGGAAGATAATGTTGAATGATTTCCTTACACATGTGAATGTAAATATATTTCCTTTAGAATATTATGTTCTGTTGATAGGAATGGATTGGATTGAAGAGCATAAATTTTTGCTAAACTATTTTGATAAAACATTTACATCTATTGATAATAATGGAAATAATATAAAGGTGAAAGGAGTTCCTAAATAGGTAACCAATATGGAAATATATGCTCTACAAATGAAGCGATTAGTAAGAAAAGGATGTAAGGTATTCGTAGTATATATAATGAATGATAAGGAAAATTATATAAAACCTAAACTGGAAGACATACCTGTTTTAAAGGAGTTTGAAGATATCTTCCCGGAAGAACTCCCTGGACTTCATCCAAAAATGGATATAGACTTCACAATCGATCTGAGTGGTACCAGCATCGAAATATCCATATTGAATGAACATAATCAAACTCACATAACTAAAATCACAATTACAAGAACTAATAGATAAAAAGTACATTCAGCCAAGTGTGTCTCCCTAGGTGGCACCGGTCTTGTTTGTCAAAAAGAAAGACAATACACTAATATTATGTATAGATTAAAGGAAACTAAATAAAATGAATATTAAAAACCGATACCTACTTCCCCATATAGATGATATGTTCAATATGTTCTATGGAGTAACTGTCTTTTCAGATAGATTTAAGGTTGGGTTATCATCAAGTGCGAATAAAAGATGAAGATATTTTTAAAACAACATTTAGGACCCGTTACGATCACTATAATTTTGTTATAATTCCCTTTTGGTTTACAAATGCACCTGCTGCATTCATGTTTTTAATGAACAACATCTTAAGTAACTATATGGATAAATTTGTTGTTGTCTTCATTGACAACATATTAATCTACTCTAAGAATGAACAAGAACACAAAGAACATCTAAAAATAGTTTTGCAAGTATTAAGAGAACAACTCTATTCCAAGTTCAGTAACTGTGACTTTTTCAAGGAAAAAATTCAGTACCTCAGACACGTAGTGTCCATGGATGTAATCTCAGTCGACCCAGACAAGGTAAAGTCCATCATGGAATGGACGGTTCCTAAAAATGTATATGACATCAGATCATTTATGGGAATTACTAGATACTACAGGAAGTTCATGGAAGGATTTTCTAAGATTTCCTACCCCATAACTCCCTTATAGAAGAAAGGAAAAATGTTTGAGTGGACTTAAAAGTGTGAGGAAAGTTTTAACAAATTAAAACACCTATTAAACACTGCCTCGATCTTCAAAATTGATGATCCATTCAAGGATTTTGTCATATGTACCGATTCTTGCAATGAAGGGTTAGGTGGAATATTACTACAAGATAATTATGTTTTAGCTTATGAATCCAGAAAACTAAAAGATCATGAGAAGAATTATGCAACACATGATCTAGAACTTGCGGCTATAATTCATTCCTTAAAAATGCGGCGACGCTACTTAATTGGAGGAAATTTTTTACTTATATTAGACAACATAAGCCTCAAATATTTATTTGATCAACATAATTTGAATGCAGTACAAGCCGGATGGTTGTCCTTTCTAAGTGAGCATGACTTCAAAATAAAGCACATAAAGGAAAAAAATAAAGTAGCAATGCTTTAAGTCATCATGCAAACTTACTTTGTGCAAGAAACAACTACGAATCTGATTTGGGAGGCCATATTTTAAGTACGGGAAATTCTGATGGGAAATATCAGAGTTGAAAAGAAAAGACTATTGAAAATGAGAAAGAACAAGTAAAAACTAAATTTAGCCTAAACCAACAAGGACTATTTTTGTATAAAAAAAGGTTGTATATACCTAACATAAAAGAAATTAAATTGACAATCATGGATGGACTACATAAAATACCATACTCGGGGCATCCCGAGTATCATAAAATGATTACCATTATCAGAAAGGACTTCTTTTGTCCAAACATGAAAAATTAAGTGGCTGGATACTTAGCTCTCTACCTCGAATTTTAGTAAGTTAAAGCAAAGCATCAAAATCATCAAAATCTAGCAGGGATTTTGTAGCCAGTACCCATTCCAGAATGGAAGTGGGAGACCATCAGTATGGATTTCATCACCGTATTTCCAAAGAATTTTAGACAACATGATTCCATCAAGGTTATGGTTGAAAAATTAAGCAAAGTGACTCATTTAATTCCTATAAAATCTACCTACAAAGATGTTAATATTGCAAACATATTCATGAAAGAAATATTCAAGTTATATGGCATACTGAAAGTGATAGTCTCGGATAGAGACGTGAAATTAACAGGTAATTTATGGAAATCCTTGTATAAGGGCTTGGGTACCCAGTTAAATTTCAGTACTGCATATCATCCACAAATGGATGGGTATACTGAAAGGGTAAATAAGGTTCTAGAGGACATGCTAAGAATGTATGTTATGGACAAACCAGGTAAGTGGGAATACTACCTACACTTGATTGAATTTTCTTATAACAATAATTTCCAATTTTTTACAGATATGAGTCCATTTGAAATTGCATATGGGCATAAGTTTAATAGTACAATTTCATGAAGCAGTCCTATTGGTATATTAGTGTTACGACCTGATATATTAGAATATATAGAAGTAGTCATGAAACAGGTACAACAAAACTTGAAGGTTTCCCAGGACAGGAAGAAAATTTACGTTGACTTAAAAAGAAATTCTAGAGAGGTCTAGGTGGGTGATCATGTATACATAAAGGTAAATCCCAAGAAAAGTACCTTGATATTGGGAAAGTATAAGAAATTGACACCCAGGTATTGTGGGACATTTGAAATTTTAGCTAGAGTAGGGTCGGTTGCATACCAATTAGCCCTACCACCCAATATTAAAGTACATAATGTGTTTCACATTTCTATATTGAAAATATATGTTCATGTTGTTTCTCATTTTATTTATTGGAATGTAGTCCAAGTGAAACCAGAGGGAGAGTTCCAAATGGGACTGGAGTGCATTCTCGATAGGAGAGAAATTTTACTATGGAACCGTACCATCAGTCAGGTAAAGGTGCAATGGAAGAACCTTAGTCCCGAAAGAGCTACTTGGGATATGGAAAGCAATATGCAGGAGGAATATTCATACTTATTCCAATAGGTTGATATGGAAGAATAAAAGAAATGGCTATAACACCAAGGACGGTGTTATCTTTTAAGGGGAGGTCTATGTAATACCCCTTGATTTAATAATTGTTATTTTGTTGGAAAATACTACCTTGAATTATTATTATTCTCTAACAAGAAGGTCAAGAATAAAACACTATTTTAATAAAAAATTCTTTATTAATAAAAATTTGCTGAAGGAGAACATGAGTGGAAATATTTGTTGATAGAGTGCTCGTTGACCCATAAGAGGGAAATGACAAGTGGCTAAAACCACCAAGTGAGAAATCGAGATGCAGGAGGCATCATCCCCGAAAATCAGGTCCGCACTCCTAGTTGAGTTGTTGAAGAGCAAGAGGCTCATAAATGACCAAGTCTTAGGAAAAATATTATTTAATAATATGTCCATGGGAACCACGAGGCTAGCATTGGATGGGGATTAAAATATGTACAATGCAAGAGATTGCGCATTGAGATGTTTTTCTCTTGTGGTTCAGTGAGCAGGATCGGGGGTTTTGGAGCATGTAATTTGGCTACTTTGGGAGTTGGTTTGGAGGAATAGCTTCTCCACTTGTGTTTTCCCAGCATTGGTGCCAGGATCCTGCTCTCTTTTTATTATGACTAATTTTTACAAATAATAGATCAATTCTATGAGAAATTATGCTAAGAATAAGCATAGGAAATAGATCTTGCTACTAAGAATTCTCACAAGCATACACAGGAAAAATAGAGAGAAGAAAAGAGACTGAATCATAGGAATGAAGAGATGAATATTGGTGTGTATCCTTCCATTGAATAATGATGAATAATAGTGTACATAAATAGTACATCCCTCATAGTAAAATCTAATTGTATGGAAACAACTCATAAAGCTCAAAAATGCTAACTTACCAAAGTATAACAAACCCCCATATGTGGCTAAACCACTTCCCAAATCTATCAAGGACCTCACGAGTTGGAAAAATCATGAGTGAGTTGTCAAAGAGATGGAAAAACATGATAATCCTATAAAATGGAGAAAAAATAATGGAGGATGGGTTGGAAACAAAAGCTACCAGTTTCCTAGTTGACTAGCTTTTATCTTATCCATAGAAAAGCAGGAAAAGAAGAAAAAGTAGAATAAAGCAAAATCTGGTGTAAAGTCCTGTATACTAATTCTGGATGGTCAAAAGGTGGTCAAGATCAACCAAGAATTAGAAATAAATCATTCCTAGTATTTAGATGGCATGCATTGACTTTAAGGTGCAAGTGGATGCCAACTAATTAAGCTAGTGGGTGAATAATTAATCAAATAATGATTAATTATTTTATCCTAAGTTATGAGTCGGTTTAATATATTCCAACACCCCCCCTACAAGTATTACTTTATGATGGTATTAAAAAAATATATGGATGCATATAGGGCCTGGAAACAAGGCTATGGTCACCCTTTAACAATTATTATGTCCAGAAAAGTGAGGAAAGAGGAAAAACCACATGGGGAAAATCCTCCCTCAAGATAGGACAAGGAACAAAATTAGAAATATGTCTTCAACATATTTTCATATTCACTTTAATTAGCTAACTCAATTGCTTCTAGATGAAGGACTTGCTGAAGAAATCATGAACTCCATGATCATGCGCTAGAGTGTAGAACCTGCAAGAAGGAAGAGGAGAGACTCCTTGTTTCTCATCAACTAATGAAGTAGGATCATTATCTGAATGCTTCTTGCTACTATAAAACTCTGATCTGCAAAAATAATCTGAAATGGAAAAGAGATGTGTGCATACTCCTTTTCAAATAGTACAAAAATAAGGCAATTTATTTCACACCCAATTCCCTGAATAGCTGCAAAATTGTGATGTGAATCAGATGTCAATCGTCCAATATGATGTAGCATCTATATAGATATTATATGAGGCTGAAAAAATTATGATATATCAGAAATATTATCATATGGAACAGAAATAACAAAGGCTTTAGTGGCTCCATGAGGATATAGGGCTAGACTAGGAAAATGATGAGCAACTGGGGAAAACTAATAGGTGTAAAAATCTGAATGATGGATGGGATAAGATTTGAACCATAATTGCTTAGAACAGATCCAAACATGTTTAATATCAGTCCAAATATGACTAAGGACATGGATAACCATCCACTGAAAGATAGGGATGACTTCAAACCATGTAAGATAAATATCACTGCATAAGAGACCAATGAGGAATCAACTAGTGAACTTGGGATTTGTATAGTCTTAGGATTATTCAGAGGTATGGTAGATGGTATGGATGGTGGTATGATATGTGTATCAAACTGAAAATATTCTTCTAAATCATAATCCAAAGTATCACATATAATTATATCAGTAGACTCATGGGAATACATGGGTAATGAATCCTCTGCATGAAAGGAGGAAAGAATGAGATGTTCACAATATTCAAGGAGGTTCTAAGTATTGCTGCCAATAAAAAAGGACGATATGCTGAAGCACATGATATCAAGTAAGGTAAGTGGTATGCACCATCAATGAGAGAGGTATGCACAAAGTGTGAAGGATCTGGCACATAGATATTAGAATATAAGATAGGAGATTTAGAGAACAATGAATGGGTTATATGATCATAATCAATATCATAAAAATCTCCATATGTTACTTCTTTTTCATCATTAGTATAACAAGAAGAAAAATCACCTTCAAGAGACAGAAAAAGATGGCTCTTCAATATTTGCTTCTTCATTGAAGGAGGAAGCATTCGAATTAAAGAGGGCAAAAACAACATGAAATGTATGAGAAAATTATTCATCATGATCAAATTCATTAGATAATGTATAGGATAAGAAATATTGAGAGAGAGAACAAGAGGAGATGCTAGGTTTTCTCTATGCTTCATCTTCAATTTCCTGCAAATCGAAAGCTTTGTCGAAAATTTTCCAAAGATCAAATGGATATTTAGCAGAATATATGAGATGATATATATTTGGAGACATTCCCAAACACATAATTCCATAATATCTATAGCAATTATTTATCCAATCGATCTTCTCTTCATTAGACTTAGGTTCACTCAATGCACCAATGAAGACATCAAAGAGACATTACCTCTTCAAGTATGCGCTCATCCTTGGCTTCCAATCAGCATAGTTGAAAGGAGATAGTAGACAAAATTTTGAATCCATATTGAAGTTGTTTATATGCTCTAGGAGATACTCTCTACAACCTGAAAAACAAACTAGGAGAAAATCTTGTAAGCTAGACAATCTCTTCCTCAGAAAGGGATAGGAGACTGGAAGTGCTCCTCAACTCTATAGAACTTGATCAACCTTTCTGCTCTGTAGAATATGGAAAGGTTGTGCTCCTTGTAGCTCTTATACCATGTATAAATAATAGATCAATGCTATGAGCAATTATGCTAAGAATAAGCATAGGCAATAGATCTTTCTACTAAGAATTCTCACAAGCATACACAGGAAAAATATAGAGAAGAAAAGAGACTAAATCACATGAATGAAGAGATGAATATTGGTGTGTATCCTTACATTGAATAATTATGAATAATAGTGTACATAAATAGTACATCCCTCATGGTAAAATCAAATTGTATGGAAACAACTCATAAAGCTCAAAAAGGCTTACTTACCAAAATATAACAAACCCCCATAGGTGGCTAAAGCACTTCCCAAATATATCAAGGACCTCACGAGTTGGAAAAACCATGAGTGAGTTGTCAAGGAGATGGAAAAACATGATAAAACTAGAAAATGGAGAAAAACTAATGGAGGATGGGTTGGAAACAAAAGCTACTAGTTTCCTAGTCGAGTAGCTTTTATCTTATCCATAGAAAAGCAGGAAAAGTAGAAAAAGTAGAATAAAGCAGAATCTACTGTAAAGTCCTATATACTAATTTTGGATGGTCAAAAGTTGGTCAAGATAAACCCAGAATTAGAAATAAATCATTCCTAGGATATATATATGGCATGTATTGACTTTAAGATGCAAGTGGATGCCAACTAATTAAGCTAGTGGGTGAATAATTAATCAAATAATGATTCATTATTTTATCCTAAGTTATGAGTGGGTTTAATATATTCCAACATAATTCTAGTTATAGTAGGATGTATATGTGAAATATATGTATATTTACATCTCCAAATAGTAGGATTATGCATTCTGTAGAATAATATCTTTGTTCTCTGAAGTATCAAAGATTTGTAGTAATGTTATTATTGTAGCAATTAGTATTTTGTCCTAAGTAAAATTTACTTAGTTTTGACTGTTCTAAGTTAGTTAATAGTTACATAATCAATACTATAATGATTAGAATTAATGAGTATGTATAAAATGGATGAAATCCTCTGTTTTGAACATTTTCCTACTTTTAGAGGTGTTTCCCAAGCTGTATCTTTTCTGCTAATTCTTTGTTGATTTTGTTTCTCAATTTTAGAATGTCATTGAAATGATAATGTTGGTTCTAGTGTCAATATATGAGTTTCTTTGTTTCTTATGAGAACACCTTCAAATTTTGTTGTCTGAATCCAATTTCCATGCTCCTTGGTAACAATCTTTAGTTTGATTGTCACTAGTTTTTAGTCTGGTTCTAAACTTGGTAAATATGCTAAATTAACCTCACCGAACCAATTGTCCCACAAGTGTTCAACCAAGAGAGGAATTCAAATCTACTGTGGATCCGATTTCATAAATGATTTCACTCTAGTCTCCATCTTTTAACTACTTTACTAGTTCACCATCGAAATGATCGAATGACCGTCAAATCTAGATCAATGGTGGACTTCAATGGTCATAGGGAAGATTTCATAAAGTATCATGCCCATAAGGTTTTTCTTTAACTGTGCTAGTTCACCCAGCAAAATAACTCTCAGTTGTTGATCAGCTCACATGATCAAATGCATCCACAATATGGATATTCTTCACCACATTTACTTTCCCAAAATTCTCTTTGTTGGTGGTTGTAAGTGATCGGATATTCTACTATGTTTTTCCTGAATTTATCGATTTATGTAAATATTTCTTTACTTTTGATTGTCGATTGATCTAATAATACTAGGTTATGGTTTATATCTTTATCTTTTCTATATTATGAATGCAATATTTGGGAATTGGGCAGGGGAGGGGGGACTTTATTTCACAGTATTAATCCATAATTAACCTAGCGTGGTCTAGTTTTAAATATTATGCTTAGAGGAGATGGAGTTAAGAAGGGTTACTGGTTTTGTTTAAACTCTAGATTCAACTTAGCTTACAGTGAAACAAAAACTCCAAGTTAGACTAGAAACCCTTGAATTAACAAAGCTAAATGTTTATCCACAAGACTAGAATATTAATTGTCCATATCTAATCCACAACGATATCGATGGTTCACAAAAGTGTGGAAGACAAAGTTGCAGAATTTCTGAAGACTCTGAAAGGAAACCTGATTTCTGCAATCCGCAAGATTAAGACATTGTTTCCCAAAATTAGAAGATAAACGATCTAGATCTAATATGAAAATCATATTAACGACTGATAATAGTCATGGAAGCTTAATTGTGGAATCCCAAAAGGAATTAGATCAATGGTTAGTATTAGAGACGCAAATGAGATCAACCGTTTATAGAAGTTGTAGAAGGAAGAAGGTGGAAAACATGAAAAATACAAGGAAGAAGGTTGAGGTTCCGATTTCTGAGTTCCACGGAAGGAAGGCAGAAGGATGAATGTGGAAATTCAAGGATTAAGCTACCGGAAGGTTGAGTTTTCAATTCTCAAGTTCTGCAACGGGAAGGAGAAACACAAAAAGTCAAGGATTAAGCTACCAAGAGAATGAGTTTATGATTCCCGAGTTCCACAACGAAAAGGAGGAAGGCGGAACGTAGAGAGTGAAGGATTACATTATCATAAGGTTAAGTATCCAATTTTAGAGTTCCGTAGTGGAAAGGAAAAAGGAATAATGTAGAGATTGAAGGATTAAGTGAACAAAAGGTTGATTTCTCAATTTTCGAGTTCCGCAGCGGAAAGGCAGAAGGAGGAACGTGAAAGGTAATGGATTAAGATAACAAAACTTGGAGTTTCGAGATCTTATTACTGTGTCAAATCCAGATCGATGGTCAAGGTTGTTCCCATAATGATCAATGGTGCCGAAACCATTTGTGCCATGCAGAAGGAGGAAAGTGGCAAAATGAAAGTATCAAGTTGTTGGTTTTTCGACTTCTGAGTTCCGTAGTGGAAGGAAAAAAACTCAGTTTAGTGTGGAAATATCTATTGTGTTTGCAGAATGGATATGTCAATGGCGGAGGGAATGTTACAATGGTCCTTACACCTCAAAATGAATGTACAAGGATGAATTTGACCATTAATTATGGTTAGGGTGCCTTTTTATTTGTATTTTCTCATAACATGTGGGTATTTTATTAATATGTCCAAAGATATATGGATATATAATTTTTTTATATTTTATTTTTGACGTATGTTACAGATCATATGAAAACTAGAGGTGCGAGTAGACCCACCTAAAGATGAAACAAGAAACTAGATTAAGGGTTTTTCAAAGTTAAAGGAAGATGGGAAAGAATATAGGTGATGTGACAAAGTAAGTAGAGGACATTAGGGTTCATAGGAGTTGATGTAGGGAGGAATGTTCTAATACCAATAGGCTGAGGAAATATGATGTCGAGTCATCAAGTCAACATATTAGATAAAAATAAAATGGTAGACCAAGTGGTAAAAGGAAATAGAAGTTGGATTTGAATCCATCTAGTGTAGAAGACGACTCTGAGGGATGGTTGAGTAACAAAGAAATCGATGGAGGAGAAGTCGATGCTGATAGGACATAGTCGGTAAAAGAAAATAATATTATGAGCAATTGACATTTATTTGAGACAATGTGGACTAAGGAGAACGTTCAAAACGAAGACATGCCAGTAGAAAGAAGAGTAAGTTTGAGGTTGACCAAAGAAAATTAATTATTCGAAAGGGTAGATAAGAAGGAAAGGAAAACTAATGAGGAGTATTTAGATGACTAAATAATGACAAAAGGAGCTCAAAGGGATGATATCCATTACTAATTATAGGAGTTGAAGCATATGAATGTCAACGTCAAAGAAGTAGTTGAGCATTGAACGTATGAGTAATGGAGGTAGGTGAAGACACTAGATGGCACACCATGACCAGGATATTTTATAAGGAACAAGAGGCTTCTAAAGGAAGCAACAAAATAAAAATGAGGTGGTGGAAGAAAGTATAAATATTGATCGAGGAAAAGGATAAGAGGCCTTTTCTCTCCTTTTTCTTGCATTTCTTTCCCTTGGATGATATTTTAAGTTTTTTTCCATTGAGTTGAACCTTTTTCTTTGTAATAGAAGAAATATGATTGAGGACATAGAGACTTCACCTTGATTGTAATGAAACACTTATGAATTGGCTCCTGGAATTAATTGAAAGACATTATTAGTGTCATTCAAATTTTTTATGTCTGTTTGTGTGGGTTTGTTTGTCATGCTTTTGTTATGCACTCTAATATGTGACTCATTGTCGTGGGTTTCACATATGCCAATATACAACTTACTGAGTGAAATATGATGAAGTTATTTTCATATAATTTCTTGATATACCATCATACTTCAATTCTAAAAGGTTAATGCCATCTATAACTATCTTAACACTTTCTAAGGAACCATTACCATAAACCATGTTGCAAACTTCAAATTTAATACCAAAATAATGTATACATGCATTCTATAATATCATATTACACACAAGAAGAATAAGAAGTAACTATGTTTGAAAGTTATCCTAGAGAAAGTAGAAGAACAAAAGTTACATTATATTTATTCAAACCACACTGGATTAAAATTCCTATGGAAACATACTAAAACACTGAGAAGGGGTAACCTTTCACTTCTAACCTCTCACACCAAAGACTACAAGAGTGACTAAAACATTCTATGATATATATTCGAGAGTACCTCCAATTACATGATACTAAGAAATAATTATTTCTATTGTCCAAAAAAATAATGATTGCTTAGTTGCAAGTACTTCATTTCTTGGTTTACACCAAACATATTTCTAATTAATACTACTTTCACATAGCTAGTGTTGGGAATCTTTTGTATTCTTTGTGCATTCCCAAAGAAAAGTGTGTGTGGGGGTTAGAGGAGGAGTGTTGTTTGGGTTCATGGACAACACCATCGAAAGAAAAATTTTGGGAACTTTTTTTGTTTGTTTTGAGTTGTTTTTGACACAATGTAAACTAACTCTAGTTAAGGAATTGGGTTGTAATATAATTTGGGTGAATTGTTTAGAGGTTTGGATGCTATAATATTGTATTTTAAACAAAAATAATAATAATAAAATGAGGCAAAGAGTGGAGAAACTCTAACGAATGTTGGTTTTCCTAGATTTGTGTTCTCTATGGTAAAAATCTATGTAATCTTTATGTGAGCCATTGTTAATTCTTGTTTTTAGATTATGTTTGGTATTTCTTCAGTTACATAGGTATATCAAAACTCTTAACCTAATAATCACCTATTTAAATTCTAAATGAAACCCATAAATCATGGTATGGATAGTCAAATGTAGGCTAGAGATAAAATAGCACATGGAACGAAATATCAGATTTATTTTTTACATGGTTCAAGAGTTTTCCACAACCCTTAAAATCAATACCTTTTATAAAAATTTATTGCAAGGTAGACAAACTTGTCTATAATAACATATCTAGTTTAATAGATAAAACTAAATATTTGAGGCTAAAACCAAGTCTGAACATAGACAGTCCCAATTAAAATCAAAACATGTAAAATTTTTATCATGCTTCATTCATAGCTTTGGAGAAACTATGAAATATAATTCATTTTCAAATGATTTTTTTGGTGGGTAGAGAAATGTTTTCTACACAAGTCATACAATATTTAGATCCAAACCTCATTTTTGAGGTTTTTTTTGACAGCTTTAAAGAATTAGACCTCTATCATTATTGATGTGATGAATCATAAGTTTTCTATTGTATTGCGTTTCGTGCTTGAATGCAATACTTAAACTCAATATGTTATTATAAAATTATGGGTTGGTATAGGAATATGGTGTCTATAAGAAAACCCATACTTAGATACAAACTAAGATATTTTATGTCGTGAATTGGTAAAAAAGTAGGCGCTTGTTACTACTAAGATATAAAAAATGTGAATTAAGGCACATAAATTTTTACCAAATCAATTTATAAAATAATACTATTTTTTGTGCTATAGCGTCAAGTCTTTAGTTATTCTCTCTCATAATACTACCATGGTTTAAAATTAGCGAGAATCCTTCTCACATTATATATGAAGTAATTTATTTGATTGTCTCCCCCTTTGGACATTCTCTGATTATAAGAAAAACAAAGTTTAGTGGAGCACCTTGTTGTTTTTATTCTTTAGTGAATATTTTTAGTAGAGGTTGAGGGTGAAGGTTTTTCTGTTTTTTTATTGAGTGCTAATCATATTTCTGCATCAATATATAATATGAAATTGCAAACTAGTGTGCCAAAATTATATCTATGTCATGGTTATGGGATGAGTGCACAAAGTTGAGGGATCTTTTATATGCAATGGTAGAGTGAAGTCAATCATTCAATATCCATAAAATAGAAATCATCCAAAGCAATCCCAACCCTGCCAAGCCTAGTCACAACACTTCCAACATGCTTGCCAATTAGCATAGTTAAAAACAATGCGCATGTGTTAGAGTGCACAATAATGCGCTCGTGTTACAATGTGAAAAACATCTACACGTTATGTAAAACCTATTTTATGATTAAAACAGGCCAAGCCCATCATTTCCTCAACAACCACATGTTGGAACGAGTTTGGGTGGAGAAAAATGAGCAAGGGTGAATGCATTTTGGGTGAAAAAAGGCCAACAAAATCCACCTTGGGGACAAATCTCTTCGTTGTGAGGTTTATTTTCCAAATTCTCTCATGCTAATTTCCCTATATTCAATAATTTCTATGACCTAATATGAATTTAAACCATTTTTTTAAATTTGTATGCCCATAAAGGAATTTATATGCCCAATGGAAACCAAAACCCCAATTTAATCATAAAAGCCAAATAATTTTGACTATTTGCATATGTATATTCACAAGAATCCTTGTGAATCCATACAAAAATTCACATGCCCAATGGAAACCAAAACCCCAATTTACTCATAAAAAAAAATCAATTTCACTATTTGCATATGCATATTCACAAGAATCCTTGTGAATCCATACAAAATTCCCAAATATGTCAAGTTTGTCAAGTATATTTCAAGTTTGCATAAGTAATTTACATGCCCAATGTAAACCAAAACCCCAATTTACTCATAAAAAAAAATCAACTTCACTATTTGCATATGTATATTCACAAGCATCCTTGTCAATCCAAACCAAAATTAACAAATATGAAAAGTTTGTCAAGTATATTGCAAGGTTGCATACAACTAAAAAAAATTCAAGTAGAATTCATATCTTCCCTAAAATACATAAACAAACATGGTTAATCCCTTGCCTCTATCCAAAATATCGAAGTTGGTCATCCAAGAAAATTAATAAACACCTTATAGTTTTGATGAAACTTCCTAATCGAAGTGTTAAAATAAGGTATAGAAGCTTCCTATGCTTCACAAATATTTTCTCTTGACTGAAGGGTACTTTTTTGTTAAGGTCAATACAACGGAGTTCAACAATAGGCTCTACGAACATCAAGATACATAGGGAGCTTGATGTGTTTGATTACATGCCAATCAAATACTATCATACATGATAGAATCCAGTTGAAACCTTGCAAAATATATAAGACAGTATACACAACTCTGCAAAGTATCTCATGGGTATATAGAAAGAGTGCATATAGCTAAAATAACATCAAGTGGAATCGATACATGGCCCAAATTACATATAAACAAAGATGCTAAATAGACTTTGGAGTCCAAAAACAAACATGCTACAACAAATAATTACGTATCTATCAAAATGCTTTCCTATATTGGGATTTTATTCATCAATAGCACCTTCCTCCACCTCTTCTAGGCTCTAGCCCTTGCCTATACCCGCAATATGGGAGTTGGTCTTGCAAGGAAATTAGTCAGCACCTCACAAATTTGATGAAACTTCATAATCCAAGCCTTAAAATAAGCCAGAAGAGATTCCCAATAAACATATGCATGTAGGACATTTTATGTACACATGCATATGTAAATTGGAATTAATACTTGAATTTATGACATAAATTTAAGATGAAAAAATGTTAAATGTTTATTCTTTACCGTAAAATTCAAGATCTATTTTAAAATTTGAATTATAAATAGTTTTTGTTGTTACTTGTCATACATTAGTTTTACACTTTTCATTTCTTAGAGATGTCATTATACCATGTGTTTATTTTTTTAATGATATTTTATTTGTATTTATGATTGTCGTGGCTATTATGGACCACAATGCAGGGATATTGAAAGTTATTTGTCATATGAGAGAGATTGGTTCTGACTAGAGGGGTTGAGATGAACTCCACTGCTCCTTGTCAACATAATTGCTAACCATAGTGGATACGATCAGTAGATTGAATGATTATTTGTATTATATAGAATCCTACATGGAAACCAAAAAACAAGAATATGATGATGGTTTGAGATACAACGAGATCAAGAATATCAAAAAAAAATAAAATCACATATATACACTATTTAGAGTGCTTGGGACATATGACATTCCAAAGAGCAGTAGACGACATATTTCGATTGAGTGGTGCATCTGTCAACCCATTGCAGACCATTGGATGGATAGATGGTACATGGTTTTTTATATTTCCCTCACAAAACAAGGAAACACCATTGTACTTCCTCCGAAAACTTTATGTAGAGTTTGTGATGGGAAAACATGTCAACTATTTTGACATGTTGGGGTTTCAGGTCACTGGTAGGGGGATTCCCCAAAACTGACCAAATTATTGGAATAGAGATGTCAATCGATAAATACCTCCACCCCATGTTGAGCTACCAAGGCCAGACATCCCTCTTGCACATGGTATGGTTACCCAGACACAGGACCCGTTTCTTATGCTAGGTAAGATGATTTCCTAGCACACCACAACTATTGACTTGGTAGGGTGCCCTTCCTCTTGTGGGGTACAACCACCAGCTTCCGGTGGTAGAGGACCATATAATGGTGGGGATAGAATGACATCCCATGTGCCTCAGAGCAAGCCACATGTGTTCATACCGTGTGGTTGATCCTGTTATGATCGTGGACCAACAAATGATACCTATATGATAACAGATGGTCAGGTAAGGCCATTGTTAAAACTCTATTTTTGTTCAATTTTTAATTTTTCCATATTTTACACATATTAAAAGATTCTTAATCTATGAAATTTTTACTCTTGCAGGAGCTTGATGCCTCTAAGGAGGGTGGTAGTACTCCCGGTGTGGTTGTATCTAAGTCTCAAACAACCAACACAGAGGTAATATTTCAACATGTGTCATTTTTTTAATACATGTGTCAGTCTTGATTAATTTGTTAAATGGTCTAATATTTACAATTTTTGAAGTTGCAGGAACCCCATTTTGAATAGGATGCTAGAGACATTGATATCAACGAATTACCCCCAGGTGGATTTTATGATTACCTTAGGAATGTAAGTACATGGTTAATGACTGAATCTTGTTCAAATTATTTAAATTCATTACTGTACACTCCTTTATAGATTGCTAATATTTATAATTTTTGATGTTATCTAGATCTGCAAAGCGGAAATAAATTGTTGGAAGCAGTCCCTACCATGGGGAAGATATGTCCCAGGAAGAGGTAAGTATATTACAAAATGTTATTTTTTCAGTACATATTATTACATCCTTTCAAGTCCATGTCCAATTATGGTAATACTTTATGACTGCAGACATCATCGAAAATCCCTGCACCACCTCTTCGGTTTAGATCTCCTCATATTCCAAACGTAGATAAGAGTGTTGTCTACAACAGATGACCCTCTTTCTTAAAGGAAGATGGTGTCCATGACAATGAACCTATTGATTCCACTATAATGTACACACTTCCAATGGAAGTTGCTGGTTAGCTTTGAATTCACTTCAGAACTAGTTTTTCTTAATGCTATTTTCGCATGTTTACAAGATCAAGATGTAGAGTCATCCATGCCAGACCTTAGTGGGGTTGTTGATGCTACACTCAATGCTGCATCTACAATGGGCATAAGTCATATAGAGGTATCTACTTGAATATTTGTAATTGTATAGCTCATTTGTATTGTCTATGGACATGCACGATGTCTAACTATTTTAGCATTTGTTGAATGTAGCCACACCCTAGTCCATTAGTGGTGGTGAATGAGGTTGATGTTAAACCTACGGATCCTCTTGCTACTGAAGAATCCCAGTATCATGCCATAGAAGAAATGTTTTCAGTGATATGTTCATTATTTACATAATTGGTTAGTACTTTCTCATTCATGTACATGTTAAAAATTGTTGAGATAATTGACATAGTTTTTTTATTCGCATAGAAGCAGTGCAAAGAGACTCTCTGCAAGAAGGAGGACACCAGAGGCATCTATACCTTATATGGATGCAATTAGTGTTTATTTTATGTACACTTGAGTCATATTTAAAGTTTCAAACTTTTCTATTGCTGGATAGTATTAGTTCAGTTACCTGATCAAGAAATATTGTCATTGATTTCCACTTGCCAAAGATGCACAGTATTCGTAGATAGAGGAAACAAGTATCAGAGTCAGGGAAAAACAAGAGAAATTTAGAGTTTTGATGTGTTATTCCAAGACAAATTTGTACTTTTCTGTAGAATAGGAAGTTATATTTTCGTGGTGCGGTCTAGGACATACGTACTTTTGTTTGCATGTACATCCATGATGTTTTTGATACATGTACATTGACAGGGCATATAAGGTCCTTCTATTTTTGTATTATAACTTTAATTATATAAAATTTATTGCATATCAAGGCTCTTGAGATCTTCATGGTTCATTCTTCTAAGTGTGATCATACATGTGTGGCCAATAATGTTTCTATGTGTAATGTTCCCAATTTTTTTATAGATTTTACAATTGGATGGAGATATCAGTTATAAATTTGAGAACAATGCAAAATTAAAATATTACATAATGAAAACAATGTACATTTAATTTTTTTTTACCACAATCCAATTGCATATACATTTTTAAATTAGCAACTATAAATTTTATTCACAAAAATGCAACATACCTAACACACATAAGCACCCAGCACACCTAAGAAACTGACCCAACTAAGTGGAAAATAAAAGCACCTTACCCACATAGCAACCTAACAAACATTTAAAGGATGCACAAAGTTGACATACCTAAGTGGTGCACATGTGTGGCCTACATAAATGAAATTGGTGTTTGGCATCATGTGTTTCATCTAACGAATATATGGGATACACATCAAACCTAAAGTATCCAAGTATAAGGTTGATTCAAAATAATGGTTATGATTCTTTATTGTTGTATCTCCTGCACATTATCTTATCATTTTTGAATGTACATGGAATTTGATGAATCACCTTGAGGACCAATTTTGGAAGAGATGAAAATTGTGTGTGATTTTATTATAGTTTAAATTGATTGGAGAAGTACTATTATGAATCGTGTTTTATAAATTTATGTTTATGGCACAATATTCGAAACATTCATAGGGTGAAGATATATATTTTGTAATAATTGCCTAATAGGTTGGACACTTGTTTATAAACATAAACATGTTCCATTACATGGTTAATGACAGAATGACATTGTCTCCTAGAAGGTTTATTATGGTGATAGGGAGAGTTTAAGTAGGGAATTATCCGAGGAAGAGTTTTTAACTACATTGTCTTATATGAATAATGTTAAATATATAGGTATATGTGAAAGGCTTATATCCTTTTGAGTTTTACAGACAATAAATGTGGGATACTTTTCATGATGAATTTGTTCAATTTTTCCTCTCAAGTTTCAATTATACATAATTCTTAAATGAGTTTTTCAACAAGGTAATGATTAAGATTATTCCTAGAAAAGTATTTATGGATTCTATTGGCAGTAAAAAGTCTATCTCTTTGCTCATGGTCACACATAAATTTATGGCTAATCCTTTTGGTCACACAAATTTCACCCCTATGTGCAAAATGTTTACATTCCCTTACTCAACAAAACCCTAGTTTCCAAAATCGACCTAAAACAGGATCCCTTGTCTATGGACCCATAGTATAGGGACAACCCTAGTACTATCTCAATGTCTTGAATCCAACGGAGTTGACCTTTTTTTGATCTAAGCCACGATCATATTTATATGGCATGTTGAATCCCACCTCCTACACGCTTTCACGGATAGCTGTTGAATCCCTGCACAAGGCATAGAATTCCAACTGTGCATCAAAAAATGGTTCGGGTGGGTCATGCAAGAATTTTTAGGTAGTATCCATGTGGGAACGCTAGCCACACATTGATGGCTGAGGAATTTGCAAAATTTACCCCTATGTGAAAAAATTTCACATTCCCTTACTCAACAAACCCTAGTTTCCAAAGTTGACCTAAAACAAGATCCCTTATCAGTGGACCCAGAGTAGAGGGCCACCCCTAGCACTATTCTGATGTCCTAAATCCAATGGATTTGATGGTTCATCCATCCAAGCCATGGTCATCATTCTATGATATGTTGAAGCCCACCTCCTACATGATTTTAGGGACACCAGTAGAATCCTTACCCGAGCCATATAATTGCAATCATTCGTCAAAACGAGGTTTTGTTGGGTCATGAAAGAGTGTTTAGGGGGGTTCCATGTGGGAAGTGTTGTACCCAAATCCTATCACCAGCATGTGATAATATCTCTAACACCTTTATTTTCCCTCAATCCCAAACTTGAAGTGAAAACAATGCTCTAAATGTTGATCCTACATATAAAACTCCAGCACCGCTCTCACCCTCAAACTTATAGGCGATACCTTATACAACAACACCTAAGTTATGTGGAATAAAGGTGGTGCCACCGCCTTTGACCTTTGTTTTTGGCATGGTTCTCACCTTACACTGCTCTGTCATAAGGGAGTATAAGCGATTCCCTTGGTAAAAGGTGAAAAAAATGAGGTTTCATGAAGCTACTAGAAAAAAATATTCATGGATAGCCTTATCCCTACTCACTTGGGTCAGTTAAGCTTGAGATCCATGCTTTGAGGATCTCATGGACACCTCACCCACATATTTCCCTTTGAGCCCTATAAAACCAGGCTCATACTCCATGGTAGAGGGGGGAAGAAAAGAGTAAAGTTATGCCACTGAATTAACATCCTAGCCAAGTCCATTAGAGAGCATAGAGGAGCAAGTTGAAGCTATCAAGGATCAGATGTTAGTCTTGTGAAGGAGTGCATCGACACTAAGGAAAACGGTTGTAAAATCTTTCATTCATCTATTAATGCAAAGTTAGTTCCTTTCCCATATATCTGTTGTGTTATAATCTCACATGTGTATTATCATATTCCTTAGTCACTAATATATATCTATGGATAGTTTTCTGGTATCTTTGATGTTGTTATGTGTTTGATGTGTTTATGCAGGTCTTCCATTAGAGATCTTATTCTAGGCATCTATGGTTTCTAGGGAAAGTATTTCGACCTAGTTATGACTCATTTGTTCTGGATCTGAACCATTCAGACCATAGGAACAACTTCTATCTACAGAAGGTGTGAATTTCCTAACAAAAAATATGGCAACTCCACTGGGGAATAGAAGCTTCAGTTTATTTGATATTCCTCAGTTTTTGAACACTTGTCCAATTCCAAGCTCCAGTCTTCAATCTTTTAAGTTAGATCCACGATCTGACTTAGTGAAGTTTTGTTTTGAAATTGAATCATATCTCTTCAGATCTGAGTCCCCTTGACTTTATATGCTCTGTATTACTATCGATTCATCAGTTTTAATATTGTTTTTGCAACTTCTAATTTGAATTTTTCGCTCTCCTTATGTTCTGGTTTTTTATAGGGAAACGCTCATGTGTAGTGGGAAATAAGCGGTGCCACCGCATGTGCGTAGATAGCAAGAAGCGGTTCCAATGTAGTTATAGAGAAAACTTCCTATGCCTTGGGTTGTACCACAATAGACATAGAAACCGCAAAAATCAATCCCTTCCCAATATGCAAGAGAAATAAAACATCTAAGACTAAAGGATATTGAATCATACCTTATTCTGTATGGTTTAAGTAGATCCCCATTGAGATTTTTCCAATCTTGCTTGCGTTAGCAATTTACTCTCAACAACAGTAAACAAGGAAAGCATTCTATACAATATAATGTGAGGGATACTCAAGCATATATAATCAATAATGCATAAGCAATTAAATGCATCCATGGATTCAATATTCATTTAAATGCACATCATTGGATAGGTAAAGATATTTCTATTAGTAAAATCATAGATTACATAAGTGACAACCTCTGTCGGCACATCTACGAACTAGAGAAACTGAGTCCTCCACCTGGGCCTCCACCACCTCAATTCTCCATCCCTCGATAGCAAGCTCATGACAAAAGGAAATATTGGGAAGAACACAAAGTTCTCCAAGGGACAAAGGGATACAAACTCAAGTACAAGAAAGCTACGACAACAATGGACTATAGTTTTCTTGCTCTTCAATTGCTCCTCTTCAATGTATCCAAGGGGTTCCTTATATAGTGCTTCAATGGGGTAATGGAAGGTCAAATCCAAGCGATATCGAGGCATATGGAAGGCCAAGAGACAAGTGACTCAGATCCACATCAAAGAAAACTCCAAAAATATTTGGACTTATGCACACATCCTAATGTAAACGGGTTTAAGTGTAATATCCATGTATATACACGAGAAAGGGATTAAAAGTCACATACAACAAATAGTAGGTGTTTTTAGGGATGATATTGGAAACATCAAAGGTACAATAATGGTCCATGGGTTCCAAAGAGTCTGCAGAGGGATAGGGAAGGCCATAAAAGTGTGATCAACCATGTGTGGTAATATCAGTTGTAACATATTCCCCCTAATGTGTGAGGTCAGAGGGGTAACATGATGGTCAAAATACATTATAAATCCATCCCAGAAGTGGAGTGATGAAGAACCAGGTGGAGTAACCATCCATCCATTAGTATAGTACAATAATAAATCTCTGCACATGACTATAAATACATATAGCAGTCCCGGATACATAAGAGTACAATGGCCATGAATAGGCATGATATACAAAATGTGACATGTGTGGTCATCGCCACATATAATATATAATAGATCATAATCTCCATGATGAATATATACAAAGGATCAAGATCGCCATGAAAGATAAATATATACAATGGATCAATATCTCCACAGTGGCTGAAGATATTTGACATACACTAGAATAAAGTCACGAGAGATGAAATCTCATGAACACTGGCACGATCAAGGAGGTATCATATGTGGAATGCCACCAATCTAGAAAGTATTATACACAAACCGCTACAAGTACATGTCCTACTATGTGAATAGAGGTGTCGAGGTTGAACATAGTAGTCGATCATATGATTACTGGTCATTGATGTATACCGTTAATAGATGCGAGATCACCCACCGATAATGAAAATGGGAATCAAAGTACCAACGTGAAATCTAACACGTGCGAATAAATGTTTTGAGGTAGAACACTTTGAAGAATCCATCGAGCAAGGGACATTGATGTATTCCCAAAAATGTTGATGGTGAGAGAACCTACCACTGATGACTATAAGTCTCAAGGAACTAAAATGACTCTAGACTCCTATCCTAGAATAAATGATCTGAATTCGATGGGATGGAATCCACTAGAAGGAGGGCATTAAGACATCCCCCATCAACCAACACAAGGTACTCAGCAACGATGTATAATGTGGAAGGACTCAATCAAGATTTGCATGAACCAGTAATAGTATTGGGAATGGCTGACATGCAAAGTCAAGACAACTGAGGAATGGTCGACCGAGGTTTCAACTTCCTTTAAACAAGAGAGTAAAGGAGAATGGTGACTAAATGGAGGCAGCATAGACTCAATATACAATACTGGGACATCTCTATGAAAGAGGAGGCATCGACAAAGGCTCCATATGGACTAGAAGCTTAACCAGTCGGTGGAAGTAAACTCAAAGAAACAAGTACAACTCCTAAATTGAAACTATTAACAAAACCAATAGATGTGATACGCATTGCTTTGTTTGAAGGCAACACGACTCGACTGCTGCCAAAGATAACATATTGGGCCTGTCCGGATTTTTGGTTTTTTGATTTTTTGGAATTTTTAAGATATTTTGAAAATATTGAAAAAGAATAAAAGTTATTTATAGTTACATGTCTAGGAGGAGACAAGTGTCAAGGATCAAACAAACTAGTTCCAAGAAACATAAAATACCTATGCTCAATGCAAGGAAACATGTGCAGGATAACGAGACTCGGGTGAAAGTCCCCTCCTTGTAAAAAATGGGGAATCAAGCTGCAAAAGATATATAAAAGGGCTCTTCTTGGCTAGACATGAGACAAGATCAGGCTATATGGTTGATAGTCAAAGTCAGGGAAGCCATCATAAGGCTCAATAAGGAAAGAAAAACTCATGATAATGCAATTAAAACTCAACATATATAAGGGATTTTCAAGAAAATGGTCAGCATAAAGTTCAAGAGGAGTATGAAGCTCTTGCTCAAAGTCACGGTGATATTATATAAAGGACTCCCACACCCTAAAGGAGAAATGTCAGCATGGGCACCAAATGCAAAATAGGATCTAACTAGGGTACCCATGTATGGTAAATCTCTACCATTCACAACATGCCACTTCTAAAAGCAGCACGAAGGTTCCGTGACAAGATGTAATGGGTTCATACCTAAGGTTAAAATGAAACGATCATAAAGGTTATGAAAAATGCAAATGGATGTGAAACCTAACCTATATGCTAGTTTAGACATAATACCTGCAATAAGCACAAATGGGTCAAAGCCACGGTCAAAACCACACTCAAAATGGATTCCTACAACATCAAATTAGTTCAAACGGCTAAAAAAGGTCAGAAACACTAAAAACTATAGAAAGTGGGTAAAAAATTCAAATTTTTTCTATAAATAGTGAAAAGTTTAAAAAATTTCAACCATTTGAAATTCTTACCCAACATAGTGCATTTGAGCTCAGAACTTCAGAAGCGAATTTCGGGAGCATTGTCCAGCAGAATCCCTCCTGTTTGATCTAGGTAGATTCTCATGCTCCCCCTTTTCATTTTGATGCAATTTTTTTCAAATTTCATTGGCTATTTAATGTTTTGATCCATCCAAACTTATGCATTTCGGCTCATGTAGAAATCAAGATTTTTTCCACATATAGGGTTCGCCATACGCAGAAAATGCACTGAAATTTGCGTTCATACACGGCTGTTTTGAAAACCGTCGCTTACAGGGATGTGAACAAGGTTTTAAAGGGTAAAGATTGATAAAAAAAACTTGATTTTTGTGCAGGATGGTGCTAGAGTGGAGAGTAAGAGAGCATGGTGATGTAAAGGAATATGTGAAAGGTGATCTCATGGCCCAACAAGCATTACGGGCATGTGGCTTGTACAATTTTTGGTGTCTTGGCAGCTTGAGGGCCAAACCAAGACTACTCTAGCTATTGGTGGCCTATTGGGATCTAGAGTCTAAAACATTTCAGATAGATAGGATTTCACTCAACATTGAGGTTGAGAACATGTTTTTCATCATAGGTTTGTCCTGACAAGGGGAGATGGTTAACCTCCGCTCTCATGGGCCAGGAGGCAGGATGAGCATAGATGAGTACATTGCTGTGTACTACTTTCTGGAGATGGAAAAGGTTGGGAGTCAAATCCCGACAAACTCTATTCAGATTCTGGGGTTGAAGGCCATGATTTTAGCACTAGGAAATATTGTAGGGTCGGATTCACTCCACCAGGCCTCACGACCAATGATTTTCTATGCGGTAGAGTGCATGCAACCTATAGTGTATGACTTGAGTAATACGCTACTGAGAAACATGAAACAACAGCTCAATGACTGCAAGATGGGTACAGTGCAGAACTTTGGGTTCAACAGTATATTGAGCACATTTTTCTTTGAGCGGGTTCCAAGGCTAAGCCCTAGGGTATACATTTCTCCACATTGAGTTTAGAATCCATCCCAGCGATGCTGGGTGAATGCCATGCATAGACTAGGTGGAGGTAGGGTGGCTAAACTTTACCCAGCATATTTCTTTCCATGGTGGCAGAGACAAATCATCACCATAGACGACTACCCCTATGTAGGGATAGACTTTTGCGGAGACCTAGATATGACCCTACCACTAGGAGAAGCTTATGGTGACATAGGTAAAGAATCCCAAACCCACTTTTTAAGTTTTGAATTATTTAATTTTTTTGTGTTTTTTTATATATTGACCCAAAAGACATGTTTTTGGTGTGATGACACATAGTGACAATATTTCATGTTTATGCAGATGTAGGACCACGACGGCCAGATGGATTCCCTCGTCATCAATGGAGGGGAAGAGGAGATGCTATTTTGGGTGTGGATGCAGAGCGAACACTCCAAAGCATCCACACGAACTTTGTTCATTTGACACATAGGGTATCAATGGCACAAGTCGAGGACTTTTTTGAGGCCATGTAGCACCAGGTGGTTGGTGCACCAAGAGCATGGGTTCGACTATTTCGACAACTAGCTAGAGCCGTAGTGTTCTATCATGATTAGAACCCTGCTCCGCCCCAGGCTTAGAGACTTGAGTGTATTCATTTTTGTATGACCATGTAGTATATTTTGGTGGCTAGGAAGCCTCAAAATTGTATATGACACTTGTGTATTATGACGTCACTTTTTGGATGTTAATGAATTTGTTTTTATAATGATCAATTTTATTTATATTTACATGTGTGTAAACTGTGTGTTTGTGATATGCCTATGGTCTATGAAACAAATGGCAATCTAACACATAGTTAGCATATGAGTCAACAACCTGATTAAAAATTCCTGGAACATGGATGTATGTTATATTCTCAATTTGTTGTTTTAGAAATCTAACACGTAAGAATCTTTGTAATAGCATTGGATCCCTAATACGGTAGAATCCATTAAGCTATGAAACCACTAAGTGCGAATCAAGATGTACCCCAAGAAAATGAACACCATGTGAAATGGCATCACGCAATAGCTCAATGACAACAGTATATTCAACAACATTGTTTGAAGAGGGCCATAAGAATACGCTTCCTGAAGACAAAACTTGACCCATAGGAGTATAGATCACGTAAGAAGCCAAAGCTGAGTTTTGAGTGTAACAAATATAAAATTAAATATTAATTAGATTAGTAATTATTATATGGAAGGGCATAACCTTTCAATTCTATACGCTCAAATCCTATAAAGGTGAGCATCCTTTGTAATTATCATTCATCATCCAATATATTATTATTCATATTTCATTATTACAATGATAGTCGGATTCGACTAACGAACCAACTGGACTCGGTTGCTCCATTTGGTATCAGAGCGGATTCGCTCCTTTAGCCTGAGCTCGAATTCAGCTCAACCTCCATCGCTTATCCCCACGCTGTTGTTACCCCATCCTTCTTCCTCACCGCTGCCAATCCCTCCCCCTGTTCATTATCCATCATCTAATATATTATAATATTTAGCATCCAAAATGATAGTCGGATTCAACTACTAACGGACCAACCTAATTCGGTTGCTCCATTAGTACTTATGGTACTTATGGTGGAGGAGATATAATTTTACCCACACTTGGAACTTGTTCAAAAATGAAATTTTTAATATATTTCAAGGAATCAAAGAAGATGAACTTTTCAGTAAACTTACCAGATTACAACAAGTTGGAAGCGTTGAGGAATTCACAAATCAGTGGGAATCCTTATTGACACGAGTATTTGGGTTTTCTGACAAGAAAATAATAGAAACCTATTTAGGAGGTCTTAAACCATACCTCCAAAAAGAGTTAAAGTTGCATGACATACCTAACGTAGAGGTAGCAAGACATAAAGCAAAATCCGCATAACAAAAATTGGAAGAAATTAAAACAAGAGGCGATAACCATTATCGACAAGAGAAAGAGACACAATGTAGGTACTGTGTAGATACTTGGTCACATGTTCATCAATGCCACAAACCTCAATCATATGCCTATGAAATGGAAAATAGATCGAAGTCATCTAACAATTACCCTGATAAAAAAGAAAAAACATATGTCGTCGATGTGGTGATGACTGGACGCCTGGTCATAAATGTAGGAACAATGAGACAATACAGTGCACAATCATCAATGGAAAGGAAGTGAAAGTATCTACACAATAGATATCATCCGATTCTAATACTGACATCGAGTTAGAATGAACAACAATACTAGAAATATACTTAATCTTTGAGGACAAAGCTTCCTTAAAGGAAGTGGCAATGTAACAAATATAAAATTAAATATTAATTAGATTAGAAATTATTATATGGAAGGGCGTAACCTTTCAATTATATACGCTCAAACCCTATAAAGGCGAGCATCATTTGTAATTATCATTCATCATCTAATATATTATTATTCATATTTCATTCTTACAATGATATTACAATGATAGTCGGATTCGACTAACAAACCAACTAGACTCGATTGCTCCATTTGGTATCAGAGCAGATTCGCTCCTTCGGCATGAGCTTAGATTCGGCTCAACCTCCCTCGTTTATCCCCACATTGTTATTACCTCATCCTTCTTCCTCTTCACTACCACTCGCTCCTCCTACTCATTATCCATCATTTAATATATTATAATATTCATCATTCAAAATGATAGTCGAATTCGACTACTAACAGACCAACTTGATTCAGTTGCTCCATTGAGTGTGGTAGCCAGCACCATTAGTGAATCCTATGTAAATGGAAGATTCCATTGAAATCTGCCATAAGAAATGAAAGCTAATCAACAAACCCGATCACCATAAGAAAACCTAACTATGCGATGCAAAACTGTACAATAATATACAAAAATCAGCCCTTGTTTAAGATCATGCATAGTATTTTTTGAGATAGAGCCCATTTCTAGGCTCCACCATGGATGTCCCTTCATAATCAACCATCTCATAGGTTTCTTTCTCTAAGACTCATTTAACCATGTAAGGACCATGCCACATGGGATTAAATTTCCCTGCCCCCAAGGGTTCTTTCACTTGATCCCACAAAAGGACCAAGTCACCATCACTAAATTTCCTCGGATGGACAAAATTATCATACTAGACCTTGATGCGATGCTTGTTAACCTCTAGAGCCACTATGGAATATCAGCACTGCTCATCAAGCTGCTCTAAGTGGACCAAACACTATTGCAATGCGGAAGTGGCAGGTAAAAGCTCCACAGCTAGCTTCAGAGAAGGGATTTCGTATTCAACCGGTAAAGATGACTCCACCCCATGCACAAAGTTGATAGGGAGAGAAATAGGTGGAATTATTAACTACAGTTCTATAGGCCCACAAAGAAGGATATAACATGATATTCCAATTAGTCTTGCTTTGTGCAATGGTTCATTGGAGAATAGACTTAAGTGATTTGTTCACTGCTTCAACTTGTCCATTTTCCTGATGGTAATAAAAAGAGGAGTGCTCTTGCTTATATCCTAACTTGGAATCCAACACTTCCATCATTTTATTCTGAAAGTTCATGCCATGGTTGGTGACAAGATCTTTCGGAATGCCAAACTGGGCGATAATCTGGTTAAAAACAAAATATGCGGCTATCTCACCGTCAGATTTAAATCTGGGAATAGCCTCTACCCATTTTGTGAAGTAATCAACAGCCAAAATAATGTGAAGATGTCCCCAAGCTGAATCAGGGTTGCAATCCATAAAATCAAGCCCCCACTTGGTGAAGGAATCGGCGGTGACAATAGGATGTAACGAGGCTGGACGTGAACGCATATTACGTGCAAAAACATGGCAAGGGTGGAACTTCTTGATGACATTAACGCAATATTTGAAGATGGACGACCAAAAATAACCTACTTTCAATATTTTTTGGGTTGTAGAAAGTTGTTGTAATCTCACAGATCACATAAGGTTACCAATAATACACACTAAAACATATATAAATCTAAACAGAGACAAGTGATAAGAACAGATAGAATTAAAATAGATTATTTTATTATAATGAGTCCATACTGTTTGTGACATAAATTGTTTCTAGGCCACAAAGAAACAAGCCAACACAATCTCAAAAATTCAATCAAACAAAACTAGGTTTTAGGGTTTTTGAAAGGTTTTCCTGGTTATAAAGTTTGGTGACTGAAGGGAATACATTCATAAGACAAGAGGGAAACTAAATCATAAATAAATAAGAAAAGAGATGCATAATATAATCACCATGTACCAATCAGAATATAATCTTAAATTTCATTCACAACTGACAAGCATTACAAGCAAAGAAACCATAAACTAGCAATGAACTTATCAATCATGTAGCTAAACAAACTAAAAATGAAGCTAAAACACAGACTGAAGGGTGATATAAATCATATATTTCATAATTATGTTCATCAAATACACATGAGATTTTTAGTACTTAGCTCATAAACAAGTCAAAGACCTCCTTAAGCCAGCCAAAAATTGAACCCTTTGCTTTCTTTCTCATCTACCTAAATATTGTTTCTCAAAAATTCAGTTAGGGTCTAAACCCTAACTATCTTCAGCCAACTCATCGATGGGATAATGTCAAATTATAACTTACAAAATAAAGTTTTCCTCAAAAAACATAACAATTAACTGCTTAACTAAAGTATTTCTAAATAAAAACATAACAAATAACTGCCTAACTATCAATACTCAAAGGTCTTCGGCAGCTTTTGCCAATAAGGCTATTCCATCCAAATCCTGGGCCTTTTTCCTAGCTCTTTTTTGTTCAGCTTCCATATCTGCTATCCTTCTTGAAATTTCTTCATTCTGCTACTGTAAGCCACTGACAGTTTGCATTAATTCTGCACATTGTAAATCTGTGTTTCTCTTCCTTTTAAGGGCCTCCTTAGAGACTGCGGTGAGCTCTTGATAATGATCATTTACTTCTTGCAAGTCCTCCCTGAGTCTTCTATTTGCTAGGACCAAACCATCATTTACTTCCTGCATGTAATCCATTTGATGTTTATATTGTTTGATGGTTTTTTGCAGATTCTCCTTTTCTGAGTCAAAAGCCTTCCCTATTGTGGTATCATGTAGCTCACTAGGCAACCATGGGATATTCAAATTTCTGAAAATGTCCTCCTCCTCATGAAACAACTCTGTAGAAACACCAGGAATACTTATATTTTCTTGATTGTCTGTTTCATCAGGCGCAGTTTCATCCATTCGCAACTTATTTTCTGAATAAGAGGCCTCCATTTCTTCTTTTTGTTGTTCCTTCAGCATTTCCTCTCTTAATTCTAAAAACACAGCTGAAAGTTTAGTCTCAGTGAGACTGGACTATTCTACTGACTTCAATGCTTTCTTTCTTTTGAAATCATCCTTGCTAGCTTCTATCTTTTCATCCGAATCGGAAGTATCAATCATAGTGGCCTCGGCTGTGTTTAATTTAGGGTTTAGAAGATTTTTCATATTCAGCCTCAGTTTGTTTTTAGGTCTCGTTTTGGGCCTCCATCCTGAGGAAAGTTCTCCCACCATCTTCAAAGTTCTTCCTTTATGTCTAACTATAGCTAACTCTATAGATTTCACCTTGATCTTCTTTTTCTTTGGCCTTTCTGTCTTATTTTCTTGACTAGAGAATTCCCTGTATGTACCAACCCCAGTTTCATCTTTGACTGTCAACTCATCTCCCTCTAGCAAATATCCTTCATCTTCAGATAAAATAGTAATAGGGCTTCTCTGTTGGACCTTGGCATCCTCTTCCTCCACTGCAACCTTTTCTGTGACAACAGTTTTCTCATTCATGAGAGCTTCTACAGGTTCCCTATTTTACACAGGCTGATCTTCCTTTTTTATAAATAGCAAACCTTTACCTTTACTATCAATTGAAAGCTATTGAGGTTCATAGTCTTTCTTTGAAGGTTCTGTCACCTTTTCAAGTTTAACATATTTTTTATCTTCAGACTTGACCTTTTTACCTAGTTTCCTAATTAGGGTTTGCCCCTTGTCCACATGTTTTTTGGTTGGCTCTTCGTGCTTAATTTGGAAACCAGACCAAAAGAGAAAATAGTCCCATGTCTTCCCTTCTCTTTGAAAAGTAGTACTGATATTTAGCTTGATTAACCCATGATGGAAAATGGACTGTGTAGTGTGATCATGATGCTCCTTGACCCTGCTTGACATCTTCTGGAAGCTTTTAAACAAAAAGAAAGGAAGACTCATCCTTGATTCACCAACAAGGTGCTGTAGAAACCTAAAATGATATTTAAAGACATAAGCATATCTCCCTTCATAGGTAATATAGCTTTGAAGGAATTTAATGGCCTCTACCCATTCATCTCTGAAATTCTGGATTAGTACTCCTTTGTCCAGTCTGGAATAATTCCAGTTAAAAGATACCTTTGGGCATTGAAGGTGAATGGCAACTTTTTGAACGACATTTCTCCTTCATTTCTGACTCCTATTGCTTCAGCAACTAACTCCACAGTCAACTTAAACTTTAGAGTATTAAATGCTATCATGTCTTGGATATAACCTTGGGCAAATTTATAAGAGACCTCGGTGTTGTAGCCATCAATCTTCCTGAAGAAATCTAACCATCCAACATTTTGAAAAAGCTCTGCACAACCTGGAAGTTGGTCAACCCAATTCAACTCAGTGGGCTCAGCCCTGTTGGTCTTCCCACTTTTTCCCATCTGCTTTCAATTACTGAATTCAATGTAATTTTAAAGCCCTGTTAATGAACTAACAACTCTTTTTCCCTCGGGTTTTTAAAGTTTTGACAGTCTGTTCTATTTTGAATGTAGGAAATATTTTACACTGATATTAGGTGGTTTAGGTCAACAGAGTACCCAAAATCCTCTCACAAAGCTACTTCTGAATTTAACTATCTTCCAAAATGTTCATTTCGATGCAAGACCATCTTTAGAATGCCTGGAAACATCTGTGTGTTGTGATTCTACACAAATAGCACCCTTGGCTCATTCCAATGCTACTAATGAGCTATCTCTTTGCAATAGGGATTCTGCATTAGAGCTATCAGTTGCTCACTTCTTGGATTCGAATTGTGACTGTTTAACTAGAGGCTGAGATGATATGAGAGCAGTGTTATATGTGCTAAATTTTCTGCTTCAACTTGCGTTCAGCACAAAAACAATCAGCCTCTAGCACCTACTTAGACAAGATCTGCATGCAATTGGCATGCTCAGCTAACTCGTTGCATTGATTACAGGTAACAAGTGAATCTGTGAAACCCTGGTCGCCATAAACAATACAGACCTTCACCCTACCAAATTTTGTTGGTCTTGACAGGGAAATTATTCAAGGTAATTGTTTCTTTTTTAACTTATCACTTGCCCAAACATCTAAAACCTTTTTTAAACTGATATCTGATCGTAGGGAGATTGTTAACATCATGAATTAAATCTTTCCTTAATCAATTTTAACATAACTAGCCTTAATGAAAAACCCCCAATTTGGCAGCCACGACCAAGTTTACGCGGAATACCTCCCTCCGGGCCGGCTGCAAACGTTGAAAATTAATCCTTGGAGTATCCAACTATTGAATTTAACTGCTCAGGTGTCTTCAGGTCTTCAATTTGCTTCCAACTGGCACGTTGGGAAAACCCTAAATTCCCTCTATAACAACAAATTCCGGATTGTTAGCGGTTGTTTTCGTTCCACCTTGCTTCCAGCTTCGTCATGCATATGTGTAGAGTTTCTTTCACATCAATTTCGGCTCGTTCCTCTACCTGTTAAGGTTCACCCAACCTTAACTTCTTGATTTTCCACGATCTCATTCACGTCTTAGACCACACCTGTTTGCATGATTATTTCTGATGGAACACGTATCAAAATCATCTACACATGTGATTAGTCATCCAGAAATCGAAATCATGGGAGAAATTTGCTTAAAAACCAGCAATTTTAGCGCCCACGATATTCTTGTAGTGTCGTAGTGTACAAATTTAGTCATTGCGCTACAAGAATATTTTAAAATCAAATTTGGCACTTTTTTTAATCATTAATTCTATTTTGAATGAGGTTTTAATGTTAAACTTTGATTATGGTGCTATTTGTGAACCAATTAATCCACATAATGTCCTATAGAACCCTTCAAAACCATAAGAAGAACAAACCTAATGAAAACCTAAAGCAAAAAGCAAAATTTCACTTAAAACCAAAATTTTTATAAAGTAAGCAAATAAGCAAACTTAAAGTAAAAAATCACAAGCAAAATATAAAACTAAAGAAAACAAGTTCATGAATTAACATCTGGCTCCAGCTGAGGGTTGAAGTCCTCCCTATGAGGCTTCAAGAACCTATAGACCAGTGCCTTCTTTTATCCTACCTTCTAGTCTGCAAAACTTCCATTAGGTTATGGAGTCCTTATTATGCTTCGCTCACACTGGTATATACAATGAAAAGTGAAAATCTCCTGAAAGACTATAAAAATGCTTGAGGAATCGTCCATTGACAGGACTTGACAATTCATCACCTACCAAAGACTGCAGGACAAAAGTGTTATTTTCCAGAATCTTAGACACTAGGAAAGGGCCAAACCATAGGTTGTCAAATTTACCATGCTTCCCTTTTTTCTCTTTCCTTGCATCCCACCTCAAAACCATATCACCAACTGAGAAAGTGTTTTCTTTGATGTTCCTATCAAATCTGCTTTTAATCTTCAATCTATACAACTATGCACTTTCTTCTACCTTTTCCCTGTTCTGATGCAACTCTATCATCTCATAAATCCTTCTCTACATATCATTGGGCTCTTCTTGGCAATGCTGAAGAAACTTCATCACTGGGATTCCCAATTGAACAGGAAAAACTGCCTCTGTGCCATACACTAATTGGAATGGAGAAGTTCCAATTGCTTGTTTGACTGTTATCCTATCAGCCCACAATGCATATTTCATCATTGGATCTCAGGATCTCTTGTTATGCTTGAGCAACTTTCTGATACTCTGAATGATGTTTTTATTAGAGGATTCAGCCAAACCATTACCCTGGGGATAGTAAGGAGTTGAATGTTTCAGCAAGATACCATTCTTTTCACAAAATGCTTCCATTGCTTTGGACTTGAAAGCCTTTGCATTATTTGTTACTAATTTCTGAGGACAGCCAAACCTACTCAGGATGTTTTCTTCAATGAATTCCATGATTACTTTGTCTGTGGCATTCCTAGTAGGGGTAGCTTCCACCCATTTGGTAAAAAAATCTGTTGCAGTTAGAATCCACCTGTGTTGTCCTGAGGAAGCTGGATTTATCTCTCCTATAAAATCCAGACCCCATTGCTGGAAAGGAGCACTTACTGCAATAGGTTTTAGAGGCAATGACAACAATTTTTGTTTTCCTGCAAATTTCTGACAAGGGATACAAGCTCTTACCTGTTGATAAACATCTGCAAACAAAGAGGGCCAATAGTATCCAGCTCTTAGAATCCTATATGTTGTTGTCTTCCAGTACTTGTGACCTCCACAAGCACCCTCATGAGATTCAAAAATCACTCCTTCAATTTCATATTTATCCAGGCATCTCAGTAGAATACCTCCTGGGTCCTTCCAGAACAACAACTCTTCTACTAGACAATACTTAGTAGCTTTAAGCTTTAAAGATCTAGCAGCTTTCCTATCAAAATTCTTAGGACATTGCAAAAACAACAGAAAGTACACAATGTCTGCATACCATGTGGATGCTGAATAATAGTCCGTGATCTTCTTTTTTTCTAAAATTGCTTGATCTTCATCCTGAGCTAATTCTTCAGCCATGACATGAAATCCCAGAGCTTGACAATTTGATTCAGCCAGCAGCTTGGCTAAACCTTGTCCCTTGACAAGTTTGGTAGGTCTGATATCTACATCATACTCCATGATTTTAGCAATCCACTTGCCTCTTTTCCCTTCACTATCAGGCTATGTTAAAACATCTTTCACAGCAGCATTAGGCACAAATGAAATAACTTTAGAATGCAGAACATAAAGTTTGAAAAACTTTAAATCTTTTACCAGAGCATAGGCCTGTTTTTATAAGATACTGTATTTTAGTTCAGAATCCCTGAGAGTTTTGCTGAAGAATGCAATAGGCTGCTCCAGTCCTTCCTTATTCTTCTGTAACAAAACAACTGCTATTGTATCCTCTGATGCAAATGAGAATGTAAGAAATTCTCTAGTAAAATCAGGGCTTACTAATACAGGAGCTTCAATAAGAGCCATTTTGATCTTTTCAAATGCATTCTTTGCCTCAGTGGTCCACCTGACTTCCTGATCCTTTTTTAGCATGACTGTGATTTGTTTGATAGTTTCAGCAAAGTTTGGTATAAACCAACGCATAAAGTTGATTTTACCAATGAATGATTGAACATCCTTTTTAATCCTAGGTAAACTTATTTTCATTATAGATTTTACCCTTTCAAGATCAATCCTTATACCATCAGCAGACAGTAAATGACCAAGCAATTTACCTTCCTGTACAGCAAAGTGTGACTTATTTGGATTCAAGGATAAGCCAAACTTTCTACACTTCAGGAAAGTCTGCTTCAAATGCTTCAAATGTTCATCATCTGACTGCGAGAAAACAGTAATATCATCCAAGTAAATTACCACAAACTTGTCCTTTTCTCCGACAAAAGCAATATCCATAGCCCTCTAGAAGGTAGCTCCAGCATTCATTAAGCCAAAAGGCATCTTATCATACATGAAAGTTCCCCAAGGAGTGGTGAAAGTTGTCTTCTCCTTATCATCAGGATGCATAGAGATCTGATTGTACCCTGAGAAACCATCAACCATAGAGATCCTCTGTGCCCCAACTACTTTCTGCAATATTTGTTCAATTTTAGGCAGGGGATAATTATCTTTTAGGGAAGATCTGTTCCAATTTCTGAAGTCAACACACAACCTGATTTCTCCATTCTTTTTCCTAACAGGAACCAAATTAGCCACCCATGAAGAATACCTGAGAAGCACTATGATTTTGGCATCCAACAGCTTCTTCACCTCTTTCTCACTTATAGGAAACAAGGTTGGATTAATCCTCCTTAATTTCTGACGAAAAGGATTGACATTTGGTTTTAAAGGGACTTTATGCTGTATGATTCCTATGTAATAAGTTATCAATTACTCATAAGACCATGCAAAAACATCTACATGTTCTTTTAATAGTTTAATATACCTGTTTCTTTGTTCAGCTGTAAGTGCTTTAGAAATTTTAACCATTCTAGGATGTTCTGCTGAGCTAATGTTACAATCCACCACATTCTCTTCCAAGGACTATACAACAGGTTTTAAGAATGTATCATCTTTTTAAAATATCCTTTCCAAAGGTACCAAACCCTTTGGGATGAAATTTCTTTTTAATTCAATGATTTTGTGTCCAGCTATTTCATTTTCAGCAATCTCTTCCATCTGTCCATCTTCTTCTTGATCATTTATGGAATTTGAAAACTCATGGGTAAGCTATAGGAACCTCTTAATCTCAATGTCATCTTCAAACACTCTCCACTGCATTACATTATCAGGTATAGATGGTATGTACCTTATTTCAATAGGATATCTCAACTGAGTGGTCTTGGGGATTCTAAAGTGTGTAGCAGCCAAGGCCAATGAATCTGCAGTATGATTATCGTCTCTTGGAATATAGGTAATGTTAAAAGCTACAAAGTAATTTTCAATAATGTCCCATACCTCATTTCGATAGACTTTACGTAAACCCTGCTTCACTTGATAGTTGTTCTTCACCTGCTGAACAACTAATTCAGAGTCGCCAAATGCAGAAATCTGTTGAATGCCCAAATCTTTAGTAGCTTTCAAACCTAACAGCAAAGCTTAATATTCAGCAGTATTATTTGTAGTAATAAACTCTAATTTATACATCAGCTTTACTGTTTCACCTCCAGGGGATATAAGAAGAACTCTTGCCCCTGCACCTTCTTTGCAAGAGGACCCATCAAAGTATAATTGCCACAGCTCATCCTCCTATTCTCTACTACATTTTATTGGCTGTAACAAACTAGTAGTATTGTCTTCCTCACTGAAATGTAACATGCAAGTACCTAGGTCTTTATCAACAGCATATAGTGGGTGATTGGTAGGGTTCTTTTCATCTGTCACAATGTAGGCAAACTGAAGCTCTCTGTACAGCCTTCTATTTTCTCCTCCAAACACAGGAATAGTAGCATATGATAAATCCATTTGCAAGGTCCCACCAACCTTCTTTTCCCAATACCTAGAGAGAAGTAACCCAAATTTCGATGTAATATCAGCTACCACAACATCCATGATCACACTTTTCATGGGTAACTGAGCTAGGCTGACAACCATGTCCTTTATTACCCCTAAACACTTCACTGCTTAGGAATCAAAGGAATATAGATCATGGTAGGGTTTGGTAATACTCAGACCTAAAGCCTCCATAACAGCCTTTGGCATTAAATTGTGTGAGGCTCCTGAGTCTAACAAGCAATTATGAATCATCTGTTCATGGACTGTCAGGGTGATGCAGAATGGAGGTGAAGCACCTGCTTCATTTTCAATCTTTTCAGCCAAGGCTGATCCAATAAAAATCCTAGGGTTTTCTTCTTGCAAATTTACTGTGTCTGAAATAGGATGATTGTTGTTGAATTAAGCATTTTAAGGACTGATTCTTTATATAAAGGGTTTTTCATCAATTCAGTTAAAGGTATAGGAATCTTTAACTTGCCTAATTCATTTTCCAGGCTGAAATTCTGAACAGTTTTATTTACCTCTTCAACCTCTGTGGTCTTCTTTGGTTTTTCTGAAACTTGTCTCTTCTCAGTCACAGGATTAGATGACTGCTTAGTAGGGATAGCTACCTTCTTCTTCGGGACCTGTACCACCTGTTTTGGACCTGACCTTAGGTTCATGGTCTTCTTAAGTTCATTTTGACAGACAACAGTAGTTACAACAGTCTTTTCCAGACCTAAATCATCCTCTGTTTCGAACATGTCAGCGTCATAGCATTCTGCATTTAGAAACTCTTCTTCAGTGACAAAACCCCCATCCAATCCTTCTCCAAAATGATTCATGTCTTGGTCAGTATATTCAAATATCAGCTCATCATCAACCTCTTCTTCATCAACAACATTGTTCTGAAGAGGTGGTGGCACTCTTTGGTCCTCATTTTCTCTCCTTTCCCGCTGAATATCATTATTCCTTCGTTCTCTAGGCATGAAACGGGGAGCAAATTGCCTTCTGAACTAATTCTGATTGTTAGGATTTCGTTCACCTTCTGGAATAGGCTTGCTGGCATTTTTCTCAAGCTCTAATTTATTTAATTTCGCAGTCAAAATTTTTACCAACTTAGCCATTTCATCAATTTTCCCTTCAAGAGTATGAGAAGCAGAACTTCCTGGAGCTGCTTCCTTCTTTCCTTTTCTGTCATAAAGCTACTGAGCCGTTTCCTTCTTCAATCTATTTGAAACCAGTATATTAGATTCTACCTCCAATGTTGCATCCTGCATATTCAGTAAAGAAATATGCCTTCTTTCTCTGAGTAATAAGGAGAATTCATGGTCGAAAGCATTTGCATATTTAAGTTTTGCAGATGTTTCTGTGGGTTTTATTTCTGCAGGAATTCTGCTGTACATTTTGTTAAACCTCTTTGAAAAGTTTGCAATAGTTTCCTCCTTTTTCCTCCTAAGATCTCCAAACTCAGTTATATAGTATGTATGGTCTTTAGTGTCACCCCATTGTCTCATGAAGAGATCACAGAGTTCTTCAATGATAGTGATTGAGTTAGTAGGCAACTCTCTGAACCATTTCCTTACATCTCCATCAAGGCTCTGCATTAACATCCTCATCCATACATCCTTAGCCTCAATGTTTTGGTTATCATCATAACTAAGAAAAGCTTCCCAATGTTCTTCAGCTTTAGTTTCCCCATGTCCATTAAACCTAGGCAGATATTTTTGATAGTCACCTCCAGGCAGTGCATTTAAAAGATGAGGCAAGACCAATGGTGCATATCTGGCTACAACCATCTGGTCCATCATGTCTATGGGCTGATTTTGGGCTGCCATTTTTTGGACTGACTGACTTTGGTGATGAAAAGGTTTGACTGGAACTTGACTGAAGAGCATTTTTACCTAATTTCAGCTGAAAAAGAGGTATCTTACCAGAAGAGGCAATTTTGGCTTTTCTGAAGGATTGAGGATTAGTAAAAACTTGGAAACTGTTATCAGGAATAATAGGCTTCAACCAAGGTGAGGTTTCTTCTTCTTTTCTTAGCAAAGCTGAATGTGATGAACTACCCAACTGTTCATGGTCACACAGGGCTGGTAAAGACTGAGACCTTCTAATTTTCCTTGCTATCTTTAATATCTGTTCAGGGTCTATAACACCCAACTGCAATGGTGAAGTAGGTTTGTTTCAGGTTCCAACTCCTCTAGTAGCCATTGTGTCAAACTTTGGTGAAAAGTAGACTTAAAGATGTGTTGGTTTAAGTTCACCTCCTAAAACCAGAAAAAGATAAGTATCCCAGGGAAAAATCTGTTTTCAACTTCGCTCCATGGCAACGGCGCCAAAGACGTTTGTGCCAGAAATTGTTTCCAGGCCACAAAGAAACAAGCCAACACAATCTCAAAAATTCAATCAAACAAAACTAGGTTTTAGGGTTTTTGAAAGGTTTTCCTGGTTATAAAGTTTGGTGACTGAAGGGAATACATTCATAAGCCAAGCGGGAAACTAAATCATAAATAAATAAGAACAGAGATGCATAATATAATCACCATGTACCAATCAGAATATAATCTTAAAGTTCATTCACAACTGACAAGCATTACAAGCAAAGAAATCATAAACCAACAATGAATTTATCAATCATGTAGCTAAACAGACTAAAAATGAAGCTAAAACACACACTAAAGGGTGATATAGATCATATATTTCATAATTCTATTCATCAAATACACATGAGAGTTTTAGTACTTAGCTCATAAACAAGTCAAAGACCTCCTTAAGCCAACCAAAAATCAAACCCTTTGCTTTCTTTCTCATCTACCTAAATACTATTTCTCAAAAATTCAGTTAGGGTCTAAACCCTAACTGTCTTCAGCCAACTCATCGATGGGATAATGTCAAATTATAATTTACAAAATAATTTTTTCCTCAAAAAACATAACAAGTAACTACTTAACTAAAGTATTTCTAAAGAAAAACATAAAAAATAACTGCCTAACTATCAATACTCAAAGGTCTTTGGAAGCTTCTGCCAATAAGGCTATTCCATCCAAAGCCTGGGCCTTTTTCCTAGCTCTTTTCTGTTCAACTTCCATATCTTCTATCTTTCTTGAAAGTTCTTCATTCTGCTGCTGTAAGCCACTAACGATATGCTTTAATTCTGCACATTGTAAATCTGTGTTTCTCTTCCTTTTAAGGGCCTCCTTAGAGACTGCAGTGAGCTCTTGATAATGATCATTTAATTCTTGCAACTCCTCCCTGAGTCTTCTATTTTCTAGGACCAAACCATCGTTTACTTCCTGCATGTAATCCATTTGATGCTTATATTGTTTGATGGTTTTTTGCAGATTCTCCTTTTATGAGTCAAAAGCCTTCCCTGTTGTGGTATCCTGTAGCTCACTAGGCAGCCATGGGATATTCAACTTTCTGAAAATGTCCTCCTCCTCATGCATCATCTCTGTAGAAACACAGAGAACACTTATATTTTCTTGATTGTCTGTTTCATCAGGTGCAGTTTCATCCATTGGCAACTTATTTTCTAAATAAGAGGCCTCCATTTCTTCTTTTTGTTGTTCCTTCAACATTTCCTCTCTTAATTCTAAAAAGACAGCTGAAATTTTAGTCTCAGTGAGACTGGACTGTTCTATTGACTTCAATGATTTCTTTCGTTTGAAATCATCCTTGCTAGCTTCTATATTTTCATCCGAACAGGAAGTATCAATCATAGTGGCCTCGACTGTGTTTAATTTAGGGTTTAGAAGCTTTTTCATATTCAGCCTTAGTTTGTTTTTGGGTCTGGTTTTGGGCCTCCATCCTGAGGCAAGTTCTCCCACCATATTCAAAGTTCTTCCTTTATGTCTAACTGTGGCTAACTCTATAGATTTCACCTTGATCTTCTTTTTCTTTGGCCTTTCTGTCTTATTTTCTTGACTGGAGAATTCCCTGTATGTACCAACCCCAGTTTCAGCTTTGACTGTCAACTCATCTCCCTTTAGCAAATATCCTTCATCTTTAGATAAAATAGTAATAGGGCTTCTCTATTGGACCTTGGCATCCTCTTCCTCCACTGCAATCTTTTCTGTGACAACAGTTTTCTCGTTCATGAGAGCTTCTGTAGGTGCCCTATTCTGCACAGGTTAATCTTCCTTTTTTATAAATAGCAAACCTTTACCTTTACTGTCAGCTGAAAGCTGCTGAGGTTCATAGTCTTTCTTTGAAGTTTCTATCACCTTTTCAAGTTTAACATCTTTTTTATCTTCATACTTGACCTTTTTACCTAGTTCCCTAATTAGGGTTTGCCCCTTGTCCACATGTTTTTTGGTTGGCTCTTCCTGCTTAATTTGGAAACCAAACCAAAAGAGAAAATAGTCCCATGTCTTCCCTTCTCTTTGCAGAGCAGTACTAATAATTAGCTTGATTAATCCATGATGGAAAATGGACTGTGTAGTGTGATCATGATGCTCCTTGACCCTGCTTGACATCTTCTGCAAGATTTTAAACAAAAATAAAGGAAGACTCATCCTTGATTCACCAACAAGGTGTTGTAGAAACCTAAAATGATATTTAAAGACATAAGCATATCTCCCTTCATAGGTAATATAGCTTTGAAGGACTTTAATGGGCTGTAACCATTCATCTCTGAAATTCTGGATTAGTACTCCTTTGCTCCAGTCTGGAATAATGTTAGGTAAAAGATACCTTTGGGCATTGAAGGTGAATGGCAAATTTTTGAACCACATTTCTCCTTCATTTTTGACTCCTATTGCTTCAGCAACTAACTCCACATTCAACTTAAACTTCAGAGTATTAAATGCTATCATGTCTTGGTTATAACCTTCACCAAATTTATAAGAGACCTCGATGTTGTAGCCATCAATCTTCCTGAAGAAATCTAACCATCGAGCCTTTTGAAAAAGCTCTGCACAACCTGGAAACTGGTCATCCCAATTCAGCTCAGTGGGCTCAGCCTTGTTGGTCTTCCCACTTTTTCCCATCTGCCTTCAATTACTGAATTTGATGTAATTTTAAAGCCCTGTTAATGACCTAACAGCTCTTTTTCCCTCAAGTTTTTAAATTTTTGACAGTCTGTTCTATTTTGAATGCAGGAAAGATTTTACACTGATATTAGGTGGTTTAGGTCAATAGAGTACCCAAAATCCTCTCACAAAGCTGCTACTGAATTTAACTATCTTCCAAAATGTTCATTTCGAAGCAAGACCATCTTTAGAATGCCTGGAAACATCTGTGTGTTGTGATTCTACACAAATAGCACCCTTGGCTCATTCCAATGCTACTAATGAGCTATCTCTTTGCAATAGGGATTATGCATTAGAGCTCTCAGTTGCTCACTTCTTGGATTCAAATTGTGACTGTTTAACTAGAGGCTGAGATGATATGAGAGCAGACTTATATGTGCTAAATTTTCTACTTCAACTTGCATTCAACACAAAAACAATCAGCCTCTAGCACCTACTCAGACAAGATCTTCATGCAATTGACATGCTCAGCTAACTCTTTGCATTGATTATAGGTAACAAGTGAATCTGTGAAACCCTGGTCGCCATAAACAATACAGACCTTAACCCTACCAAGTTTTGCTGGTCTTGACAGGGAAATTATTCAAGGTAACTGTTGCTTTTTTAACTTATCACTTGCCCAAACATCTAAAACCTTTTTTAAACTGATATCTGATCATAGGGAGATTGTTAACAGCATGAATTAAAGAATTCCTTAATCAATTATTACATAACCAAGCTTAATGAGAAACCCCCAATTTGGCAGCCACGACCAGGTTTACGCGGAATGCCTCACTTCGAGCTGGCTGCGAACATTGAAAATTAATCCTTGGAGTATCTGACTGTTGAATTTAACTGCCCAGGTCTCTTCAGGTCTTCAATTTGCTTCCAACTGGCGTGCTGGGAAAACCCTAAATTCCTCTGTAAATGCAAATTATGGATTGTTAGCGATTGTTTTCGTTCCACCTCGCTGCCAGCTTCGTCATGCATATGTGTAGAGTTTCCTTCACATCAATTTCAGCTCGTTCCTCTACCTGTCAAGGTTCACCCAACCTTAACTGCTTGATTTGCCATGATCTCATTCACGTCTCAGACCACACCTATTTGCATGATTATTTCTGATGGAACACATATCAAAATCATCTACACATGTGATTAGTCATCTAGAAATAAAAATCATGGGAGAAATTTGCTTAAAAACCGACAATTTAAGCGCCCGCGATATTCTTGTAGCGCCGTAGTGTAAAAATTTAGTTGTTGCACTACAAGAATATTTTAAAATCAAATTTGGTGCTTTTTTTAATCATTAATTCTATTTTGAATGAGGTTTTAACGTTAAACTTTGATTATGGTGCTATTTGTGAACCAATTAATCCACATAATGTCCTATAGAACCCTTCAAAACCATAAGAAGAATAAACCTAATGAAAACCTAAAGCAAAAATCAAAATTTCACTTAAAACCAAAATTTTTCTAAAGTAAGCAAATAAGCAAACTTAAAGTAAAAAATCACAAGCAAAATATAAAACTAAAGAAAACAAGTTCATGACTTAACACATACAATGCATAGAACTGAACTGAGTTCTCGTCTGGCTCAACAGCCTAATATATACAATTTACAAACGGTTACAAAATAACTACCTGTCGGTTCGGTGAACCGACGCGACTTTAGATGGCCGACCTAATCTCTTGTTTTAGTTGGCCGATCGACTTAGTCGGCTGATTGACTAAGTCGGCTCATCGACTTAGTTGGTTGATCGACTAATTCGGACCTCGTTTAAGTCGACTGATCGACTTGCTCCTTCTACATCTCTCCCACAAACAAAACATTTCTTCGTCCTGAAGAAACAAGGAGGTACACAAAATTTGACTGTTTGGTCCTTCAGAATTTTATTGTGGCAGACTGGGAAGACGGATGGTTGGTCTTTTCTATACATAGACCTCAACAATGGCTGGAGATATGATGGCGAGGTGATGTTGGAAGTCTGTCCAACCCTGCAAAGCTTTTTGGATATCAATGGTCAGTGTGGTTAAGCCTGACAAGATTGACATCTTCTCTGCGATAGAGACTTCAATGATCTTTTCCATGTTGGGGCCTATTAACTGGTCCTGCACTTCTGCAGTCTCGATCAGTCGTTTCATCTATGGGTAGATAACCTCAACTTTCTCTAAATTGGGGAGAGATTGTTGCACCCACTGATGTGCTTCCCTCTCCAGTTTTTGTAGTTTGGTGGTTTCCAGCACTATCTGTTCTTCTATCATCGGCCTAAGTGCTGCCTCCGTGGTCTTCCCGCTCTCCAAATCCTGAATCCCCTATCAAGTCTGTCATGTCTGGTGATAAAATTTCCCATAGTGAGTAGGCCAGTCTCTTAGGACTTCTTCGGTTACATTAGACTCCTCCATATGGTCCTGTAGTACATGTAGGATTTTTACGATCGTAGGTGTCTGTTGTCGGAAGTGTAGAGGGACTACTGCTTCCTATCTGAAGACTAGTTGAAAGGGGGTTTGGTTGGTCGACTATTTATAGGCTATTTTGTATGCCCATAAGACTGCAGGTATTTTTTCATCCCAGTCGTCTTTGCTAGCATTACATATTTTGGTTAACCCTTTTGATAATTTTTTATTAAAAGCTTCGATCGCTCCATTTGACTGAGGATGATATGTTGTACTCCGTCGGTGGTCGATTTGAAACTAGTCGGTCAGGGTTTTGATAGTTTTGTTGATAAAGTGTGTCCCTTGGTTGCTAATCAAGGTTAGTGGGCATCCAAATATAGTGATAATGTTTTCATAGATAAACTTAGCGGCTATCTCACTCGAACATGTATCGACGGGTTCAACTTCTGCCCATTTAGTGACGTATTCCACTGCAGTAATAATATACCTTGCACCTGTTCTTTTCGCTGGGATAGGAAATGGTCCTATGAAGTCTATAGCCTAGATTTCGAATGTGAGACTAGGGTTTACTGATATCAAGGGAATTTCTGTACTAGGCAGGGGTCGACCAAGTCGATGACATCTATCACATCAACTCACAAAATTTTTGCAATCTCTATGGAGTGTCGGCCACCATAATCCTGACTGTTGGATTTTCTTTGTAGTTGTGTCTGCTTGGAAATTTCCTCCTGCAGGTTCATAGTGTGCTTGATGCATGATTTGGTCTCATTCATGTTCGAGTACACACCTTCTGAGGATGTCGTCTAATCCCATTTTATATAAAAATCCATTAATGAGATTGTATGGTGCAGCCTTCATAGCTAAGATTTGTTTTTTCTTGGTATTCATACCTTCTGGTGCCTGTCCGTTTTCTAAGAACTGAGCTATTTCCTCTAGTTATGCTGGCATTGCTTCTATGTGAAATAAATGTGCATCAGGTAAGTCGTCGTCGACTCCGGTCAGTTCCTCTCCTGTGTCTATTCTGGATAGATGGTCGCGCCCAACATTTAGCTTTCCTAGTTGGACAATGACTTCGAACTCAAATTATTGGAAGAGAAGTAGCCAACGACAGATTCTTCCATGATGGAGTGGTTTATTGACAAGGTACTTGAAGGCTTGATGGTCGGTATAGAATGTGAAAGGGTTGGCTAAAAGGTAACGTCGATACTTTTGGAGGGAAAAGACCATACCTAGGGATTCTCTTTCTATATTCGAATAGTTTCTTTCAGCCTTATTTAATTTGCGACTACTGTAAACTATGGGATAATCCATTCCATCATCCCCTGGTTGAGTTAGGATTGCTCCTATTGCTATTACTGATGCATCGATATGCACATGGAATTTTATTGGCTGACCGAATTAGTCGGTTGATAGACTAAGTCGGCTCATCGACTTACTCGGTTGATTGACTAAGTCGGACCTCGTTCAAGTCGACTGATCGATTTGCTCCTTCTACAAGGAACAAATGGATCTATGTGTGTGAGAGAGAGAGAGAGAGAGGGGGGGGGTTGGGGAATAGATAAGGGGTGTGGGTTAGGTGTAGTTGGATGAGTTAGGGAGTGAGAGAGAGTGGAGGGGCGGTGTTAGTGGTAGAGGGGAATAAAGGGATGTGTGTGTGTGTGTGTGAGAGAGAGAGAGGGTTGGGAAATATATAGGGGGTGTGGGTTTTGTGTTGTTGGATGATTTGGGGAGTGAAAGAGAGTGGAGGAGAGGGGGTGTTAGTGGTAGGGGGGGACACAGGGATGTGTGTGTGAGAGAGAGAGAGAGAGAGTTGGGGAATAGATATGGGGGTGGGGGTTAGGCATGTTTGGATGAGTTAGTGAGTGAAAGAAAGTGGAGGATGGGGGTGTTAGTTGTAGGGGGAAACAAAGGGATGTGTGTGTGTGTGTGTGAGTGAGTGAGATAGAGAGAGAGGGTTTGGGAACAGGTATGGGGGTGGGGGTTAGGTGTATTTGGATGAGTCGGAGAGTGAGAGAGAGTGGAGGAGGGGGTTGTTAGTGATAGGGGAGACACAGGAATGTGTGTGTGTGTGTGAGAGAGAGAGAGAGAGAGAAAGAGAGAGGAGGGGGGGGGTTAGTGGTAGGGGGAGACATAGCGGGGAGAGAGAGTGGTGGGTTGTTAAGGGAAGGAGACAAGGTTAGATGTAGGAGGAGCAGAGTAGAGGTGTGGGATACCTATGGATGCATGTGTGTGTGTGGGTGTTAGGGTTTGGGGAGGCGGTTGTTAGGTGTCAGGGGTTGGGGACTAAGAGAGAGTAGATAAGGGGTTAGTAATGGAGAAAACAGGGAGAGAGAGGTAGGATGAGGAGTGGATTTAGAGGTAGGGAGAGGAGGAGGGGAGTTGGTAACAATTAGGTGGAAGAGGGAGGGTGTTAGTTGTAGGGAGTGACTTGTGGATGTGTAATGTAGGTGTCTATGAGAGAGAGAGAGAGTCTTAAGGAATAGATAGGGAAGTGGGGGATAACTATAGTTGGATGAGTTGGGAAGTGAGAGAGAGTGGAGAGAGAGAGGTGTTAGGTGTTAGGAGTGAGAGAGAGTTGTTAGGGGGATGTTTGTGTGTGTGTGTGTGAGGAAGAGAGAGACGGAGAGAGAGAGAGAGAGAGAGAGAGAGAGAGAGAGAGAGAGTAGATGGGGTGATGGTGTGTTAGGAAGAGATAAGAGGGGCGTTAGAGGTAGGGAGAGGAGGAGGGGGGGTTACTAATATTTAAGGAAAGAGGGGGGTGGGTGGGGGACACAAAATAATAAAAGTATTGTTATATTTGGAAATGCACTCAAATCTAAAGTTATAGGCTTACATAATATAGCATGTACATAGTTATCATTGGAGGAACACATATTTCAATTTAAGCAAAATGCGAGCACGTTTATTACCACTATGGCCGAGCCTCCACCCATGATGGCGTGGAATTATTATGTCTATGTGTATGTCTTGTACTTTGCTTCAGATTCATCATGCTTATGCCTTGGAATATGATAAACCATGGCTAATTGAGCATTATATCCGTATTTTCAACATGCTCTTGTTTAGCCGTTGGTTACAGTACGTTGCACGCCTCCATTTTTTATGAAACTTCAGAAACACATATTTTCTTTTTTTGCAGATTTCAAATATGTAGGACTGTATCACCTTATTCTTTAATTTATTATTGCGCCCTTGGAAATGAATGGGATGGTGGAATTAGGCCCAACCTCTTCTAAATCCAGGAGAAGATATGTAGGGTACGACGACACTAGAAAGTGGGGAAATTCAAGTGCGAAGCAAATCTAAAGGTCCTATCCTAGCACAAAATGCTGTATTAATTCATCAATATGTATTTGGAGGCTAAGCCCAACCCGAAAAGAAAAGATAGTGCCATATCCATACTACATTCCTCCAATAAGTAGTTTTGAACACCCGTCCACTGCTCTAAGCTGAGGTAATTGAGTTGGCCTATGCAAGGTTTTTTGTCATGAGCCAGGTTGTTGGTTGGTTGTTGTAGATTGAACATAAGAAAGTCTAGGTGTAAGCACAGGTGCACAAGCAATGTTCTAAGTGCCCAAGCATTTTAACAAAAATATATATATATATATTTTCTTATTTATCTTGTTTCGTCACTCCTCAACTCAAAAAACACGTTGTTAGTGTTTCGTCCATAACTCTTGTGTTTCTAAGCCATTTTGAAAAACAATTATATGGTGCACTAAATAACACCAATCTGTACATGCTATATAATACCCATTTCCAAATAACTGCATTAATACATTAAAACTCTACACCCATAACTCACATACGTTTTCAAGTTTTTATCACTTAGATAATTAAAAAAAATATATATTTTTATTATTGGAAAAATAGTCATGCGCTAGTACTATTTGTTCTCTATATGTCTACTTGTTTCCGTAAGTTTAGTCCATCATTTAGTCACTCAAAGGTTGCACCCACAAAAACATATACCTTATAATTTGTCCCAAAAAAGTGTTTTTTAAAAATTATATAAATCTAGATAGTTAAGAATATTTTCTATAAAAAAAATTATATATTTGGAAACGTCGTTCAATTTCCTACATTTCGTTTTTTTTAATCATCGCAAGATTCATTGTGTAAGTGTCTCAAAATATTTATATAAGTTTATGGATGCTTGTTTTTTCAGTTTTTTATTGCATCTAATGTGTCAAAAGAGACCCTCTTTAGCTTGCACACACTCTAGGGTCAAATAAAAAATTGCTCAACTATTTTTTATTTTGACCATACTTAATATCTTAAATACTTTCCCTTCATGCAATAATTCTTCTTTTCATTGTTCCCATGGGAAAACATCCACTTCTTTTGAATTGATGAATGTTGTTGTCAAACTAATCCATCAACGAGGGAATTATAACCAAATCACTTTACCGACATAGATCCTTTGTTGAAAATAAAACCTAAGCCTCATTCTTGGTCTTATGCATAGATCTCTATATTGACACTAGATACCAAGGATTCTAAATTTAATGTAAAATTGAATATCAAAAACCACGAGTTGGACTTTGCAATTACTCTATTACTAAGAAATCTATTTGAATATTCAAGGTTTTAGAACTTCACTTTTTGTTTTATTTTTTGTGGTAGTTCTAATCTCAACGGAAAGTTGTGGAAAAAATTTAACCATGTATAAACAAAACATTAAAAAAATACTATCTATTATGTTAAAAATAAAGAAACATAAATTCTCTAGTATTTTAGAATGTGCATTCAAGGCACCCCATTCAAATTTTCTATTCCCACTTGAGGTTTTGTATACAAATGCATGCCAAAATATAGGATGTTAACATACACATATTATTCTTTGATCCTTTATTAAGAGTCTAGAATGATAGTTTATGAACAAGATAATCCCTAGACACAAATTGTCATTTTATCTGAACATATGCCTCGGGAATTAAAAAAGTAAACAATGAATGTAGAAGATTTATCATATTTTTTTGGATTATGCATGTGTATACATATCCTCAATCAGTAAAGAAATGTTGAATGATTTGAAATGATTTAACATTTCGAAAAAATAAAGACCGATCGAGAGAGAAAAACACTCTACACATAGAAATGCACAACAAAAGTATCTCACACATAAATAAAGTTTCAAAAAAACAAAGACATGAGTCCAAAATATAATTAAAAAACACACATTATTCACACACAAAACCAACCATTCTATAATATTTATTAATTGAAAATGGACTCCTCCCGATTTACATTCAATAGAGCCACTCGCTGGAACACTACTCTATCCTCAGTGTCCACAAATCGAACTGACAACTCATGGACTCCTCTCTTATACGTTCAATATTTTGGCACAACATTGAGTTTATATATAGATATGTTGGAATATTACCAAATAGGTTAACTACCAATTATTTAGGTCATATTTGGGGCAAGGAATTGTTTCACACTCCCAACTATTTTATGGCTTCATTACTTTAGGGTATTCATTAGATATAATTTAAATACAACTTTCCGTGACCATTTCATGTACATAAATAATTACATTTAAAATATGTTCTTTTATCAAATAATTATTGTATGTAGGATTGTCCTCTTCATGTAGTCATTGGGCATGGAATTTCTATTCATCTTAAAGCTATGTTATGTAGAAACACTGCAAATTTGTAGCATCACATATTCTGTAGCATCTCTTATAAACCTATAGCATCTCTTATAAACCTATAGTGTCATTCCTTTGATATGAACAATCTAGAAAAAAAATTATGTATTATATCTAAACTATTAAGTAAATCCACATGCATAATATAATTATGTATTAGGGTTTCTTCTGTGTGGAACTCCCTCTGTTGGAAATTTGAGCATGTTTCTCAAAATCTAGGTGAAAAAAGTGTGCAAATTGGACATCCTACTCCTCCCATCTCTATTGTTAATATACACAATATATACTTCAATATTTTAACCCATAATTGTTATATAACCATCTCACTATTTAAAATTTCTTAATTTTCTTTTCAATCCATCCACACATTTTTGTTAGTCAATTTTTTCTATCCCAATAGCACTTAATGCCTTAGCATCCTCCTTTATACGCATCAATTTCATTTCCCATTGTACTAATTCAAAATAGAAGCTAGTATTGTGATTTGATTATCGATAGTTGTATCTTTTACCATTTAGTGTCTACTTAGGTTCTTAACATAGTTATCTCTCAGCCTCTTTTTGGGACTGCAATAGTATATTCTTCATCATCATATTTCCTAATTCTCTAGTCAAAATTCAGTCATCTAATTCACTACTACTTTTGATTCCATTTTATCAAGATGTATTTTCCCTTCTTTCCTTCTTTTGTCCTTGACAATTTTGGGGAATTCAAATGCTAGAAACCCTTGCATTCCATAACTGAAGAAAATACCTTCAAATTTTCCTCCTCTACCTCTACCTCTTGTTGATTGGGCTCATCCTTTCTTAGTATCAAATATTGCTCCACTAGGATAATTCATGGTAGTAGGATTTATTTCACCTTCATAAAATTTATTTTCTTCCTACTTTTCTCTTCCATATCATAAACATTTCTTCAATTTATGTTGTTTCCTCGAACATTTCTCTCCTTAATCCTCAATTTATGTTGTTTCCTCAAAAATTTCTCTCCTCAATCCTCAAGGTTGCTTGATGATCCTCTACCATTAAATAAAAATTCAAAACATTAAAATAATAAAGAAAGGCATAACTTAAAACATTCACATACCTAGTAATGGATTCTAGAATCTCCTTATTATGTCCAAACCTTTAGAAGGCCAATAAGATTCCTCTTTTTACTCCTTTACCAACATCTTCAACTTCTTAAAGTTATGCAACCTTCTCAATAATTTAAGTCATAATCCATAGAAATAGAATTCATTTAAATTATGACACCATCTTATCCCATGTTTGAATATCCCCTTTACTAAGTACATTCTCTATTGAGCTGCAACATATACCACCAGAAAGAATAATGTCATTTTCAATTTTGTGCTAGCAACCCCAACCCTCATAGGATCTATAATGTAGTCAAACCCAAAGAGATTTTCGATTTTTTCTATCCAATCTACCAAATAATTAGGATTTAAAATTCAAGAATATATAGGAGTGTAAATTTTAGGTTTACCTCCAATACTATTGATGTTCCTAACCATTATATCTTCCACTATAATGTTCTCTTCTATTTCATATCATGTAGTCCTTGATTTTTCTTTATCGCAATTTTTGTCTTGCACGAGATGTGTAATACCTCTCCTATAGGTTTCTTACATGGAATCCATTGTTTCCATAATTTTCCTAACATTATTATGAGCTCATTGGAATCTTCTACATCCTATGGTGTTGTAGGTCTTCCATAACCAATTCCTCTATTTTCCATCACTTTGATTCTTATCTTGGATCTCTTTTTACATTCTTCCCACTTCAATAATATCCACAAATTACTAAATATGCAACGATGAGTTCTTTGGTCCTCCCCACACTTGATTCAAAATTTCTTTGATACCACTTCATATAGAGGGATCCATCAACTCTACACATAGAAATGCACAATACAAGTTTCTACACATAGTAATAAGGTTTTAAAAAAATGCATACATACATCCACAATTAAAAAAAACACATTATTCACAAAAATAATCACCTCTACAATATTTATCTATTGAATATGGATTTATCCGGTATTACATTTAAAAAATCAATCTTTCAAAATTTACACTTTCCTCATCCTCCACAACTTCAACCGAGAAATCACATCCTCCTCTCTTCTATGTTCCATATTTCATCAAACCAAGTATTTTACATATATATAACTACTAGAGAAATACAAAACAATTCAAAAACCAACTATTGAATTTCTTTTAATATTTTTGAGACCAATCGAGAGTTATAATTTGAAATGGAAAAAAACAACATGAATGATTGTAAGAATCCATAGACACAAAAAATTCAACAATTAATGGATATTGAAAACAAAAAACAAATAGTGCAACAATAAAGAATGTAGATGTAATAAATAAAACAAAATAGAGAAAAATAAACATAGGAAATAAAGTTAGGGAATATGAACTGAAAAAAATAGAGTCCTTCCAATTACCCCCATCTCTACCTATATCCTATTACAATTTCACATACAAATGAATTATTGTAGCGAATTGGTGAGGGTCTACAAGATCATATTGCATACATTGTTGAATGGTCATATAGACATAAGTTTCACTCTAACTTATGATTGTTCAAATGCAGTTGTGTACCGATCTAAAAAAATATTCATGTTGTTTAGATCTATTTTGGATCAAAAGAAGGTATGAAAATGAATAGAAAATACCTTTTATTCAACAATGGAATAGCCAAATCTAGCGAAAAGAATAAGAATCCTCTTCAATGGGGAAACCCCCTATTAAAATGCATCAAATGTGCCAGATAATTTGATTACTCAAATTGGTTTCCTTGATGTATACGTAGGAGATAGAGGGATAGCAAGAAATAATAATAATATACATAACAATAATTAATTCAATGATGATTAGTGATGGTTATGTTTGTGTTATTAACATGTCTCTCCCCTTTTATTTCGGAGAAGAATCGAGGGTGTGTACATAGGTTCAACAGAGCATGTAGGAAGGAGGGAGATCTTGTGCTTGGCCCAGGTGGGGTGGGGGTGGTGATCTCCCTGATCTGGCATGGTGACGACTCTAGTGAGGAATCGAGGGGTGGCAGGGATCAATGGGAGCAAGGAAGGTTCGGGTGAGGGGAAGAGATCTAGGGTGGGAGGATGCCTCCCCAAGGGCCAAATCAATCCCAATGATCCAGATCCGATCATAGTTAATTCAAGAGAAAATAGAGATGTGGAAGGAGAAGGCCCTAATAAGGAAATTCGTAGGGATCTGGCTGAGGGAGAAAGATCTGGTACGCTGGATTCAGAGAACATGGAGCCCAAAGGGGCATTATGATTTGTAGCTAGGGGCCAAGGGTTTTTTCACCATTATTTTTATCAATCAGGAGGATCGAGACAGGATCCTAGAAGGGGGGGCATATTTCTTCTTCTCTACTAAGCTCTTTCTACGGCCATGGAAGGAACGATTTAACCCTAATTCAAGGGATTTAACTGTTTTCCCGGTATGGATCCACCTGGTTGGGATCCCTGGGGAATAGTAGGACATGGAGATTCTATGGGAAATTGGGAACTCTATAGGGGAATTTGTGAAAATCGTTGAGCAGACTCGGATCTAAAGGTATACAACCTTTGCCTGAATATGTGTGTATATAGATCTCTCGAAGGACCTCCCTGAGGCTATCGGTCTAAATTGGGATTACAAGGAATGGGTCTAGCAAATTGACTATGAGAAGCTGCCCTTCCGATGCAGGATCTGCCATGAGTACGGCCACTTCGGGAGAAATTGTCCTAGGGGGCTTTCGGAGAAGGATAAGCCAGCCCCGGAAGATGTTCCAAGGAGTGAGGGTTTCACTCAGGTCAAGAGCAGGTAGAGGGGCAGAGGCAATGGAGGGCAGAAGCAACATAAGGATAGAGTAGGAAAGATGGGGGGAGTTTCAAATCCTTTCTAGGTCTTGGAAGAAGTCATGAAAGATCAGAGGTAGGAGGGGGAAGTGACGAGAAAATCCCAAGAAACCAAGATGTTTGAGGTGGAAGACACAGTAATCAATGTTAGCAAGCCAGTCTCCTTGGAATCAGACGAAGCTGAGGACATGGAATTAGGAGATTTGGATCTGGATGCCCTGGAAGAAGAATATAGGAGAGATGGCTCAGTTTATGTTCCCAAAGAGCATATTGAGTTCTTACAACAAGAAATTATCCAATCTAAAGCACACAAGGATCTGGAGATAAGAACGGAGGAACATAAGGGAAGCAAGAGGAAAACACCGGAAGAAGATTAGAAGCGGGGGTGGAAATCGAATAAGCAAAGGATAGCAGAAATAGGAGTCAAGCTTATTGAGTCAGGCCAATACCCCACGCTCAGGGTGGCCTTTTCTGAAGTAAGAAAGGTTTCCCAATGAAGATAGTGACTTGGAATATTAGGGTGTGTAATCACCCAAGGAATATTCATTCCCTAGCTAGGAAGATCAAGCAAGAAAAACCATACATCCTTTTTTTACAAGAGACCAAGTGCAGCTTTGATTTAATGCAACAGATTGGGCAGAAGATTTGGAAAGGCAAAAAGGTAATGGCCCTAGATGCGGATGGTAGGAAAGGAGGGCTAGCTATCTTATGGCATGACTGTGAGGTGGACCTCAAGGGATGGCAAGCGGGGCCTTTCTCCCTAGCAGCTGACTTCCAAATCCTGGGTTCAGAGATCAGAGGGACAATCATGAACATATAGGGGCCGAGTGCCTTCCTGCAAAAGCAGGAGTTCATCAACCATCTAAGATGGCTTAGCACATTGGCATCAAAGGGAAATTGGATAATAGGAGGGGACTTCAATGTGATTACCTCGCTCTAGGGAAAAAAGGGGGGTAAATGGATGTTGGACAAATATCAGGAGGAGTTTAAGGAAACCCTCACCAATAGCATACTCGTGGATTTGGAAACGGGGGATTGTTGGTTCACCTGGAACAAGAGAAGAGGCGGTGATCACTTGGTGGCCTCAAGACTTGATTGATTCCTCGTGACTGAAAGTATAGTGAGGGGGGCAGGTGAGGTTAGGGAAAATGTGATCCCAGTAGTAGGCTCCGATCTTTGGCCTCTGTGTCTAAGTTGGGAAGGGGCAGTGGACTGATTACCGAAACCTTTTCTCTTTGAGCAATTTTGTTTAGAGCACAAAGACTTTAAAGGTTTAGTTGAACAGTTGTGGTAGGATATGGATGACTTAGGGGGGTCAAGGATGTACAACTTTCAACAAAAGCTTAAAGTTTTGAAGGCTAAAATCCGTACCTGAAACAAGACAAAATTTGGAAACATATTTGAGGACAAGAAAAGGATTGTCCTGGAATTGATTTCCATCCAACAGAAAGGGATGGAATTAGGGTGGGACCTAGATCTAAAGGAAAAGGAGAAAGAACTGGAAGCCCAGCTAGAGGTTAGGGAGAGACAGGAGGAAGTATTCTGGAAATAGAATTCACGTGTGAAGTGGCTGTGGGAAGGGGACAAGAATACCAATTTTTTCCACAATGCCACTGTTAGAAATCGTTTGGGGTCAAATATTCACAACCTTAAAATCCCCAACGGGACCCGGGTGGGAACTAGGGCCAAGGTGGAAGAAGGTATGTTCAATCATTTCAAGGAAATCATGACAGAGGACAACAACGAGAGGGGCCAAGATATTGATCAGATCACATCCTTAATCCCTAGCACTGTAATAGGGGAGGATAATGAGAACCTCACCAAGCCAATTTCTCTTCAGGTGGTGGAGGAGGTCATGCAGCAGATAGCTCAAGGTAAAGCCCTGGGCCGGATGGATTCACAACCAACGTTTTCCATCACTTTTGGGACATGATAAAAGAGGAGGTCTTAGCCATAGTCGAGGAATCCAGGACTAGCAGAGGGGTGCTTAATGCCTTCAATGCGACCTTTCTCACTCTCAGCCCAAAGAGTGAGGGGGATGATGCTCCTGGTAAGTTTAAACCTATAGCCCTTTGTAATGTGATCTACAAAATCATTTCTAAGGTTATAGCAAACAGATTGAAACCCCTCCTCCCGGGGATCATCAGCCCTAAGCAATCGAGATTTGTGGAAGGTAGGCAAATTCTGGATGGTATCATTATGGTCCAGGAGGCCATTCACTCACTCAAATGTACCAGAATCCCAGGTATGCTTATCAAGCTCGATATCGCCAAGGCCTATGACAAACTTAGCGGGGAGTACCTGGAGAAAATGCTTCAAGATTTCGTGTTCTTTCAAGAATGGGTGGATTGGGATATGGGACTAGTGTCCTCGCCCTTTTTCTCCATTCTCCTGAATGGATCCTTGACTAGGATTTTTTCACCATCCAGAAGGATTAGACAAGGAGAGCCCCTTTCCCCTTCCTCTTCATTCTGGCAATGGAAGGGCTTAGTAGACTCATAAAAGCTCAGGAAGGACAGGGGAGGATAAGAGGTTTGTCGTTTTACGAAGGCATGGAAAATCAAACTCATCGTCAATTCATGGATGACACGATGCTAATGGGGCACCCTTCAGTCCAAGAGGCGCGAGCCTTCAGATCTTGTCTTGTGACCTTTGCCAAGGCTTCAGGGTTTGAGGTTAACCCAGAGAAGTCCCAAATGTACTTTTTCAATTCTACACTCATAACCCATAGAAACATTGGAAGGATTTTGGGATTCCAGAAGGGGAGGCTAGCAACTAAGTATCTGGGGGTCCCTTTAAGCTAGAAGCTTATTAGGCAGGCTTCCTGGCAAGACCTAGTTGATAGAGTGAAGGCTAGACTAACAAGCTGGGTGATCAAGCCTTTAAATCTCCCGGGAAGACTCGTAATGGTCAAATCCATCATTCAATCCATGCCCATGTATCTCCTATCCATTCTATTGGCTCCAAAGTTAGTGTCAAAGGAAATCAGAAGCCTCCAGCGCAACTTCCTATGGGATGGAAGAGGAAGCAAAGAGAAATTTTCCCTTGTTAATTGGGAGACGATGAGTATGCCAAAGAAGAATGGGGGCCTTGGGCTCTGAGATCTTGAAGTGGTGGGAGAGGTGTAGGGCGCCAATATTTGGTGGCGGTGGTGTAATTACAAGCAGAATCCCTAGGCCAAGTTATGGAACATTAAGTATGCGAGGGGGTGGCCAGCCTTGTAGCTGGTGTGATTATGCGGGGAACCCCAGGGATCCCACATATGGAAAAAGGCGAGGGATGGGTGTAGGTTGATCCAAGAGCATAGATTCTGGAAAATTCAGGATGGAAGCATGGAAAACTTCTCAGATGACTCCTGGAATCAACAACCCAAGCTAGTGGAAGACCTGAGATGGCTTTACATTAGGCTAAAATGCTTCGAAGAAGGCCGGACAAAGGTGAATCAGTTCTGGGAAGGAAATTCTCAAGGTGATAGGCGCAAATGGATGGTGTCAATCAAACCATCTGACCAAGTCTTAGAAGCTGACATGAGAGCCTTGGGGGAGGAGCTTAACACTCGATTCATGCGGATCAAGGAAGGGGTTAATAGACTCATATGGGGCTATTCCCAAAAGGGTATGTTTAGTATTAAAGAATCTTACAATATCAAAATCAAGGGGAAAAAAGAGGAATATGAGATCTGGGAGAAGGTGTGGACCTCCAACCCATGGCCAAAAGTGGCCATCTTTTGCTGGCTGGTGATTAAGGGGAGAATTCTCATGGGGGAAAATTTGAGGCAAAGAGGGATCCAGGGACCATCTCGGTGTGTCTTGTGTGTTAACCAAGAGGAGAGTATGGGCCATCTCCTGGATGCATGACCTTTCGCAACTAAGTTATGTGACAAAGGAGCAATAGCGTTTAGGAGAAGTAACAGATGCAGGGGGAATCCGGCTCAAACATTAAGGGACTGGAACCTGAAGACCTTCAAAACTAACATCCTCCTCTTTCTTTGGCAAGCCTTCCATGACACAGTTATCTGGGTGATCTAAAAAGAGTGGAACAATAGAATTTTTAGGGAAAAAGGATAGTCTCAAGAGGATGCCTGGAAAACTATATGTTCCAACTTGATGGAGACTATTCAGAGTATACAGTGGTCAGATGGGGATAAATAATTCGTAGGGTGGGAAAAAAGAGTTGCAGAGGCTTGGGGCTTGGAGAAAGGAGTCATCAGTGAAATTCCCAGAAACCCAGGGTTTGCAGAGTAGAGAGCTCGATATCTTCGTCCCCCCCCTTGCGCGAGGTGATCAAGCTCAATTTTGATGGGGTAGCCAAAGGCAACCCAGGTGATGTGGGTTACGGAGGGGTCTGACGAAACTATAATGGGGAAATCTTGTAGGTGTTCTTCGGGAACTTAGGCCATGATACCAAAAATTTGGAGGAGTTGGAAGGGATGATCTAGGGTTTCCAAATTGTCATCTAGAATGGGTGGTTGTGGCAATAGTTGAAGCAGACTCATGAATCCTCATCCACATGGCTCAATAGATGGAAAATGGGAAGCCAGTAGAGAAGGTGGCCTCCATCTAGGGTCTTGCGGGGAGAATGGAGGATCTTCACTTGCTAATCCTGGCATATCCAGTGCTGTCTTTTCACTATGTCAGGAGAGAGGCTAATCAGGTGGCGGAATTACTAGTAAACATTGGGATCTTTGACGTCAGGGCTAGTCGGAGGGGACAACTTGAATATTTCGAGGGAGAATAGTGGATGCCTAGTTGTCGCCAACTCGCAACTCATGATGGAGATGACAGGGGGAAAATGATAGGCCATACGAGTGAGGAACGTGGAGGGAAGAGGAGGCTGCAAGGTCCTCCCACGTGTCATCTTTGTTAATATGCGTTGAGCAGGTGATCTCAGATCAAGGCAATCTGAGCATATCCTTTTAGCATTAATAGAAGGTACGAAGGTGTGATGAGGAGGAGCGAAAGTACAACTTCCACATGGCTGGGTGATGTAGTTGTGATGAACACTCCTATGCTAAAGCCCCAACGAGGTACGGAGATGGAAGGGGGCTAGATTTGGGTCATCATTGTCGAGGATGGATCCGTTAACTCATTAATGGGTTTTCTCCTTATTTATTAGACAAAGGTGGCCAAGGCTAGTGTATATGATCAGGATAGAATGCAGGCCCAACTGTTAAGTATAGACGAGGATTCAAAGAGAGGTGGAGGGACATTTGTTAGAAAGGAGAACAAATCTGAGCAGGGGAGAATGGCCCCGCCTCGTGGAAGTCTTGGAAAACCAGGGGGCAGCGGGGGTATGACTGGTAGTCGAGGAAAAGGAAAAGATTGCAGTGGGAAGGGGAAGAGGGTTGCAACCCAGGCCCAATTGTAGGCTCAAGCTGAGGTGAAGGCTTTCAAAGACCGTATTCTGCTTATCTCCAGGATTGCAATGGAAAAGATGGAAAAGGCCCTTCGGGATCAGGTCAAGGCAAAGCCAACTGAAGAGGTTCAGGAGGAGGTGCACGAGTGGGTCTCTGATCCAAGATCCACGACGATACATGTGTCGGCCCATGACCATATGGTGATGATCTACTGGGTCCTTATGAACCTAGTCTCTCAGGTGAATCTCAAGTCTGTGGCCATCATAGAGGAGCAGATGGCGGGGATGCTAGCGAAGAAGGAGGGGGACGAGGAGCCAGTCAAAGCTTGGAAGGATCAGAACAAAGAGTGCAGAAAGATCCTCAATAGGGTGGAGGCTCTTAGTGTCGATTTTCACCTCATGCAGAGAAAGGTGGACCAGATAGCGTCCTATTTGGGGATTACACTATACTACCCGGGGATGGAGCAGATTTCATCAGGTGGGTCTGGGCAGTGTGCCAGCGGGAGGAATGTGGGAGATCCTCCAATGGAGTATAATGTGGAGGTGATGTTGTAGCCGAGCAGACTTAGTCTATCTGGGAGCCTCATTTCGAACACCTCGATGCTCCCCTTAAGCTTAATGGTGACTTATCATTTTGAGGTCTGTTGATGATTTGGGTGGCTATGAAGTTGGCCCATAGGTTTCTTTTGATAGTTTTCTTTTATGTTATTAGTTAGTAGGAAGTTAGTCTCTGTAAGAAAGTCAGGGATCGAGATCTCCACAATGGAAACTCTCTTGGCTTCAGAGTGGGGTTTCTGAATGTAACTGGGATGGGGTAGATCTGAAGCGGGGCTTCTAGGGCCTGCACTTTTTGATGTACCTCTGTAAATAGGTTTTTTAAGCAGTAATATATCTTTTATTTACAAAAAAAATAAAACTTATCTCTCCCCTTCAAACAAGTTTTTTCATCGATGATAGTTAATTGTGGATTCTTAAATATGAATAAATCATCTTCCTTTGTCGCATATTTCTTTTATTGTTTCTTCAACTTGATGAGTTCCTAAATAATTGATTTGGTCCATATTTTATTGATTTATGTTTTAGTGTCTTTTTGTGGGTCTAATATGCTTTCTCCATTTCCATAAATATCAAGAAAAATAGTATAAAAAAATATCTTGTTATGCATTACCTTCTTTAAGAAACAAACAAAAAAATATTATAAGTCAACTAATATATAATCGATACTTATAATAATCCTCTACAATGCCGTATATGAACGAGAGTACTTTTTCTCTCTAGGGAAATATATAAATCCAACACTTTAAGGCATCATTCACTATGATGTTGAACTACTTGTAATTTCATCTTGTATTGTTCTATATCCAATTTATCGTCCAATAATAGAGGAAACTCTTGTTGGTGATGGATGTGGTTTTACATTTATTAAATACTATTAGTCACTCTCAAGGTTAAGGTGATATATAGAGGGTTCTAAGTCCACGCAATTCCATCAATAGGTACATTTTAAATGGATTCTCAAAGGAAGTTTTGAAACACCATTCAACGAAAGGTAACAATTCCACTCATTATGGTCATTTATCAAATGGAAAGTAGTGGAGACAACCTTCCAAATGTCATTTTATTCATATTTAATCAATTTATCAATGAAAATGGGGACGTTATGAGAATTTAGGACACAACTAAGCACTCAAACAAGAAAACAAGTCCATTAAAACATTACTAGTGAAAATTTGGTTTTCGTCGCTTTCATAAATATTAGGGTTTGCTTGTATCTTCTGAATTGTTTCCATGCATATTGTGTCTATTGTAACCACTTTAAAATGATAATAATGTGATAAAAAATATTATTATTTCTCTTTAAGTAAATTCTCCACCACCATGATGGCATTATTCCCTTGATATAATCACGGGGTCTTGACTTAGTGAAACCATGTCATAGTGCCTTCATTCATAGGATATTAGAGAATAGTACCCTTAATTTCACTAAATATTGATAATTACTTAAAAAATTTCTTTTGTTGATCCCCCCTCCCAATACATATATGCAATTAAAAAAACCTATTTTTTATGATATATTCATTATTTTTAATAAAAACCCTTTTTTATACCCCCCAAATACCTATAAACCCCCCATACCCTATTCCTCGGCCCCCGATACCTACAATATATTGACCTTATTTTTCAAAATTAAAAACACCCCTTTATGAATGAACGCAATAAGATATTGCTCAACAAGGTGAATCCCCGTGGATATACTTTTGTAGACCTGTGATAAATTATATGGATACCTATTATTAACATTAATTTGGTATGGCCAATGGTTTTGGAATACCCAAGCTACTGATTATCTCCCATTTGTTATGTATGAAATTAAAACACCCTAGCATATATTTTTGTAAACCTATGATAAATTACAGGGATATCTCTTCCAAACACTAATTTTGTATGGCTAATGGTTGTAGAAGACTCAAGGTATTGATTGCCTCCCATTTGTTATGCTAGAAAACCAAACACCCTAGCAGAATTGTTAAGAACCCATGTCAACCATCCCCTTTATTTTGTTAGTATATTTTGTTAGATGCATATGCTTTGTAACTCATCCCATTAGTATGTTGTATTATCCCACATTCACGGGGAGTAAGTAATATTTGTTAAGTAGCCTAGTTAATATGTTGCATTATCCCACATTCATGGGGAGTAATAGTTTTCTAGATTAGAATTAGTATATAAGTATGTGTTGAGGCTAATGAAGGCATCAAAGAGTTATTTTGTATTGATCTTGCTCAAAGGAGGTTGCCCCCTCGAAGTGTCCTATGATTAATAAAATCTCTTATGTTATCCATCATTTCTGTTATATTGTGCATTCTCGTTGTTTATTACAGGAGGTTCATCACATCTAGTATCAGAGCACTTTCTTGGGCTAGTTCGGTGGAATTTATGCCGCATTTTTTTTCTTTTGCAGTGCTTCCTGGTGCCATGATCATTGGAGTATTTCTTCTTATTGGAGCGGTATTGTTCATTTGGATCAGGGAATAAACCCTATCCACTTAACTATGGGAAGTACTTAGGAATAGCCATAAAACTAATTATGAGGAGTTCTGCAGGAACCCTAAAGTAGCTAGACATTGAGAGGACCTGCCAAGTGAAAAGGGCAATGACCCCTACCTGATTGACTAGTTCCCACCCGTAAGGTAAACCAGGAGCTGTCGTTTGTGTAAAATAGGTTATCAGTTTTACCTAAGATGTGGAGTGAGGGGTACTACCCCAATGTGCAAGTTGTTAGACAAAATTGGTGGCCGAGTGAATTCTGGGAACCTTTAAGAAGCTAAATATACCTGGGGTCCATATCCATTTATAGTTGATAAAGCGCATATTTCCAGAACCGTCACAGATAATTTCCTCCATTTTCAGTTGATAAAGCACAACTTTCCAGAATTGCTAGAGATCATTTCCTCCATTTCCACATTGATAAAGTGTAACTTTCTAGAACCACCATAGACCATTTCCTCAGAAAAAAATAAAAAATAAAAATAAAAATAAAAATTCTTTTTTTTGGCCATATCTTCTTTTATTTAGCTCCATTTACCTTGAAAATTCATTGTAACCCTCTTAATCCCATTTCGCATATTGCTTCCTTGAGGACCCTTCCTCAAGCCTAAAATTTCACATTTCTCTATTTTTAGGGTTTTCCATAACTTTTATGATTCTCATCCAATTTCCTTCAAATTTTTCAGTGGTGTTTGTTTCCCATCTTTGCTTCATTGTCCCTCTCTAACAAATTTTCCAATTCCTTCATCCCGCCTCTAAAATTCTCATTTTCTGCTTCCCATCCTTAAGAAAGTGTCCAAAACCCCGAAAAACCCCAATTAGCCCCCCCACCCCCACCAGAGTTTTTCCCAAATCAAAATTTTCCTTTTCTTAAACCCTTTTTGTTTTTATTTTTCTACCCATTTCGCAAAAAAAGAAAACTTCTTATGGTTGTCACCCGTGCCGGAGAAAATAAAAAAATGGAGGAAGATCTTGCCTCCATCAAATCCAAAATCGAATATCTAGATCAAAAATTTCACGGCCCCCATCTTCAGCATTCACCCATCAACAACCTCCGACAATGTGAGTCTTCTGTAGACATTGGGTTCTCTTCCTTTGGCAACATCCGCGGGTTGAAGTTGGATTTTCCTCACTTCAATGGTGATGATCTAACAAGCTGAAATTATAGGGAAAAAAATATTTCAGTTTTCATAACAGTTTTGATGTCAATAAAGTCCCACTTGCATCCTTTCATTTGGAACATGAATCCCTTCAATGGTTCTATTGGTACATAAAGGCTCATGTAGAGCCAAACTGGACATATTTTTTCCATCTTCTTTTGCAACAATTTGGACCTAGTGCTTTTGATGACTTCACAGGCGCACTCACCAAACTTTGCCAAACTGGCACTATGAGGGAGTATGATATACAATTTGAGAAACTAGCCAATCACACCGAAGGATTTCCTGATGGATTCTACCTAAGTTGTTTTATCAGTGGTCTGAAGGATGCAATCTAATATGAGGTTAAAATGTTCTTCCCCAACACAAATATGGAGCCCTAGGGTTGGCTAAGCTATCATAGGACAAGATCAGGACTCAACAATGCTCCAAATCCACTTTTCTTCCATTCAGAAATGTGGTTCCCCAAAAAACCCAAATTCTTCCAGCTCCTAGAACGAATCCTATCAACCATTTGTCTGATGCAGATATGCGGGAACGTCGAGAAAAAGGAATCTTTTATAATTATGACGATAAATTCACCTACGCAAATTGATGTGCTGAGAAAAATATTTGTCTATTGGATGTGGATTCTCCACCTTCATCTGAAATGTTTTTTGATACTCAGTATCCAGTAGAGGGCGAGGGTGACATTTATCAACTGTCTGTGGACTTTCCTTCTCAAGATGACTAGCCAGATATATCTCTCCATGCATTCGCTGGAGTCACCACCCCACAAACCATGTGGGTCTGAGGTTTCTCAAAAAAACTCCCTCTTACAATACTCATTAATTTTGGTAGCACTCATAACTTCATTGACCCCAGGATCTCCAAACAGGCTGATTGTTTTCTCCATCCTTATTCCACCTTTGAATTCATAATTGCTAATGGGGGTACCTTACCTTGGAAAGTGAAGTCATAATGTGCGAATCTCTATGGGTTATTATAACTAGTGCTCTGACATGTTTTCCTTGCCCTTAGGTGGATGTGATGTGGCTTTGGGCTCTCAATGGTTATGCACAGTTGGACCCATTTTATGGGATTTTGTTGAACTTTGGATGTATTTTTCAATCAATGGTAAAAAACAAACATTGTTAGGCTTACAACCATGGTCTCTTAGCATCATTAGTTTGCATCGCATGGAAAAAATTCTTAAGAAGAGTTCACATAGTATCATCGTTGAGCTCCATTTCATTAAGATGCAACCTTCAGCAGTCTCAACTACTCCATTGGATCAACAACACATTTTGGATTGATATGCATGTGTCTTTGCTGAGCCAGTGGGATTTCCACCTTCCAGACTAGAGGATCATCGTATTCCACTCCTTCTAGGAAGAGCCCCTCCCAACATCAGGCCCTGTCGCTACCCGTTTCACCACACGATAGAGATTGAAATGCTTGTTTGTGACTTACTGAAGCAGGGTGTTATTCTCCCTAGCACTAGTTCCTTCTCTTCACCAGTTCTTCTTGTCTGAAAAAAATATGTGTCATGGCACCTTTGCATCGACTTTCGAGCACTTAATAACATCACAATCAAGGATAAGTTTTTTATTCCTGTTGTTGATGAGCTTTTAAATGAGCTCCATGGTGCTCACTTTTTCTCCAAGCTAGATCTTTGTTCTGGGTATCACCAAATTCAGGTTCATGAGGAGGATATCCTTGAAATATCTTTCTACACACATGATGGCCACTATGAATTTTTGGTCATGCCATTTGGCCTCACAAATGTTCCTTCCACATTCCAAGAATTGATGAATAAAATATTATGTCCCTATAGTAAAACATGGGCCAAGCATCTCCAACATCTAGATCTTGTACTGCAACTCTTCTGTGATCATCATCTCTATGCCAAACTGTCTAAATGTGATTTTGGTTAGAAGGAATTAGAATATCTCGGGCATATTGTTTCAACACAAGGGGTTCACGTCGATCCTTCAAAAATAGATGCCATGAAAAAATGGCCACATCCTCGAACCCTGAAGAGCCTTCATGGGTTTTTGGGACTGATTGACTACTACCGCGAGTTTGTCAAAGATTATGGGAATATTTCAGCTCCATTAATAGCTCAACTAAAAAATGTTGCTTTTGCATGGACACCTGCTATTGAGTGTGCATTTTAGAAACTAAAACAAGCTATATGCACCACACATGTTCTAGCTATGCTTGATTTTTCTAATCCCTTCACTATTGAGAGTGATGGTTGCAATAATGGACTTGGTGCTATCCTCCTCCAAGATGAACATCCCATTGAATTCACCAACAAATCCCTTTCTGGTGTGAATTTAAATACCTCTACATATGAGAAGGAAATGATGGCTATTTTTCATGTAGTACAGAAGTGGCATCCATACCTCTTAGGGAATCATTTATGCATCAAGACTGATCACCAGAGTCTGAAATATTTCCTGGAACAATGGGTCTCATCCCCAACAAAATAGAAATGGGTTAGAAAACTCATGGGTTATGACTATGAGATCACTTACAAGAAGGGTAAGGACAATCTTGTGGCAGATGCTCTTTCCCGCACATTGGATGACCATGCTTCTCTTTCAGATATTTCTATTCTTATTCCAAATTGGTTACAATATGCTTAGCAAGGCTATGTCAATGACTCTTCCTTATCTAAAATCATCCAATAATTGGACAGTAATCCTTTTATTGTACTGCATTACCCTTGAGATGGTTCTTCTCTGAGATACAAGGGTCGTCTGGTGCTTCCCCATAGCATAGATCTTCACCAAGTTGTCTTCTATGAAATCCATGCTTCTCCATAGATAGGGAACTATGGGTTCCTCAAAACATATGAGCGGGCACAAAGTAACTTCTTTTGGAAGGGAATGAAATGGGAAATTCAATAGATTGTTTCCAAATATGATACCTTCCAGTGCCACAAGGCTGAAACTACACTCCTCCCCAGCTACCTCGAACCCTTTCCCATCCCTACAATCATTTGGATAAATATTTCAATGGATTTCATTGAAGGGATCCCTAAATCTAGAGGGACTACTGTAATCTTGGTTTTGGTTGTTTGACTCTCCAAATATAGTCATTTTTGTGCTCTCATTCATCCATATACCACCTCCTCAGTCGCACAAATTTTCATGGACCAGATATTCCATCTTCATGGAATCCCTTCTTCCATTGTCTCATATCGCGACACAAATTTCACAAGTGATTCTTGGACCAAACTCTTTCACCTTACTAGCACCAAATTGAATATGAGTTCAAAATATCACCCACAAACAGATGGTCAGACTGAAGTCACCAAAAAATGTTTGGAAACTTATATTCGTTGCTTCACCTCTGAATAATAACATCAATGGGAAAAGTGGCTCCCTCTTTCTGAATGGTGGTACAATAATTCCTACCATACTACATCTAAAATGACCCCATATGAAGCAGTTTATGGTCAGGCAGCTCCAGTAATCCTTCCATACACCCCCAACATTTCACTAGTTTAGGAAGTTGACATGGTTCTTCGAAATCATGATCAGATTATTCACATTCTACAGGACAATATTCACATGGCAATAAATCGCTTGAAACAATAGTCCGATCAACAACGTTCTAGCACACCTTTCAAGTCAGTGATATGGTTTTTCTTCCTCTGCATCCTTATAAGCAATCCTCCCAGAAACACAAAGGGCATCAGAAGTTGGCTCCAAAGTTCTATGGGCCATATAAATTTCTTTAGCAGATTGGGTCTATTGCTTATAAATTGGAACTTCCTCCTTCTTCTCACATTCACCTAGTGTTTCATGTCTCTTGTCTCAAGAAATTTATTGGCAGCAACATTAGAGCACAAACGTTTTTACCATAACTGGATAAGGAAGGATCTATTATTTTGGAATTGGAGGCCATCCTCAATAAGCGCACTCATCATCTTCACTCTCAGTCTATCACAAAGTTCTTAATTCAGTGGCACAAGATGTAACCATAGAATGCTACATGGGAACCGCTCCTTCAGATTCAGCAGCAGTTTCCACATCTAAAGCTTTGAGGACAAATATTTTCTAAGAGGGAGGGGATGTTACGAACCCATGTCGACCCTCCTCTTTATTTTTTTAGTATATTTTGTTGGACACATATGATTTTTAATTCGTCCCACTAGTATGTTGTATTATCCCACATTTGTGGGGAGTAAGTAATAGTTGTTAAGTCATCCAGTTAATATGTTGCATTATCCCACATTCATGGGGAGTAATTAATAGTTGTTAAGTCATCCAGTTAATATGTTTCATTATCCCACATTCATGGGGAGTAATATTTGTTTAGATTAGACTTAGTATATATGTATGTGTTGAGGATAATGAAGGCATCAAAGAGTTATTTTGTATTGAGCTTGCTCAAAGGAGATTTCCCCCTCGAAGTGACCCGTGATTAATAAAATCTCTTCTATGATCCATTATTTATGTTATCTTGTGCATTCTCATTGTTTATTGCAAGAGGTTCATGACAAGAATATATTTTGAAATAATTTTTCAAACCTTCACATAAAATTCCTTCTCAATTACATAATAAATTTTCAAAAATCACTAGTGTTTACCAATGGGATGAGTGTGCAACGCATACATGAAATTTTTCTTTAGTTAGGATTTATTACATAAACATTGACAATCCTTTTACTAAAATGAGTTATTCTTCTACGTGAAATTTTTTTATAAGGATTTAATATATTACTTAAAAAAAAGAATACATATCGAGCATTAGAGTAGCATGTGTCCAACATTACATATCCAATTGAGTTCCATGTGTCCACCATTACATATCCACTTGCAAGGGCACTACAACTAACCGAGGTAAGGCTACTCTGATGAACATTCTATCTATTTCTCCCCAACACAAAACCATCTCACTATTATGAGGGAATATTCTAACTAAAACAACATTGATAAATATTACGCCTACCATAGAATTCCATTAGAATAGGACATATATTAGACTAATAATACAAGAAATTACAACATCTAAATAGAATCACAAGCACAAATATTACATTATCTTGGAGTTCCCAATGGATCCATCTATAGGAGGATGATAATAATGTGGGGGAGGCACAACATTTCCTTCTAACATGTGAGCAGGTTGAGCTTGAACTTCATCATCTATTCCTTAGCCATCTCTATGACCAAGAAGAGGAAGAAACAAAGTCCCCATTTTACTAGTGATGATATCCACATTGAAATGCATCAATGTGGAGTTCCCAATGGATCCATCTATAGGAGGATGATAATAATGTGGGGGAGGCACAACATTTCCTTCTAACATGTGAGCAGGTTGAGCTTGAACTTCATCATCTATTCCTTAGCCATCTCTATGACCAAGAAGAGGAATAAACAAAGTCCCCATTTTACTAGTGATGATATCCACATTGAAATGCATCATCATGTTGTCTAAATTATCATCCCTCCATGTGCAGACTGGTTCCTCATATCCTTCCTCTTTAGCAGTTTTTTCCATCATGACATGGGATAAGATACCTTTCATCACCCAATAAGTTCAATTATCCTATCATATGCCACAAACCTCCCCTGCGTCAACCCTGGGTCCTACTTCCATGCTACCCATTCATCAAAATACTTCCCTAGCTTCATCTAATGAACTTGATTCCACATACCACACTCAATTCTCTCCATATCCTCCTAGATGGTAGAAGGAATCATTTTCTTGAAAAGTTGGGAATATTGGCCAACTCTTTTATGATCCCGCGTGTCCTGAAGAACCACTATAACCCCTTTCTCATTTAGCTTTCGCTTGGCTAGTTTCCTTGTCATCTCCATTGACTCATTTCACAAAACAATCACCATGAGGATAAAACACCACTAGTCCCTCTTCAATCAGATAAGAAAATAGGGACTATGAGAATGGCATAGATTATACCAACACTCTGAACCATTACTTTGATAAGATCCCTTTTCTCCACCTTTCCTCTTAACTACCATAATCATTTCCCCACAATCCACATTGTCCATTGTACCCATGTTTGAGCCTCCTACATTCATCATCATAATTTTATGAGATCTAGGACTTGTACTAAACATGGTGTTGTACATCCCCATCTCATGTACTTCTACCTGAGAGCCTACACCATTACCTCTCGTAATCACCCTCATATTAATGATCTGTGAGACTGAAGATGTGTGATTTATTAGGACTCGAATGTCCATCATCCTCATGCACATGGGAATTTCTTGTTGAAGTGTGTTCGGTTCTAGGGCCATGCTCACACACATTCGGGAATTATTATACATAAACTTATGTCACACGATACATCATATTGTAGATGTTGAATGCGATTATATCCCTTCTTCTTTCACCATTTTTTTAGAATCGAAATGGCACAAAGTAAGTTCTCAATGTCATTTTATTTTGTTGAAAGTTTATTTTTCCACAAAATTCTCTTTCTCTTCTTACTAGATAACATGGTTTTAGTGTGACCCTTTTATTCTTTATTTTAACGATAATCATTGTTTTAAGAATCACTTGAGACTATCATGATTTATTTTTCCCTTGAAGTACCTTCCTTTTAAGTAGGAATTACATTCATTAACTCTATGTAGTATACCCAACATTTTCGTCCCATAAATGGGTTTGAGTAAGTTCTTTCCTTTGAGTTTGAAGCTTTCCAAAAGAACCAAACCTTCCTTCTTGCATCAAAATTGTACCAATACCATTCTATACACATCACATCCCACAATAAATGTATTTGTAAAGTTAGGAATGACCAAAACATGAATTATAGATCCATGGAAAAATTAACTCAGAGGCTTGGGTTTCTTCTTGAGTAAAAAGAAACACGGGATTTTTTAAATGTGTTTAATGTAATACCTTTTCAATAATAGTTCTTAACAAACTCATTTTAAGAGCCTATTGACAAGTTTAATTTTATAAGGGAACTCGCTAGTCTATGACAAGTTTAATTTTATGAGGGTCCACTTTGCATCATCATGTGATAAATATTCCTGAAATATTCAACTTCCTAAATCCAAGTGCCACAATTGGAAGGGATTACATGTATTTTTTTCTTCTTCGGTATTTTAATGCCATCTAAGCATGGTGTACATGATATTGGCAAGATTAATATTAAATTTCTAGATCACCAAAGATTAATAAGACAAAATTTCTAAGGAGAGATTGAAAATATAATACGTTAAGATTTGAAATGTGAATGAAAACATTATACAACATCAAGAGAACTATATACTCAAAATGAGAACTCTAGCCATACAATATCACATTTTTGTATAAAAACATTAAAAAACCCTTAAATAGAGAAGTGTTGTTACTGGTAGCACGCTTTTTTCGGGGCTAAAATTACAACTTTCTTGAAGCACCAACCAAGGTCATTACAATCAAAACCATAAATCGACCCTCAAATAAAAAAGTGGTTCGAGATCACATAACGAACCTCTGTTTTTATTCGAGTTACATCTTCTTTGAACCCTCGTCCTTAACTAGGGATTCCAGAATAAATAAAATTAAAATTACAAATTCTTAAAAATCATGTCCTTAAAAGTCGATCTTGTTGCAACGAAAATTTTCAAAATAATACCTTCAATTAAAAAAGAGCACTACTAATAAAAGAAAAAAATTCTTCTTTTGATTACAATTCTAAATAACCATAAGCCAAAAAAATACTCAATTAAAAACACTAAAAACAAGAAAAAAAACAAATTTGACAAATATAAATACAAATAAAATACATTTATAAAAGAAACACAAAAAAAAAAGAAAACACTGAAAATAAAATAACATAACATGAAATTTTAAAAATAATAGATAAAAATTAACCCTTTACTCCTGCACAACCCCTTCCCCTTCCCACACCTTTAAAGAGGGTGTGGGATGGGATGGGATGGGATGGGAAGGGAAGGGGTGATTTCAACCCACTCCACTCCTAACACTTATTTAATACCCTACTTCCCACGATTTAAAGCCATGAGAGAGGGGGATCTTTGGTGGTAAAAGAAAATAAGGGGTTAGTTTTTTTTTTAAGTATTTCAATAAAACAAATATTCTTCTAATATAAATTTATTTTCAATGCATTTTTATTTCTTTTTAAAGAATTCTTTATTTTTTTATTTTTAAATTGTTAAATTCCTTTACTTTTTTTTATCATATTTTTTATTTTGATTTTGATTTGAAAAATAAAAATAAGTTGTGGTTTGACATTCCTCGATTGTAACCCGAAGAAAAAATGAGCACTGTTGGAAGTACCACTTTTTTATTTGGTGATTGATTTCTCATTTTAGTTGCATGACATCTGCTTTGAGGGGCATGGTTTCAAACGAGTCATATTTTTAAGTTTTTGATTGCATGAACAGTAGTTGTTAAGGATTAGGTTTAAATGGAAATGTATTTTTAAACCAGAATAAAAAAAAGGTGATTCATGTAGAACCATTTTCCCATTTGGTCATTAATTTACGGTTTTGATTGCAATAGAATTAGATAAGCTTAAAAAAAGATTGTAATTTTAGTCTTGAAAAAAAGGTGCTATGAGTAACACTCCTTTTCAATTCTAGAGTAAAAATAATTTACTAAAATAAGCCAATATTAAATTCAAAACTTAACTTTGAAGGCTTATTTCCAAGTTATATAACATGTTAAAAGTGTCACGTGAAAGAAATCACTAGAGACTGGAAATTACCTTCATGTCTTTATGAATGATACACTAATGATGTAAACTTCCCTTATTCTATTATGATGATATCTTACATCAAGTCCCAACTTAGTAAAGAAAATTATTTTCTTTGTCGAATTCATCTAAAATAATAAATGACATGAATATGCAATTTATTTTGAATTGTAATATATTTGAGTTCTCTATATTCTGGTGGCACATGTGCCATGTATATTGATATTTGTAAGCCATCATCATTGGTGAAGAGAAATAACTTTGGATAGTTTGAATGATTCTTTCTTCTTGCATATCCTTAATATATCACTCTTCTAGGCATATAAATATATGTAACATGAGATTATAGAAGGAAGGCTTATCACGATTGGTTGAATAGAATAATTACTCTCATCGGGAAGAGGAAATACTTTTTTTGAGTCAATACAAATATTTTAAAATGATAGTTAGGAGATCTATGGGCACAATGGGATTATATATCTAAACATATATTAAGCATAATTACATAATTAATCTTTGGTGTGAGTTTCTTAAAACCTTTATAAGTTTTTGAAAACTATTTATTTAGATGGTTTACCTCTCATTCATGAAGTTCAATTTCTTTCCCTTTAAAAAAGAATATCACAAAAATGTTATTAGCATTCATTACTAGATATCTCAATGATTTCAACTATTGTATCCCTTCAACCGCATTAGAGCCATTCATTTATATTGCAATCATTGTTACGGAAAATTACCCATACTTATTTGAAAGTGTAGAAACCTTGGTGAGTCTTATTCCTTTTTAAAGTAACAAGCAGAAAACTTTTGGTGATATTTTTTTAAAATATTCAATTTGTAGGGAATTTATATAGTTTATAAAAAAAATTGACTTTTTTTTATAGCAAAACAATTTTACCTTATAGAATTTTGTCGAATAATTTGTATTAAAAATAGTAATTGCATAATCTTGTATTTGAGAAAAAAAATAAAAAAACAATGACGACGACAACAACGCGACGATGGCGACAGATTAAGGTCTACTCACACCAACTTTGGTCTATAGAACCTTAAGAAGGACAATACTTATTTTACTTTAAAATATTGTTCTTGTGCTAAAAAAACTTTCCAAAAAGCTTTCCAAGTTCACCATCGTTTTGGCAAACTAAGAGATTATATATATATATATATATATATATATATATATATATATATATATTGTTGGTTAAGTGCCGCGTGACTCGTTGGGCAGACCTTTGGTCTGAGAAACCATGATCTAGGGGCATCTAATCCGTCAAAATCACCCGTGGATCACACCCAACCTCGCGGAACCAACCCTTAGCATGGTTAGATTTAAATGTCACCTTCCAGAAGTAGCAGGTTTTGATGCTCGGCTGCCAAGCAAACGAAACCCCTCTCGACCATTTGCTCTATCAAAATTTGACACATTATATATATAAAATCTACTACTATAAAAGATATATCAATAAAACAAAAGTAAAGACTTTTTAATAATACACGACATCTTTTTATATCAATGAAAAAATGGATTAAAGAACACTTAATAATACAAGCCATGAATAGAACTCTGCCAATGCTCTAATCAATATATCTATAAGGATGGTGCCAAACTTATAACAAGAGGTCTCTATATAGGTGTTTGCAATAGTAGGTGCAACTAAGAAAATTCCAAGTATCTATATTATATTAATGTTAAGGTACAAAAGGTTTGTCAAATCTTACTATTTTGTTAAAATGTTAATTATAAAAAAGTTTGACTATTTTTTTGGGCTGAGAGGCACTTTCTCGAGCTCTGGAACATATGGCTCAATAATAATAATAATAATAATAATAAGTAAAAAATAGAAAAAAAACTTATAACATTGTCCCCTTATAATTAAAAAAATAAAAAATAAAAAATATTATACTCATATAAATATACAACCATATTAGGGCAATACTCTCAATCTTACAAATGGAGTAGTAAAATATTAATAGTAAAATTCAATTGACTTTAATAGTAAAAAAAAAAATTATAAAACCAAGAACATATAAAATTTAATTTTAAATTAGCTTAATTGTAAAACACATTTAACTAATTATATATCAAATTACAATTTAAATGCAAATACAATTAGCAAGAAACCACATGCCACTAAAACCATGTCCCTTAAACCACTTACATCATTGCTCATTCAAGTCTAGGTTAACCCTAACATGTAAATGTTTATTTAAGTTATAAAGAAAAACAAGCCATCTCAAAAACATTGTTTTTCAAATTCCAATTTATATAAATCTAGATTTTAAAATTATATATGGATTATCTTAGTCATTAACTAATCTTGAAATTCATTATTAGTTTTAAAGAAATACAAGTAAAGCAATTTTTGGAAAACTATTTGATTATATGATTATCTCATTCTTCTAATGATAAAAAAGGTTTGCACCTCAAGAAAACTTGATCTCTTTGGGCACTTGATAGAGGCATAGTAAGATGGATCTATACTGGTTGTAAATATATTCAAAATTTAAAATATTATTAAATCTTTATTTTCTCTAAGCTGCAAGTAGCCCAGCATCATAAAAGAGATGGTAGTTCTAAATGCATAGCTAATTTAGTATTTACATGCAAAGTAAGGTTTCAAAGTTTCAAAAAAGGAAGGATGGCAAGAGAATTGAAGATCCTTTGCAAACAGGAAGTGAACAACAAAATAGGAAAATGAATGAGTTAAAGGACAAGGTTATTCATTGTAGTGTTTGAGTCATACAAAAATCTGTGAGCAAAATATTCATCGCCAGACGACGATGTATAATGAAGGGGCTTAATAATGTCGAAGAGTACTTTTGTTTTAAAAAATCCCGGTTAGTTTTATTGTGCTTGTTTAAATGGAATGGAAAGTACTCCGCGAAGAATGGATCGTTAAGGTATGAATGGCGGACCATTGTTGTGAAAAGTCGAGTAAACAGAGATGAAGTTCGAGCTTCTGAAGAAGGATGAGAGAAAACACATTAAGAAAGGTAGGGTTGGGAGTGGAAATAACATACATAATTAGGAGTGTTCGGCAACTTACCCGCCTCCAAGAAACCTGTGCAACATAATATTTAATCTTTACTCTGTCTTAAATTTTGCATTTCCCCAATATGTGGAAGGATAGAGGCCCAATATGTGGAGAGATAGAGTCCCAATAGTGTTCCTGTTGGCATGCTTGTGATAACAAGAAAAACCAAGTATTCACCTTGTCAAAATAAATGAAAAATATTAATATTAAACCCAGCATTCACCTTGTGTAAATAAATGAAAAATATTAGAATTAATGGCAGAATCCGCCCAAAGGAGGAGTAGGTGAAAAAAAAATCACCTTCTACGGTTGGGAAAACAAACCATTTGTAGATGACAATTTGAGACTTAGAGACATTTGTTCCATTATATAATATCAGGATATCCAAAATACTGTGCTAAGACTTGAGATGGAACAAAATACTGCAAAACAAGGTGTTAGGTCAATTTTTTAGATTAGTTTAAAAAAAATCAAAATTATAATTAAAGTAGCTGATATAGTTATATAGTCAATATATTTATAATTAATATAAACATATAGTTATAGTTATTATAAACATAAAATAAATACTATTTAATAAAAAAAAAACAGAAAACAAATTACTTAAAAGTTATTTAAATCTTATTCCAGATGAATTTAAGATAACAAAATAATATAACAATGAAATAAATTTATGTTGTACACTTGTTATATCTCCTCATAAAAAAATATTTATTTCTTTCACAAATTTAACAAATAATGTATATCATCAAATCAAATATATATGTATTATTATTTTATAAATAAAACAATATAACATCAAACATATCACATTTTTTAATTTTCATGATTTTACATAAAGTATATTTTTTTGCATCTACTTGTTTCCACTTCTGATAATGAAAACTTTTAATTGAAAAATTATTTTAAGTTTTTGTATACAAATTTTCTCTTAATATTTTTGTTATTTTGTATAATTAATAGTTGTGTCCACTCTTTATGAAGAGAACTTTCAATTGATAAAATATTTATAATTTCTGTATACAGATTTGTTTTCAATAAAAGTGTTAGTGTATATAAATAATAATCTCTGTCTAGATTTTTTTTTAATAAAATTGTTAGTGTATAAATAATAATTATGTCCATAGAAGCTCATTTTCTGGACTCTAACATGGCATCACTTATTTGTTTCTTTCAACTATGATAATTAATAACTAGTTAATGGCTTGTAATACAAATCTCATTTTTCATTTCCCTTTTCTTAATAGGCTTAAATTGAGTGTAAACACTCATTTATTTGTTAATACAAATGTTATCATGAAAAAAATTTAGTTTTAGTTAAACAAGCATAGATCCGTAGTAAAAGGGGATCTACTAAGCCCCTAGAGGGGTCAAATCTTTGAGGTGCAAACCCTTTTTTAAGAATTCAAATTTTGAGGAAATATTTCAATTTATCTAATTTGTATAGTTTTATAGGATGGTGATGATGATGGTTGACGTCCATGAAACCAAACATTGTTCAGAGTTTTATATATGTAGTTGTAATTGTTTTAAATCTTGAGTTGACATCTTATTTTTTATAACAATTTATTATTTTTTAAAAATGATACCTGTCACCTTTAGGATGAGCATAGTTGTAGAATGCACCTCTTACCCACAATAAATATATATCACAACATGACATAATGCTTATCTTTTTATCATAGTAACTCATTTTTACACAAAGATTTCATTTTTTTATTAAATTTGTGAATATTTTTTCTTAAAAAATTAGATTTTTTTTTAAATTTTCTTAAAAGTGTAACTAGAAAAGGAAAAGTTAATAAACATGAAGATATGAAATAAATAATTAAATTTAAATATTAAATAAAAAAGATGACATAGTAAATTGTTAAACATCCCAGAATAATTTTATGAATATAATAAAATATCAATTTCAAATTTACATGTTTAAACCTATCATAAACACGATTATTAAACCAACTTTCTTTCTGCACATTCTGATTTAAATCGAAACAACTAGCAACTAAACTTTCTGCACTTATTGATTGAATTCCTAGCATACCTCGAACTATAGTTTGATTCGAGATGAAACAAGAGATTTCAATTCTTAAAAGATAAAAACAGTTTTGCTTGCCCTATAGCAGTCAATTATCATCAGTCATTACAAGTCATTCATTTGTCATAAGCCATGACACGTTCACAAAAATAAAATTTGAAGCGCCGACTGCTACAGGACTGAGGTCCCGCTCTCGCACGTCCTCCTTTTGACAATTTGCATAAACTGTCTGCCAATATAATTACATACATTTGCTTCAACTTTTTGCGAATGATCCTTACTTGTCTAATTTTATCTTTTAATATACTTACAGAGAACACTTTTCCAAGGCCATTCAGTTTGATATGTCATTTCACGGGCTCATAAAGAGGCCTCCCTGTTTCCATTCTCTTTATTATTTTCATTGGTTATCTTCCCATATTTATAGATATATATGAAAAGCCAGTCCTCGTTTGAATTAATTCTACTTATTTTAATAGTATTTTTAAGAATCGAGCCATGGAATTGGCTTGGGGCAAGTGTGCAGACAAATGTTTTTGCCGCTGAGAAACATTGTACATTGATCAAAATATTGTTCAAAGTAGGTATCTGGGTCACGTCATGAAAAAAGTTTGCTGTCTTGTTTCGCTGAGCCCAGTGCCTTATTTGTTAAGTTTTTGTATAAGTGGGTCCTTATAAGATTAAAGAACCGTTACGATTGAATTTTGATGTTTGCAAACGTGTGGCTTGTTGAGCCCAGTGCCTTCTTTGTTAAGTTTTTGTATAAGTGGGTCCTTATATGATTAAAGAACCGTTACGATTGAATTTTGATGTTTGTAAACGTGTGGCTTTTTGAAAGAGATGCATGTCTTTTCATCTTTAAGATGGCCGGCCTTAAAGCACCGACCTGCCACCCCATAAAGTGCCACCAACCAAAAGTTTGTACCTCATTTTCAGCAGCAATGGTAGGCGATCTTTTCACTGTGTTGCTTTCTACACGTAAGAAAGAAAATATTGCTCGAGAAATTTAGTAAAATGATTGAGTAATTTATTTAGGGTTATTGGTCTAGATTTTAATGATACAATTTCAAAGTAGTTGGTGGTGTACATTGCTTCCTGTTAGTAAATTTCAAAAAAATTAACTCAGCCAATTTCATAATCCAAAATCCATGACATAAGATTGTTACTATAAACTATAAGTAGAGTTTTGTGTTCTCTGGCCTTCGGTTTCCTGTCAGTGTAAGAAGCACAGTGACTTGAATACATGAAGGTGACGGCTTATCTCTATTCAAAGCTAGTTTGTCTTTGTCGTGATCGCTTGAATGAAGATAAAATATGCATGTAGTTTTTTTCATGCTGAACCTTTTCTAGCTTACTTTATTTCTAATTAGAAGTGTGGTTATTTATATAGGTATTATGTTAGATTTTGGATTGATGGAGCAGATTGACAAGCTTAACCTAATTGTAACAGGTGTATAACATTTTATTTAATGGTGTTTTTAGCTTGTTATTAACTGTATATTGATTAGATTTAAATAAGCAAAAGATAATTAAAAAATGGATAACAATTTGTTTTTATTATTTTTAATATAAGAATTTGTTTGTTTTATTCCTGAATAATATTTATTTTGTAATTATATTAATTTTAATAATTTAGATAATAAATATAAAATTATATATTTTAGTGTTTGGTTAATATAACTATATTCACAAAACTAATTAATTAGTTATACTTATCACATTCACTCACCAATTTAATCACCAATTTAATTATAACAATGCTAATTATATGATCAAACTGTCACAACAATCACTTTCCTCACAGAATTGAGATTCGCATGATTTCGGAGTTTTTAAAGACTCCTTCCTTCATTTTTTTTGCCGTTTCCAATTTAAACACAATCCTCTCTCCCGGGCCCTACAGAAGCAAACTCGATGAGTAAATCTCATGTTTAACTACGGTGGCAATTAGACAATCTTTGTGACACTTAATCAAATTATATCCATTTCCATCATCGTGCGTGGCTTCACAATTTCTTCGACTAAAATTGGTGCTCCTTTCGAGAAGGTTAAATAGCCGTCCACACCATTGTCCATAACGCAAACGTTAAAAATATGTTTTTGCATGGATTTTTCTATGGAGTTCAATTCCAAACCCTAATTGGAAAATGGCTACATATATAGATGTGTCGAAAATACACGTCTATGGACAATGTTCTAGAGGTATCAAGATGCGTTATTGTGTAAAAGTTAATGTTGGGATATAAATGCAATGGTCTAAGATGTTGTGGAACACAACGATGTTATGAGTAGATAAAAGGGAAGGTGAACGGTATAAGGAGTTATGAATTTTTTTTAGAAGTGTTAACTCAAGCACTGACATCTTTTCTATAATGTAATATAAATGCTTACTGATGTTGATGATGAAAGTCTATCCATGTTGATAAGAAAAAGTCTATCTCACATAATTAGAAACCATACTTAATTAAATAAAATTGCAATAAATATGAAAAACCTCATTCCTTATCCTATTTCATTGCACTCTAACAAAGTCTAAATATTCCAAAGAATAGTAAGAAACAAGAGACATTCAAACAAACAAGTGATATTTTCTTAATCATATACTTGATTTTTAATTATGAATAATTATAGTTTATGCAAAAGAGATATGAAAAATTATAGTTTATATATAAGTGATTCAAAAATAATCAATCTAGCAAAATCTTCATAAAGAAGCTCTCCACATTCCTTAAAAATTGATTGTTCAAAATTATAATTTATCTGTTTGAGTAAGTACTTGTTATTAAATTGTAGAATTATGAGATATGTTTCACTTTGAAACTTATATGATATTGCTCTTAGATTGTTGAGCTTATGTACATCAAATTGATAAAACTTATATGATATCAAGTTAGGTCATCTCCATCAAATTGATGAAACTTATATGTTATATTGTTCTTACATTGTGGAGCTTATGTACATCAAATTGATTGATAAATTGTAATGAGTGGCTATAACTTTTTAACATTATCATATGTATAAAGTAAATAGCCATAATTGTTACTTTTATTTAATAAAAATTTCTAAAATAACAAATTAGATTAAAAGAGTTCTAAAATACTTACATTTTTATTATTATTTCTTACATGATTTTTCATTATTTTTATTGCTATATACTTGATATTGTTTTATTAACAAAATTTAAACAATTTTTCATACCAAAAAGTCAATACTCAAATTGAAGAACTCTATAAAATTGCATTATACACACTAAGATTATTAACCAAATATAATCATAATGATAAATCAATGAAATATAACTTTGAGATATAATTACATAACTTAAGCCTCTTATGTATCTTTCCCTCTATGATGGCCATGAACTTCAAAAGAAATATTGTTTCATTTGTAGAATGATTAGGAAGATTCATGTACTAAAGGAAAACATGGGTATTCCAAAAAAATTTAACAACAAATTCGTTAATACTATTATATACAACTTGCCACCATATAGCTATATAGAAAAAAATCTATTCCATTTAAGTAAAAAAATTATATTTTTCAATGTATTCATAAGAAATCTTGATAACAAATAATTTCTTGTCAATTTGTATTAGAAGGGTAAAGATGATACATTAAAGTATATAACGATATAAGCAAACATTCAAGAGAACGTTAACACAAAACATTAATGTCGTTATGTTCAAATTCTCAACATTGTAAACCAATATTCAAGAGAATATCAAAAAACATGTTTCCTCTTTTCATAAGAATCTTCTTATGTAAGGTAATAAACAAAGATTGAAAAATATTGAATTAGCTTAAAAATGACAACCAAAGGAGAGGATTTTTGGCACATGATAAGTCAAACTAATTATTCTTCAAATAATAGTGCCGTGGAACGATTTATATAGTAGTACACCTAGACTTTATCTTATAACAAAACTAATGTTAGAACTAATCTTCTATTATAAAATTTGTATAAAGTGTAATGAATTGAATATTCTAATATATCATATATTATTCTACATAGATGATTGAAAACATTCCTAACTAACATATCCAATCAAATCCAGAGTTATACATAAATATAAAACATTAATTAAATCTACACATGATGACCAAAAATAATATCGTTAGGATAACCATTTAAACACAAGTGCCACATAGTGTATAAACATTAACTAATTCTAAATACATTAATAAATCCATGAATCACATGACCAAATTAAATCCATGCATTGCATAATTATTTTTTTTACTAGGGAAATAAAAAAACTAGGGATTGGGATGGTACTCGGATGACTTGGGGTACATGGATCCATTCCCACTACCTCTATATCCCTAGGTTCTCCACAACAGCCCGCAAGCATGGGACATGGGTAAGACCGGGTGTGATTTGAACTCATGACCTCCTTTACAACATATGAATTCATATCAAGTGAATCGCCATAAATTAAATTATATTTGAACTTGATCCAAAAACTATATATATAAGTTTAAATGATAAGTTTAAAGTTCTAATGCAATTTCATTAACAAACACAAGTATAAAAACATAACTATGTAATATCTGTTGTATGGATATAATTATACACACCCCCATCCACATTCCTATCATGATTGACCTATAACACATGCACCATTTAATTAAGCTTCAATATATAGATTTTATATTGTAAATAAACTTTATAAAAATACAATTGGAATTTAAAATAATAAATATGAATAGTTATACCTCGGTGAGCCCCACACCCAAAGAGCTCACTGTTGGTGAAACCCACCAACAAAGCCTCATCGACATGGGTTCTCACTTTGTCGACGCCCAACCAGCGCGATCTCTTTGAGCACTCGCCCAGACAGGCTTTACCCTGCCCAACAACATCCACAGAGCGGGCGAAGTCTCACTCGAGTTGTTCAAGGGAGAGTTGTCGGAACCGAGTTTCTGGCAGTGAGGACGGAGGATATGGGGATCCGATGGGGGGACAACATAACTATTGGATCCATAAATATGCAGTTGACATTAAATCATTTCCTCAACTACAAAGTGCATCATGCAATTGTCACAATATTTCTAGTGCAACAGTATCAATTATAAAACATCTCAAATCATAGTGCAACAGAAATGTAACAGACTTAAAACATATCGCATCAACATCAATATAGCGGAACCATTAGAGGAAATTTCAACTCAAAATGGGCCTCCTAAGAAAAATTAATAAAATAATAGTTAAAATAATAAAATAATAGTTAAAAAATAAAATAATATTTATTAATTTCGGAGGAAGAAAAAAAAAACTATTATTTGTTCATATTTTCGATATATCTCCCTGTTTTTTTACTCAAATTTTGATCGTGAGAGCTCGTTGGATGCAGAATTTAATTCTGCATCCAACAAGTACCCACTCGGAATACTTGTTATGGGCCTCGCTACCCCAAAAATAAGAAATACCTGAAAAGACGTGATGATGATGTCATCATCACGTCTTTTCAGGTATTTATTGTTTTTGGGGTAGCGAGGCCTGTAAGAAGTATGCCAAGTGGGTACTCGTTGTATGTGGAATTAAATTTTGCATCCAAAGAGCTCTCACAATTGAAATTTGAGTAAAAACACACGGAGATATGTCGAAAATACGAACAAAAAAAGTAGGTTTTTTTATGATACCTATCCCCAAATTTATATTAAAAAATTGTTTAAGAGGTGCTCCATTCTTGAATTTTAAATCATTTTGATTGGCTAATACATGATGACATGGAATTTGTATTATTTTTGGAAGGCCTATTTTAAATTGAAATTTCCTCTAATATGAAATAGACCATGGCGACATTATAACATATCGCAACATCATGATAAAACAGATCGCAACATGATGACAGATCAAATCACATAAGGAATAAAAGACACGATTTGTGCAACAACTATCATATCATATTAATCTTGCGTAAAGGATCCAAAATACACAATTCTTCTCCAAAACTGGAGGCTGAATACATCAAGAAAAATCGAGATAGACCGCAGATACAAAAAGAAATTCTTCGAAACCATAAACTGATTGCACTAGAACTCATACAACAATCATGCTCCAGATAATTCTCTTGCTCATGCTACTCCATAGTTTCAATTGCAAAACTAGTTCTATAAATAGGTTTGCGCCTTTACATTGAAGGTGCACTTTTAACTCACTTATAACCGTTAATGACCTATTGTGACAAAAGTTGGTCAAATAATATATGAAATATCCAAAACAGTTACTCTTCTGCCCATCGCGCTAATTTGGCCTTGAGTGATATGGCATGAGCTTGCACTGCTGCTAGAATGCTGCACAACTCGCTTACCAAAACCCCTGCCAACAGGCCCTTAACACAGTCTTGTGGCTCATCCCCGAGCCATGTTAGGTTGACAGGGTATATACCGACATTTGTGCATTGAAATATTTGAATTGCTGCATGATACCACGAACCTAAAGCAGGAATTTTTCGGCAATACTTTGACAATTAGTCAAAGCCTACTATACTGGGTACTCTTTTTTGGCCTTTCCATCAACCATTTCTCGATTCTCTTGTACTTCCTACAGCGTGGCGACTGCTTTAACAGCCAACTGGCCGTCAATTTCTTGAAACTTGTCAAGCTGAGAATGATGCTTTTGTTGGCATTCCTATGCATGGGTGGCTCACTACTGAAGATCCTTCAATTCCTCGGCCCTGGTGATATGCACCATCAATGGCATTGCCTGCAAGGATGTCTTCAAGGTCGTAAGTTGACCTTTAGCTTCTTGCACCTGCGCAGTTAGCTTATCAAGCTCCTCATCTTGGACAACGCTCTACCAAAAATCCGTTGTCACCTACATAATGGTCTTGGCCACTTGGTCCATCTTTTTTAACTAAGTCACAATTTCTTCAATGGAAGCCTTCCTTTTAGCAAACTACTCTGGCGATGTCGTAGGTTGGACTAGGGAATTGAGCATCAAATTGGTATCCTTGAGCTGGATGATAGTTTGTCACAAGCACTTGGCATTATCGACTAGGGTGAGCTCAGTATTGTTCTCAAAATGTGCTGGCATGCCTTAGAAATAGCTTGCTCGACTTTGCTGCATCTGACACACAACTGTGCTTGTTCAACAATCAGGTGGTCTTGCACCTTCTTCAGCTCAGTAATCTCCTTGACATCCTTTCACTGGAGCTCATCCTGTGTCACCTTCAAGGCGTCTATCTCTCATAGTTTTTCTTCTGCCAAATACAACCAGACCTAATGCAGCTCCTCTGCCTCTTTCTGTAGCTTCTTAGCTATGCTCTGTGACTGGACATATCCCTCAGTTATCTCTTTCTGTTGTTCCTCCAATTCCAGGGTGGAAATGTGGTGCAACTCCACCAACATCCTAGTCGATAAATTTGGTTAGATCCAAAGTCACGCTTTGGATCGGTCACAGTAGCTAGTGAACTTCCTCATTTCCTGCATCAATCGCAAATGGGCGAAATTGCATGTTCCTTTCCCTGGGCTCAGTGCTGATCGACGGGGTGTCCTGCAGCATAGATCTCGCAAATGTCTTCCTAGAAACAATGTCAAAAAAAAATTTAATCTATCTCTTACCACGTTGAATTCTTGATGGTTCAACTCTCGAATCACCTAGGTAGCAGCTGTAGAGGAGTTAGTGACCTCTTTGATGATCTGCTACAGTTGGTCCTCCATCCCTGACATGATACCACTGCCTGCATCATATTATTGAATCCATTTGGTGCAAGTCTCTTCCCGCATGCGACGTGCCTTAGCCTTAGGGTCCATCGACGACTCGTTGTCAGATTCGTGAATACTCAGCTCCTTTTGGGCATGCTATTTGGGGGAATCAGGTGGTGGTTCCTTAGACAGTTCCTCCTTACTCACTGGGTTGCACCATTCATCCGACCACTCTTGAATGATAACATTGAACTCTTTCATCGTGACTTTGTAAGCTAAAGGTAGCCACTATCGATCGGGTTCCCGCCTCTCCTAAATGTAGATAGAGTGGGGCCTGATGGAAAACCCAATTATCCACTAATACTTGGTTGTGACATAAGGAGATACACGGGGAATGGTGACAACTGCAACTTCAAACACCTCCCAATAAACCCAAAAATGAATGGCACAGTCTTCTTATCAACTGGGCTCTTCAGCCCACCATAATTTCTAATACCGTGCACTGCGACGCACCTTCGCCGCATCAACCACCATTGGTTGGTAGTCTTCAGGTTCCATCTAGAAGACGAGGGAAATAAGGATCAACAACCAACTATATGAAAATGGCCGCCCAGTCTGAGCAGCAAGAGCCTCTTCTAGTAATTGGTTTAGAAAGAAAAAAAGACCAATTCATTTGCACTCCCTCGACACACTTCTGGGTGCATGCGACAACACCCGAGTTACATTGGACCGGTCGATTTCCTTGAACAACCTTACTCGCTAGAATCCTTGCACTGATTCGCACCACTTGTGAGTTAATGCAATTGATTCGATAAGCACGACCATCACGTTCTAAGCCAAACTGCTCCTTCAGCTCCTTGGCAAGCGTTTTTTTAGTATCCCTCTTGTAGATATATTGTGTTGGATATTTCTTGACCTTCGGCAAGCCTGTGATGCTCACAATTAAATATATTGTAATAGGGATGGGCATATTCAATCAGATCGTCCCCCCATGAAAACAAGCCAACAATTGCTTAACACACGCATGGGATTCATTTAGTTGCCCAAAATGAGGCATATTGATGAGCCCCAACAATCCATATTGGTTTAACCCACTCGCCCAAGGTTTAGGAATCCGCTGAATCAGGGCACCAGGCACCGTCGGGACTGAATCGTAGGGCTCATCCCAGACATATTTGAGTAACAATAAGTCATGGTCTTCAAATTTCAACTTGATCAAAGCAGGGATGATGTTAACTGAGCACATCATCCCTTCTAGAAATGATGGCAATTTTGGTGGATACTTCTAACTTTTCGATGGCTGCCTTGGTTTCGCTCCCGGACATGTAGGTGCAACATACCCCAAAATATCATGAACATAGATGCCCCTAAGCACCGTAGACTCAACATCTCTCAAGCTCGATGGCCCGGTCTATGCTGGTCCTTCTCCTTGCACTCTTTTCGATGTGCAGGTTTTCCTCTTTTGTGGCAGTGTGGAACTGGGCTTCTAAGCCTGTCGCTTCCTCTTGGGGATAGACGATGAGCCAACCAGCATGCTCATGACTTCTTCTTCGATATCCATGCGTCGATTAGGGGACTCTAGCTCTCTTGAAATCCAATGGTGTCAAGGTCGCTCAGCATTCCTCATGCCCAAAACCTTAAAATGCACTCAACGACTCTAACCTTCAACAATGCAATTCACTCAAAAACTCACAATACAGTGCACAATTCTCCCTTTGCTAAATACTCTTCTCACTCAACTGAACAATGTCATCCTCCCATGTCCCGCGCATTTTTTATAGCCACCTCCAATTCAAACTCATCATTGCCAAATCTATGATCACCATTATGACTAAATTTGGTAGTAATGATGCCAATCTATCGACAATCCTACTCCTCTAATAGTTGGACCAGCCATTAATATGCGTTGCTTCAACAAGCGCTGCCAGCCAACTGTTTTAACTACCTGCATTTATTAAGTGATTTGACCAACCCATAGCCCTACAGCTATCGCAAGTGGTCGACCGTTCATCACTACAAACTTCTAATCTTGCGCAGCCTCTTCCCCTAGGCTCGTATTACTGCTCTGAAACAAAATATTCATTCATTTTTTTTTCACAGTGGCTCAAGTAGTGCGTAGCTCTAGCCCCATCTGATAGGGATTCAAGCAACTCCCATTGACGAGTGTCGAAAATACCACACCATCTAATTGTTGTAACTGAACTGCACCTCCAGAAGCAATGGAATTAACAAGATATGAACCTAACTAGTGCATTTGTAACTTACTTGGATGCTTTATGAACTTACTATCATATAATAGCACCAAATCTCCTTCTGCAAATTGTTTTATATTAATGTGGTGGTCATGCCATGCCTTTTGTTGATCCTTCATAACCTTCTGGTGGAAGCCAACAATAAAGCGGTCTTCTTCAAGATGGATCAACTATGCAATGTGCTCTTCTAATGCTTCTGCATCATCCATTCCCATCGTCACTGTGATGCACAAACTAGGAACAATGTACTCCATAGTCATGACTGCCTCTTTCCCATAGACCAGCATAAATGGTGTTTGGACTGTTAGCATTTGCAGGTAGTGAGATAGGCCCGTAGCACTGTGCAAATTTTTAGGTCCCAGTCATCACGGTTAGCATTACATACCTTAGTCAGCACTGTTTCCAAGATTTTGTTGAATGCTTCCACAGTCCCATTCACCTGCGGATGGTATGTTGTACTCCTCTTATGTTGTACCTGGAATTCCTTAGTTAGCGCTTTCACAATACGGTTGACGAAGTGATTTCCCTGGTCACTCATCAAGATCCTAGGACACCCAAACCGTGTCACAATGTTTTCAAAGATGAAGCTCGCTATTGTTGCAGTAATACAATCCACAACTGGTGTAGCTTCCGCCCACCTAGTCAAATAGTCAGTTGCAGTAATGATGTATCGCGCACCAATCTACTTCCATGGTGGATTAATAGGACCCACAAAATCCACATCCCATTTATCAAACGGTTGTAGAGTCACCTACGGTACCAGTTGCATCTCATCCCACCGCGATGCTTTAGCGACACGCTAGCAGATGTCACAGCTCCTCGCATATTCTATGGCATCGGTATTTAATGTAGGCCACCATATTCTGATGTGCAACACCTTCCATGTAGTAGCATGTCCTTCATAGTGGCCTCCTGCATTTCCTGCATGTGCTTCTTCTAGAATGGTACCTTGCTCATGTGGTAGAATACATCGTCGCAAGATTTCATCTGGTCCAAGCATATATAATTTCCCAGCAATTAGTTGAAAATAAGAATCCTTCACAACCAACTGCTTCTTTTGGGTAGTTGACATGTCCTCTGGGGCGACAGTAGTGGCCAAAAACTGAATAATTGGTCCATAGTGATAATCTTTGATGTTAACATGAAACAATTGTGCATGTGGCAATCTGTCATCAATACTGGTCGGTTCTTTACCATTCTTGATGCGAGATAGATGATTTGGACTAGCGTTCAATCGTCATGGCTTCACAATTATTTCAAAATCAAACTCCTAGAAGAGTAACAACCATCGATAGATATTCTCCCCCAACATAGGCTTATTGACCAGTTATTGCGAAGCAAAATGATCGGTGAACATCTTGAAATGTTTGCCCAACAAATAGTATCAGAATTTTTTCAAGGAATAAACCATCGCCAAGACTTCCCTTTTCGTCATTGTATAATTTCGTTCAGCAAATGACAAATTTCTACTACCATATGCGATTGGGTGATCTAGTTCTCCCTCCCCTGTTTGGGCAAGAGCAACCCCCAGCGCAATGGAAGAAGCGTCGACGTGCACATGGAAGTCCTTATTCCAATCAGGAAAGACCAGTATGGGTGCAAAGGCCATCTTGGCCTTCAAAGTATCAAAACTTCCTTGAAATTCCTGAGTCCATTTGTATGTTGCATCCTTTTTTAGTAGTTTCTCCATGGGGACAGTAATCACAGCTTATCCTTTGATAAACTTGCGATAGTATCTCGTATGCCCCAATGTTGCCCGAAGCATCTTCACATTCATCGGCGGTGGTAAACTAAGGATTAACATGATCTTCACTGGATCAACCAACAGACCTTCGTTGCACACTATGTGCCCAAGTAGTATTCCAAACAATGCACATAAAATACACTTCTTAAATTTTAACACGATCTAATGCTGTCGACACCTTTCTAGCATCGGTCGCAAGTTGTCGAGATGGTCCCTAATTAGTCCATAGACATTCCAATCATCCATATACACCTGTAGGAACTTTTGAATAAATTCTTTAAATACAACGACAACTACCTAAGAGAATACAACTGTTGCATTCTTCATCCCAAAAGACATGACTGTATATTGAAACACCCCCATTCAGTGATAAACGTGGTATTATGGTGATACTCCTTTGCAATCAAGAGATGGTGGTATCCTGAAAAGCCATCCATGAAAGAATACATCTCCTAGCCGCCTATGCCTTCAAGAACTTCATCTATAAAAGGGGTCAGGAACGGGTCATGCACGCATGCATCTTTCAACTTCCTTAGGTCGACACAAATGCTGATTTATCCTGTGTTTTTATCCTAGAAAACCATAGGAATTATCCATTCATATTCTTCTATAGGCTCAATGATCCCAACATCAAGCATTCGGTCTATCCCAGCCTTCACACAGTCCTTGTATCGTGGGTTCAGTTGATATGAAATCTGGCGCATAGGTTTGGCATCAAGTTTCAACAGGATTTTCATTTCCCCCAAGTCTCCTAAAATCCCCTTCATCTTTTGAAAACCATGTCGGAAAATGGTCCTGGAGTTCATGTAGCAAGTCTGTGATGTTGGCCATGGTTTCCTCATCCCAGTAGTCCCTGACATTGGAAAATTTTGGGTTCACTACCAACCCAATGTTGACTTTCCTTATCCTTAGCGGCTGGCTTATCAAGTCTATCGGTATGTCTGGGGCTGCGACATTGTGGCTTCCTTCGGTCTCTGGAATATTAACATTCCGCAACTTATCATCATCTTCAAGTTCCCTGGACAAGTTGTAGCATGTCATCATGGATTGGATGGAGCAGTGCGCATGTGGATCATCTAGGTATGTGATAGGGATGACCTTTAGTACTATGTCATGAATGATTTCTAAAGCATTACATACCTCTGGGTTGGTGTCCTGAAAATGAAACGTCTACGCAAATCAAACATTAAAATCCTCCCAAGTGGTTAAAGTTCTATGAAAGTCTACCGCTACATACCAGGATCTCGGCATCTCTTCTAGAGTGTGAATAAAAGCGTGGACCCATTGATCTCTAGATCACGACGCCCATAAATTCTGACACTCAATCAAATGACTAGTGGGATCATTCTGTCCATCATATATCCTAGCATGATAGACCTTTGAATCACCAAAGTGCACCATCATCAATCTCTGGCATTGTTTCCATTCATGGATCATATGTTTGTGTGTCACCCACCATCGAGTCGGAGTAGCCTTCAACGCTACATCGAGGGCCAGTATCCTTCATGGTTCAAAAAATTTCTCTTCGAATTCTTGAAAGAACTCTAATAGTCCCAAAAGTCCTTCATAAATGGGAAACTCGACAGTCTCAGTTGTAACATGTCCGAGAGATTGTGTAATCAACCCGCATTTCCTGAATGATACTTCATGCAACCTATTCTGCTAATTTTCTAGAGCATCATCAGAGTCAGAGGACGCAGAACTTGTGTTGCGCCATCCAAGTTCGCCATCGACGGTAGGATGGATATAGTCTTAAGAGATGTTATAAGCGTGATCCCAACTTCTACCAACTTCATCCTTTATAGGTTCAATATATCATCATCTCTCCTGAGGGTCCATAGGAGCAATGACCTTGACATCCTGGTTTTCAAATGTCATAACTCATTTTTTGAAGTTCATAACCACCAGTCTATCATTAGCCCATCCAATCCCTAGAAGTGCAGGATAGGAACCACCATCTTCGACTACTTCTATCACATCAAAGTCAGCATGCATTTTCATACCTTTAATTTCGACAACCAAGTTTGAAACGTGACCAATGGGATGAACCTTTGCCTAATTTGCTAGTCATAATTGCACCGACAACCATTCCAATGCTATATTTCCCATCAATTTCCAAGTTTGCTTGGTCAAAATGTTTACATCTGATCCAAGATCCAGAATGACCAATTCAACCTCATAATATCTGATATGGATATTCATCCTAATATCCTTGCATGTCTTCCTCTTTTAAAAATAATTCACTACAAAATCATTCGTTGCCTTATCCAGGTGGTGCAATAACGTCTCAAGCTTGACAAGGGCGTTAGGGTCCCTTGCCAGTGGCAAACAACTCTCAAAGAACTATCACAAGGTACCATGCTACCATGATGGTCCTGCCTCTACAAATGGATCAAAAGCAAACAACATGTCAATAATTGGTAACTTACCCAGATTTCTCCCGATTGCATGCTTTTCCCCAAAGAAGGTGTCTTTCTCTGTCGCAATGTCAAATGCCACCTTTTTCTTTCCAATGAGCTGAACTTGCTATCATGGTCCATCGTCTCCATTTGTTGCACCAGCATAAGTGACAATCCCAACGTCTACATCGTTCATTCATGGTTTGGCCTGAATTATTGCAACTGTCGATCCTTTATTTAGGTTCAATGGCGGGTTTTGATTCAATGGCTGATTCATCGGCTGATTCTGAGTCTGAGGCAGGTTTGGAGTTCGATTCTATGGTGGGATCTGGTTCTGCATTATCGGTAGGTTCTGTACTTGGAATGTTGGATGATTCTGATTATGTACATTCTGCAACTAAGGAATGTTTCCATCCTCCCATTTTTTAATCAATTGAGGCGAGTTTTCAACATTATGATCATTGGTCGCACAGTATGTACACTGCACATGAGGGAACTCCCTATGATAGTGCTCACATACTCCACAGGTATAACATTGGATTGATTCATGACCTCATCCTCCTCCTCGGCCTATTAATCCTCCGCAGAATCCTCCTTGGACTCCTCCTTGCTGAAACTACGATTGAGCCATCTGTTGCTGTGGTTGGTTTGGTTACTGCTATACATAGTGCACATCTTAAACATATAGTGTTTGATACTGAATGAGCGACACCTGATTATATTGTGGTCGTAGTGCATACTACGTTTGTGCTACAATATGTGGCTGAGGTGAAAACTATGGCTGTGCTGTAAACTATTGCTGCAGTGGCATGGGGATAAACTGCATTGGGGGTGGTGGTGTATACTGCACCTTCCTTGCTGGTTGTACCACTTGTGGTTGTGCTTTCATTTCTTGGGGGTCCCTCACCTTTCACAAAATATGAATCATACGTCCTTTCTTGGAGCAAATCATAATATTGATAGTTTTTATCATCATGTCCTATTGACCGAAAAAATGTACAATACATATTTTCTTCCTTGGTAACCATCTGCTACATGTAATCATAGTTCTCATGTCAATGCCCTTAGACCTAACATATGCGACACCATGGTATACTAGCACAACTCAATGGGTTCGAGGCTCTCAACATGAAATAATTCTAGAACGTTGAACATGTGTCATTGATATGTCATCATCACGATATTCCTTGGCCTTTTTGATATCTCATAGTTGGAGAATCAGATTGGCCAGCTGTGCTTGAATCTGGTTCATTCTGACTGTGGTTTCTCCTACCAGCAATGCTTCCAATTTCATCACGGTTTCTAGAGCTTCACTCTGTGTCACAATATTTTGCTACATTAATGGTTGTCTGGTATGTGGGACAAGCGCAGTGATGAACCACTCCTTATGTTGGACATCACTCATCTGGAAACTGACATGGGCCATCAATGTCTTAAACCGCTGATCAAAATCCCAAATCATTTCATTGGGGAACTGCTTGATTTGCTTCAACTCAGTAATGTATTGAGCCTCAGACTTCGGCTTCTTGAATTCTTCGAATAACCTCGTTTGGATATCATCTAATTTTTTCGTGGTACCTCCCTGAGGAACCCACGTAAATCTCATAAACCATTCCAGTGCACAGCCCCTAAGAGTAGTTGCAAGCTGGATTTTCTTGACATCATCATCTATGGTCTATCGGGTGGTCCATATCGCTTCACACAAGAACCAGTATTGCTCTGGGTTGTCAGTACCGTTTCCATGAAATATTTGTAGCTTCATTTCGTTGCCCACCATTCTAGGCCTTCTTCCTCCAGCTGGTTCTTTATTGCTAGACTGTTGCTGACACGTCGGGAAAGTCAATGTAGAATGTGTGTTTCTTCCCTGTAGTGGAGTAGTGCACGGAGGTGTGGGTACGTTACTACTGGGGTTTGATCCTGTCATCCTTCTAGGTGTAACCTAGGATTGGTTGTCCTCGTCGTCACAAAAGGTCTCTTTTTCTCGTGTGGTTTTTCCTCGCAACATCGCACTTCAATTGCAGCAGGATCTTCTCCTGAACTCTACCTCTTCTCTTGGAACTTTGCTCCTCCCCTTATACGACCACTTGTTTACTCAAATACTTTCACATTCTCACTAGGACTCATGCCCATCTACCCCTTACCTTTCCATGTGTCTCCCCCCTCTCGGCACGGTGCCTACATCCTCCACACACGAGAGGTCCACTACTCTTGGTCCATATTTAGAATACCTTTTTCACAAACTAGCTGCAGCGATGGCAAGAATATTCCTCATGGTCCACTGAAGAACTCCCTTTCTGCTTCGCTAAATGACTTATTGGTGTCCACTGGAAACTCAATAATGTATCTGTCTAGGATACTGTCCAACCATGCTTCAATATCCTGCAACTCCTTATTATCTATTTCTTGTAATTCCTGGATCAGCTACAGGGTCCAGGATGTCGGCTCTCCTCCTTAGAAGTTTATTTTCTTAGAAGTAAACTTTTCCAGCCACTCATGGAAGAGGACATGAAACTCACAAAAGAACAATCCATGAGGACCTTCATGGATATATCTATCCAACCAATGGTCCGTTGACAGCTTCGAATTTTGATTTTGGATTTCAGCAAATTTTTGCAACTTTAGATCAAACCACCACTCAATCTTCGGTCGAGTCTGATGCCAAAACATATCCTCCTTTTAATCACAACTCGGTCCCAACAACGGAACCATTTGTTGGAAAAACCCACCAACAAATCCTCATCAATAGGGGTTCTCACTCCGTCGACACCTAACCAGTGCAGTCTCCCTAAGCACCATCCCAGACAGGTTTTACCCTTCCCGGTAACATTCCTAGAGCGGACGAAGTCTCACCTGAGATGTTCAAGGGAGAGCTATCGAAACCAAGTTTTCGGCAGTGAGGACAGAGGATATGGGGATTCGACGGGGGGTCAACATAACTATTGGATCCATAACTATGCAGTCAACATTAACTCATTTCCTCAACTACAAAGTGCATCATGCAATTGTCATATTCTTTCTAGTGTAGCAACATCATTTATAAAACATATCAACTCATAGTGCAATAGAAATGTAACAGAATTAAAATAGATCACATCAACATCAATATAGTAGAACGGAAATAGACCATGGAAACATTATAACAGATTGTAGCATCATGATAAAACAGATTGCAACATCATAACATATCATATCAGAATAGGAATAAAAGACAAGATTTGTGCAACAACTGTCATATCATATTAATCTTGCATAAAGGATCCAAAATACAGAATTCTTCTCCAAAAACGGAGGCTGAATACATCAAGAAAAACCCATATAGATCACAGATACAACAGGAAATTCTCCACAACCATAAACTTATTGCACTAGACCTCATATGACAATCATGCTCCGAATAATGCCTGTTTGTGCCAGAAATTGTTTTCAGGCTATGAAGAAACAAGCCAACACAATCTCAAAAAACTCAATAAAGTAAACTAGGTTTTAGGGTTTTTGAAATGTTTTCTTGGTTGTAAATTTGGTGACAAACAAGGAATACACTCATGAACCAAATAAAAATTGAATCATAAGCAAGGAAAAACAGAGATGCATCATATAATCACCAGAATCCAACAGAACATGATAATGAAGTTCATTCACAAAAGATAAGCACTACCAGCATATAAAGCATAAACCAACAATGAATTTATCAGTCATGCAACTAAACAAGTCAAAAATGAAGCCAAAACATATACTGAAGGGTGAAAAGGATCATATATTTCATAATCTGTCATCAAATACATATAAGAGTTATGATACTTATCTCACAAGCAAGTCCAAAGACCTCCTGAAGTCCTCCAAAAATCGAACCCTTTTTCCTTTTCCTCATCTATCTAAATACTATTTTTACAAAATTAGTTAGGGTGTAAACCCTAACTACCCTCAACCAACTCATCGATGGGATAAAGTCATATTACAATTTACAAAATAGAATATTGTTTCTAAAACTTAACAAAATTCTAGCTAATTACACTATTCCTCAAAAACATAACAAACAACTGACTGACTTAACAAACTCAAAGGTCTTTTGCAGCCTCAGCTAGTAAGGCTATTCCATCCAAATATTGAGCCTTCTTCTTGGCTCTCTTTTGCTCATCTTCCATGTTTGCTAATCTTCTTGTGAGTTCTTCATTTTGCTTCTGTAGGCTTCAATAGTCAGCTTCAAATCTGCACAATGCAAATTAGTGGTTCTCTTCCTCTTCAGCGCTTCTTTGGATACTGCAGTCAACTCTTGAAAATGCTCATTAACTTCTTGCAAATCCTCTCTAAGTCTTTTATTCGCTAGAATCATCCCATCATTCACTTCCTGCATGTAATCAATCTCATGTCTGTATTGTTTAATAGTTCTTTGCAAGTTCTCTCTGTCTGAATCAAAAGGCTTCCCTGTTATGGTATCTTGTACATCACTGGGCATCCATGCTATATTAAGCTTCCTAAAAATGTCTGCATCTTCTTCTAACAAATCTGTAGAACTATCAAGAATACTAGGGTTTTCCTGAGTGTCTGTTTCCTTAGGTATTGCTTCCTCTATCAACTGTTGGTCTTCAAAATGAGAGACTTCCACCTCTTTTTTCTGTTGCTCTTTTAACATTTCATTTCATAAATCTAAAAAGACTATTGATAATTTAGTCTCGGTGAGACTAACCTGTTCTACTGACTTTGATGACTTTTTACCCTTTGCATGATAAGAAACTGGAGCTTTCAGAACTGCTTCTTTCTTAATTTTTGGTTTTTCATCTGAAGAATCATCATCAATTACTGTTACCTCTTTTGTATTTAATCTAGGATTTAACAATTTTTTATATTCAATCTCAACTTGTTTCTTGGCCTAGTTTTAGCCCTCCAACCTGGAGAACCTGGGGCTAACTCTCCCAGCATTTTCAACTTTCTTCCTTGATGTCTTACTGTAGCTAACTCTATGGCTATCACTTTGGTCTTCTTTTTCTTTGATTTCTCTGCTTTATTCTCTTGTCTGCAGCATTCTGTGTGGGTATCAACCTTAGCTTCAGTTTTGGCAATGGATTCATCTTCCTCTAACAGATATCCCTCATCCTCAGACATGATAGTGATGGGACTCCTTTGCTGGCCCTGAAAGTCTTCTTCCTGCACAGCAAGATTTTCTATGACAACAGTCTCCTCTTTCATGACAGCTTCTGTTGTTTCCCTATCCTACACAGGCTGATCCTCTTTTTGTGTAAATAATGAATATTTACCTTTACTATCAGCTGAAAACTTTTGAGGTTTATTTTCATCCTTCAAGGGATTTGGTGCTTCTTCAAGTTTAACCTCTTTCTTGTCTTCAGACTTTATCTTCTGACCTAGTTTCCTAACTAGGGTTTTCCCCTTATCCACTTGCTTTTTGATTTGCTGTTCCTCTTGCTTGATTTGAAAACCAGTCCAGAAAAGGAAATAATTCCATGTCTTCCCTTCCTTTTGTAGAGCAGTACTAATGATGAGCTTAATCAAACCATGGTGGAAGATGGATTGTGAAGTATGATCCTGATGCCCCTTGACTCTACTGAACATCTTCTGCAGACTTTTGAAAAGGAAGAAAGGAAGGCTCATTTTGGATTCACCAACCATATGCTGTAAAAATCTAAAATGGTATTTGAAGACATAGGCATATCTGCCTTCATAGGCGATATAGCTTTGCAAGATTCTACTGGGTTCCACCCACTCACTTATGAAATTTTGGATTAGTATGCCTTTGCTCCAGTTTGGAGTAATATTAGGTAACAGGTACCTCTGTGCATCAAAAGTGAAAGGAAACTTTTTGAACCACCTTTCACCTTCATTTTTTATTCCTGTAGCTTCTGCAATTAGCTCCACAGTCAATTTAAACCTCAGTGTATCAAAAACTATCATGTCCTGGTTATAGCTTTTGGCAAACTGATAAGAGACTTCAGTATTGTAGCCATCGATCTTTTTGAAGAAATCTAGCCACCCAGCATTCTGGAAAATCTCTACACAACCTAGGAATTTCTCAATCCAGCTTACATCAGTGGGCTCAGCCCTATTTATTTTTCCACTTTTACCCATCTTCTTAATGGCTGAAACTTTGTGTACTGCTAGGGTTCTGTCAATGACCTAACAACTGCTTTTCCCTCCTCAATCCTCTAAGGTTTTGATAATCAGCTTTCCTCAATCTTCCTTGACTGTTTTCTTTTTTTTTTTAATGCAGGATAATATTTACCATAGGTTCAAGTAATTTAGGTCATAGAGAACTCCATACTCATTAAAACTATTGATGAAACTAGCTATCATCCAAACTGCTCATTTCAGATACCAAACCCTCTGGACTGTATAAAGATCACCGTATATTATAATGCTAATGAGAGCACCTTATGTCTCATTCATTTCCTGCCTCAACTTAGATTTAACAACAAAATCAGTTAGCTTTAGCACCTAATAAGACTAGGTCTTCATGCAACTTCAAATGTTCAACTCCTTTGTTGCATTATTTACAGGTAGCAAATCAATTTGTGAAATTTGGATACCACAAAATGCACAGCTCTTCACCCTGTCATCTTTCCAGGTTTTGAAAAGGTAATGGTTCAATGTACTACTACCTTTAAACTTTCCACTCTCCACAGCATCTCAAAACCTCTTAAACAAATATCTCTTCGGCAGGAATTTTGTTTAAAGGGATACCTTAATGCTTTCCTTAACCAATTTTAAAAAAACAGACTTTACTGAGAAAGCCCCAATTTAGCAGGCACTAACAGGCTATCGCGGAATACCTCATTTATGTCTTACTATAGTCGCTTAAAATCACTGATTGAGGTGTCTGATTGTCCAATTTAACTGAACAAGTGCCTTTGGATATCCAATTTACGTCCAGCTGGCAAGATGAGAGAGCCCTAATTTCCTGTGTAACTGTGAAAACCCCAATTCTGCTCTATAACAACAACTTCCGGTTTTTTGGCAAATTTCGTGGCCCCACTAGATCTTCAACTTCGTATTGCATGTATGGAATAACTTCCCTTACATCAAAACTCAGTTTATGCCTCTATCTGTCATGATAAGTTGCGTTCTAGTTGATGATTACCACGATTTCTTCCACAACATGAACCCACCTGTTTTCATGATGATTACTGGAGCAACACGGAGCAAAATCCTTAAATCATGCGATTAGTCACTTCGGAATTGAAATCGTGCAAAAATTCAGCTTAAAAAACCATAATTTCTATGCACGTGATATTCTTGTAGGGGCACTGTGTTAATTTTTCATGGTTGCGCTACAAGAATAATTTGAATTCAGTTTTGGCGTAATTTTCAACCTTTTTTCCACTTTGCATGAGGTTTAAGTGATGCTTAAGTGATAACTATGCTCATAATGTAATTTGTGAATCCATTCTTCAACATAATGACCTTTAGAAGCCTTTCAAAACTTAAAGGAAAAAAAACAATAAAAAAAACCTAAAGGCAAAAAATTTAAAATTTTACTAAAAACCAAAAATTTTCCAAAGTAAGTAAAAGAACAAACTCAAGCAAATAAGAAAAATTAGAATAAAATGGCAATCAAAATATAAAATTAAAATAAACAAGTTCATGACTTAACATCTGGCTCCAGCTGCGGGATGAAGTCCTCCCTGTGAGGCTTCAAGAACCTGTAGACCAGTGCCTCTTGTTTGCTATCTATTTGTCTGCAAAATTTCCATTGGGCTATGGAGTCTTTATTATGCTTCACTCACACCGGTATGTACAATTAAAAGTGAAAATATCCTTATAGACTGTAAAAATGCTTGAGGAATCGTCCATTTACTGGACTGGACAATTCCCCACCTTCCAGGGACTGCAGGATAAAAGTATTATTCTCCAAAACCTTAGACACTAGGAAAGGGCCAAACCAGAGGTTGTCAAACTTACCATGCTTACCTTTTTTCTCTTTCCTTGTATCCCACCTTAAAACCATATCCCCAACTGAGAAAGTATTTTCTTTTATGTTCCTGTCAAATCTGCTTTTGATCTTCAATCTGTACAATTGTGCCTTTTCATCTACCTTTTCCCTGCTCTGCTGCAACTCTATCATTTCATAAATTCTTCTCTGCATATCATTTGGCTCCTCCTGGGAATTCTGGAGAAACTTCATTACTGGGATTCCCAATTGAACAGGGAAAACTGCCTCTGTACCATAAACTAACTGAAAGGGAGAAGTTCCAATTGCTTGTTTCACTGTTATCCCATCAGCCCAAAATGCGTACTTCAGCATTGAATCCCATGATCTCTTGTTATGCTTGAGAAAATTCTTGATACTCTGAATGATGTTCTTATTTGAGGATTCAGCCAAACCATTACCCTGGGGATAGTAAGGAGTTGAATGCTTCAGTAGGATGCCATTCTTTTCACAAAATTCTACCATTGCCTTAGACTTGAAGGACTTAGCGTTATCTGTCACTAATTTCTGAGGACACCCAAACCTACTCAGGATATTTTCTTCAATGAATTCCATGATTACCTTGTCTGTAGCATTCCTAGTAGGAATGGATTCCACCCATTTGGTAAAAAAATCCGTTGTAGTTAGAATCCATCGGTGTTGTCCTGAGGAAGCTATATTTATTTCTCCAATAAAATCCAGACCCCATTGCTAAAAAGGAGAACTTACTGCAATAGGTTTCAGGGGCAAAGACAACAATTTTTGTTTGCCAGCAAACTTCTGATAAGGAATACATGCTCTTACCTGCTGATAAACATCTGCAAACAAAGAGGGCCAATAATATCCAACTCTTAAAATATTGTATGCTATTGTTTTCCAGAACTTGTGACCTCCACAAGCACCTTCATGAGATTCAGCAATTACCCCTTCAATTTCAGATTTGTCCAAGCATCTGAGTAGGATACCCCCTGGGTCCTTCCAGAACAACTGCTCTTCCACTAGACAATACTTAGTAGCTTTAAGTTTTAAAGATCTAGCAGCTTTCCTATCCAAATGCTCAGGACATTGCAAAAACAACAGGAAATAAACAATGTCGGCATACCATACTAATGATAAATAAAAGTCCATGATCTTCTCTTTTTCCAGTATTCCTTGATCTTCTTCCTGAGCTAATTCTTCCATCATGACATGCAATCCCAGGGCCTAACAATTTGATTCAGCCAGCAACTTGGCTAGACCTTGTCCCTTGACAAGCTTGGTAGGTCTGATCTCTACATCATATTCCATGATCTTAGCAATCCACCTGCCTCTTTTCCCTTCACTATCAGGCTATGTTAACACATCTTTTACAACAGCATTAGGTACAAATGAAATAACTTTAGAATGCAGCACATAAATTCTGAAAAAAATTAAAGCCTTTACCAGAGCATAGGCCTGCTTTTCTAAAATACTGTACTTCAATTCAGAATCTCTGAGAGTTTTACTGAAGAATGCAATAGGCTATTCCAGTCCTTCTTTATTCTTCTGCAATAAAACAACTGCTATCATATCTTCTGATGCAAATGAGAATGTAAGAAACTCTCTGGTAAAATTTGGGCTTACTAATACAGGAGCTTCAGTAAGAGTCACTTTAATTTTCTCAAATGCACTCTTTGCCTCAGTGGTCCATCTGACTTCTTGATCCCTTTTCAGCATGGCTATGATCTATTTGATAGTTTCAACAAAGTTGGGTATAAACCAACGCCGAAAATTGATTTTACCAATGAATGATTGGACAACCTTTTTACTCCTTGGTAAATTTATCTTCAATATAGCTTTTACCCTTTCAGGATCAATTCTTATGCCATCAACAGACACCAAATGACCAAGCAATTTACCATCCTGTACAACAAAGTGTGACTTCTTTGGATTCAAGGACAGGCCAAATTTTCTCCATTTCAGCAAAGTCTGCTTCAAATGCTTCAAATTTTCATCATATGACTGTGAGAAAATAGTGATATCATCCAAGTATATTACCACAAACTTGTCCTTTTCTCCAACAAAAGCAATATCCATTGCTCTCTAAAATGTGGCTCCAGCGTTCATCAGACCAAAAGGCATCTTATCATACATGAAGGTTCCCCAAGGAGTTGTAAAAGTTGTTTTCTCCTTATCATCAGGATGCATAGCAATCTGATTGTACCCTGAGAAACCATCCACCATAGAGAACCTCTGTGCCCCAACTACTTGCTGCAATACTTGTTCAATCTTAGGCAGAGGGTAGTTATCTTTTAATGAAGATCTATTCAAATTTATGAAATCAACACACAACCTGATTTCTCCATTCTTTTTTCTGACAGGAACCAGATTAGCCACCCATGAAGAATACCTGAGAGGTACTATGATCTTTGCATCTAACAGCTTCTTCACTTCTTTTTCAATAACAGGAAACAAAGATGGATTAATCCTCCTTAGTTTCTGACGAAAAGGTTTGACATTTGGTTTTAAAGGGACCTTATGTTGTATGATTCCTATATCATAGGTTCTTAGTTCCTCATAAGACCATGCAAAAACATCTACATGCTCCTTTAGCAGTTTGATATACCTATTTCTTTGTTCAGCTGTAAGTGATTTAGAAATTTTGACCATTCTAGGATGTTCTGCAGAACCAATATTACACTCTACCAAATTCTCTTCTGAAGACTGAACCACGGGATTTGAAGGTGTATCATCCTTTGTAAATATTCTTTCTAGAGGTACCAAGCCTTTTGGGATGAAGTTGCTTTTAAGTTCAATAATTTTATGTCTAGCTATCTCATCTTCAGCAATCTCATCCACTTGTCCCTCTTCTTCATCCTCCTCTTGATCAATCAGGGAATTTGAAAACTCATGTGTAAGCTCTAGAAACCTTTTAATCTCAATATCATCCTTGAACACTCTCCAGTGCTTTACATTATCAGGTACAGAGGGTTTGTACCTCACCTCAATGGGATACCTCAACTGAGTGGTCTTGGGGATTCTAAAGTGTGTGGCAGCCAAAGCCAATGAGTCTGTAGTTTGATTATGGTCTCTTGGAATATAGGTAATATTAAAAGCCACAAAATAATTTTCAAGCATGTCCCATACCTCATTTTGATAGAGTTTCAGCAAACCCTGCTTCACTTGATAGTTGCTCTTTGCCTGCTGAACAACTAATTCGGAGTTGCCAAATGCAGCAATCTGTTGAATGCCCAAATCTTTAGCAGCTTTTAATCCTAACAACAAAGCTTCATATTCAGCAGTATTGTTAGTAGTAACAAACTCCAATTTATACATCAGCTTTACTGTTTCACCTCTAGGGGATATAAGAAGAACCCTTGCACCTGCACCTTCTTTACAAGAGGACCCATCAAAGTATAACTACCACAACTCATCTTCTTCTTCTCTACTGTGTTTTACTGGCTGTTCCTTTTCAACCTGTAACAAACCAGCAGTATTGTCTTCCTCACTGAAATGTAACATGAAAGTACCAAGGTCTTTATCAACAGCATATAGTGGATGATTGGTAGGGTTCTTGTCATCTGTTACAATGTAAGCAAACTGTAGCTCTCTGTACATCCTTCTGTTTTCTCCACCAAACACAGGAATGGTAGCATATGATAGATCCATTTGTAAGGCCCCACCAACCTTCTTTTCCCAAGACCTTGAGAGAAGTAAACCAAACTTTGGTGTAATATCAGCTACCACAACATCCATGATCACACTTTTCATGGGTAACTGAGCCAGGCTGACAACCATGTCCTTTATTACACCTAAACACTTCACTGCTCGAGAATCGAATGCATATAGATCATGATAAGGTTTAGTAATACTCAGACCCAAAGCCTCCATAACAGCCTTTGGCATCAAATTGTGTGAGGCTCCCGAATCTAACAAACAATTGTGTATCATATGTTCATGGACTGTCAGAGTGACATAGAATGGAGGTGAAGCACCTGCTTCATTTTCAGTCTTTTCAGCCAAGGTTGATCCAATGAAAATCTTGGGGTTTTCTTCTTGTAAATTTACTGTGTCTGAAACAGGCCGATTACTTGCTGAATTCATCACCTTTAAAACTGTTTCTTTATATGAAGCATGTTTTATTAATTAAGTTAAAGGTACATGAATCTTTAACTTTCTTAATTCATTCTCCAAACTAAAATTATGAACAGTTTTATTTACCTCTTCAACCTCTGTAGTCTTCTTTGGTTTTTCTGAAACTTGTTTCTTCTCGGTCACGAGATTAGCTGGCTACTTAGCAGGGACAACTGATCTCTTCTTTGGAATTTGTACCACCTGTTTTGGACCTGATATCAGGTTCTCAGTCTTCTTAACTTCATTCTGACAGATAACAGCAGTTACAACAGTCTTTTCCAGCTCTAAATCATCTTCTATTTTGAACATGTCAGCATCATAATATTCTGCATTGAGAAATTCTTCCTCAGTGACAAAACCCCCAGAAAATCCTTCTCCAAAATGATTCATATCTTGGTCAGTCTCTTCGAAGAGCAGTTATTCATCAACTTCTTCCTCATCAGCCACATTTTTCTGAAGAGGTGGTGGCACTCTTTGATCCTCATTTTCTCTTATTTCTCATTAAGTATCAGTATTCCTGCGTTCTCTAGGCATGAAGCGGGGAGCAAATTGCCTTCTAAACTGATTCTGATTATTAGGATTTCGTTCACCTTCTGGAGCGGGCTTGCTGGAATTTTTCTCAAGCTCTAATTTGTTCAGTTTTGCAGTCAAAATCTTCACCAACTTAGCCATTTCATCAATTTTCCCTTCAGCAGAAAGTGAAGATGAACCTCCTGGAGCTGCTTCTTTCTTTCCTTTCCTGTCATATAGCTGCTGAGATGTTTCCTTCTTTAGTATATTGGAAGCCAATATGTTTGATTCTACTTCCAGAGCTGCATCCTGCATATTCAATAAAGAAATGGGTCTCCTTTCTCTCAGTAATAAAGATAATTCATGATCAAAAGCATTTGCATATGTCAGTTTAGTAGAGGTTTCAATAGGCTTTATCTCAGCAGAAATTCTACTATACATCTTGTTGAACCTCTTTGAAAAATATGCAATAGTCTCATCCTTTTTCCTCCTAAGAGCTCCAAACTCAGTTATGTAGTATGTATGGTCTTTAGTGTCCCCCCATTGTCTCATGAAGAGATCACGAAGTTCTTCAATGATAGTGATAGAGTTAGCAGGAAACTCTCTGAACCACTTCCTTACATATCCATCAAGGCTCTGAACAAACACTCTCATCCATACATCCTTAGCCTCGATGTTTTGGTTATCAGCATAACTGAGGAAAGCTTCCCAATGTTCTTCAGCTGTGGTTTCCCCCTGTCCATTGAATCTAGGCAAACATTTCTGATAGTCACCCCCAGGCAATGCATGTAAAGGCTGAGGCAAGACCAATGGTGCATATCTGGCTGCAACCATTCGGTCCATCATGTCTATGGGATAATTTTGGGCTGCCATTTTTGGACTAACTGATTTTGACGATGAAGAAGTTTGGCTAGAACTTGACTGAAAGGGGTTTTTTCCTACTTTCAATTGAAAAAGAGGTATTTTACCAGGAGAGGCAGTTTTAGCTTTTATGAAGGATTGAGGATTGGTAAAAATTTGGAATCTACTGTCAGGAATTGTTGGTTTTACCCAAGGAGAAGTTTCCTCTTCTTTCTTTGATAAAGATGAAGCTAATGAACCACCCAACTGTTCAGGGTCAGATAGGGAGGGTAGTGATTGAGATATTCTAATCTTTCTTACTGTCCTAAATATCTGTTCAGGATCTATAACACCCAGTTGCAATGGTGAAGTAGGTTTGTTCCTAGTTCCCACTCCTCTAGAAGCCACTGTGACAAATTTGGTGAAAAATAGCCTTAAAATGTGCTGGTTTAAGTTCACCTCTTAAAACCAGTAAAACTGATAAGTATCCCAGGGAAAATATGTCTTCAATTTCATCCCCAGCAACGGCGCCAAAGATGTTTGTGCCAGAAATTGTTTCCAGGCTATGAAGAAACAAGCCTTGACACAATCTCAAAAAAATCAATAAAGTAAACTAGGTTTCAGGGTTTCTGAAATGTTTTCTTGGTTGTAAATTTGGTGACAAATAGGGAATACACTCATGAACCAAATAAAAACTGAATCATAAGCAAGGAAAAATAGAGATGCATCATATAATCACCAGAATCCAACAGAACATGATAATGAAGTTCATTCACAAAAGATAAGCACTACGAGCATATAAAACATAAACCAGCAATGAATTTATCAGTCATGCAACTAAACAAGTAAAAAATGAAGCCAAAACATATACTGAAGGGTGAAAAGGATCATATATTTCATAATCTGTCATCATATACATATAAGAGTTATGATACTTAGCTCACAAGCAAGTCCAAAGACCTCTTGAAGTCCTCCAAAAATCGAACCCTTTTTCCTTTTCCTCATCTATCTAAATACTATTTTTACAAAATCAGTTAGGGTGTAAACCCTAACTACCCTCAACCAACTCATCGATGGGATAAAGTCATATTACAATTTACAAAATAGAATATTGTTTCTAAAACTTAACAAAAGTCTAACTAATTAAACTATTCCTCAAAAACATAACAAACAACTGATTGACTTAACAAAATCAGAGGTCTTTTGGAGCCTCAGCTAGTAAGGCTATTCCACCCAAAGCTTGAGCCTTCTTCTTAGTTCTCTTTTGCTCATCTTCCATGTCTGATAATCTTCTTGTGAGTTCTTCATTTTGCTTCTGTAGGCTTTCAACAATCTGCTTCAAATCTGCACAGTGCAAATCAGTGGTTCTCTTCCTCTTCAGGGCTTCTTTGGATACTGCAGTCAAGTCTTGAAAATGCTCATTAACTTCTCGCAAATCCTCTCTAAGTATTTTGTTTTCTAGAATCATCCCATCATTCACTTCCTGCATGTAATCAATCTGATGTCTGTATTGTTTAATAGTTCTTTGTAGGTTCTCTCTGTCTGAATCAAAAGGCTTCCCTGTTATGGTATCTTGTACATCACTGGGCATCCATGGTATATTAAGCTTCCTGAAAATGTCTACATCTTCTTCTAACAAATCTATAGAACTATCAGGAATACTAGGGTTTTCCTGAGTGTCTGTTTCCTTAGGTGTTGCTTCCTCTATCAACTGCTGGTCTTCAGAATGAGAGACTTCGACCTCTTTTTTCTGTTGCTCTTTTAACATTTCATTTCTTAACTCTAAAAAGACAGCTGATAATTTAGTCTCGGTGAGACTAACCTCTTCTGCTGACTTTGATGACTTTTTACCCTTTGCATGATGAGAAACTAGAGCTTTCAGAACTGCTTCTTTCTTAATTTTTGGTTTTTCATCTGAATAATCATCATCAATTACTATTACCTCTTTTGTATTTAATCTAGGATTTAGCAATTTTTTCATATTCAATCTCAACTTGTTTCTTGACCTAGTTTTTGCCCTCCAACCTGGAGAACCTAGGGCTAACTCTCCCAGCATTTTCAACGTTCTTCCTTGATGTCTTACTGTAGCTAACTCTATGGCTATCACTTTGGTCTTCTTTTTCTTTGACTTCTCTGCTTTATTCTCTTGTCTGCAACATTCTGTGTGGGTATCAACCTTAGCTTCCTTTTTTGCAATGGATTCATCTTCCTCTAACAGATATCCCTCATCCTCAGACAGGATAGTGATGGGACTCCTTTGTTGGGCCTAAATGTCTTCTTCCTACACAGCAACCTTTTCTATGACAACAGTCTCCTCTTTCATGACAGCTTCTGCTGTTTCCCTATCCTGCATAGGTTGATCCTTTTTTTTTGTAAACAGTGAATATTTACCTTTACTGTAAGATGAAAACTTTTGAGTTTTATTTTCATCCTTCAAGGGCTCTGGTGCTTCTTCAAGTTTAACCTCTTTCTTGTCTTCAGACTTTATCTTCTGACCTAGTTTCCTAACTAGGGTTTTCCCCTTATCCACCTGCTTTTTGATTTGTTGTTCCTCTTGCTTGATTTGAAAACCAGTACAGAAAAGGAAATAATTCCATGTCTTCCCTTCCTTTTGTAGAGTAGTACTAATGATGAGCTTAATCAAACCATGGTGGAAGATGGATTGTGAAGTATGATCCTGATGCCCCTTGACTCTACTGAACATCTTCTGCAGACTTTTGAAAAGGAAGAAAGGAAATCTCATTTTGGATTCACCAACCATATGCTGTAAAAATCTAAAATGGTATTTGAAGACATAGGCATATCTGCCTTCACATGTGATATAGCTTTGCAATATTCTAATGGGTTCCACCCACTCACTTCTGAAATTTTGGATTAGTATGCCTTTGCTCCAGTCTGGAGAAATATTAGGTAACAGGTACCTATGTGCATCAAAAGTGAAAGGAAACTTTTTGAACCACTTTTCACCTTCATTTTTTATTCCTGTAGCTTCTGCAATTAGCTCCACAGTCAATTTGAACCTCAGTGTATCAAAAACTATCATGTCCTGGTTATAGCTTTTGGAAAACTGATAAGAGACTTCAGTATTATAGCCATCGATCTTTTTGAAGAAATCTAGCCACCCAGCATTTTGGAAAAGCTCTACACAACTTGGGAATTTCTCAATCCAGCTTACCCTATTTATTTTTCCACTTTTACCCATCTTCTTAATGGCTGAAACTTTGTGTACTTCTAGGGTTCTGTCAATGACCTAACAGCTGCTTTTCCCTCCTCAAGCCTCTAAGGTTTTGATAATAAGCTTTCATCAATCTTCCTTGACTGTTTTATTTTTGTTTTTTAATGCAGGATAAGCTTTACCATAGGTTCAAGTAATTTAGGTCACAGAGAACTCCATACTCATTAAAACTGCTGATGAAACTAGCTATCATCCAAACTGCTCATTTCAGATACCAAACCCTCTGGACTGTACAAAGATCACCATATATTATAATGCTAATGAGAGCACCTTATGTCTCATTCATTTCCTGCCTCAACTTAGATTTAACAACAAAATCAGTCAGCTTTAGCACCTAATAAGACTAGGTCTTCATGCAACTTCAAATGTTCAACTCCTTTGTTGCATTATTTACAGGTAGCAAATCAATTTGTGAAATTTGGATACCACAAAATGCACAGCTCTTCACCTTGTCATATTTCCAGGTTTTGAAAAGGTAATGGTTCAATGTACTACTACCTTTCAACTTTCCACTCTCCACAGCATTTCAAAACCTCTTAAACAAATATCTCTTCGGCAGGAATTTTGTTTAAAGGGATACCTTAATGCTTTCCTTAACCAATTTTAACAAAACAGACTTTACTGAGAAAGCCCCAATTTAGCAGGCACTAATAGGCTATCGTGGAATACCTCATTTATGTCTTACTGTAGTCAATTAAAATCACTGATTGCGGTGTCTGATTGTGCAATTTAACTGAACAAGTGCCTTCGGATCTCCAATTTACGTCCAACTGGCAAGATGAGAGAGCCCTAATTTCCTGTGTAACTGTGAAAACCCCAATTTTTCTCTATAACAGCAACTTCCGGTTTTTTGGCAAATGTCGTCGCCCCACTAGATCTTCAACTTCGTATTGCATGTATGGAATAACTTCCCTCACATCAAAACTCAATTTATGCCTCTATCTGTCATGATAAGCTGCGTTCTAGTTGATGATTACCACGATTTCTTCCACGACATGAACCCACCTGTTTTCATGATGCTTACTGGAGCAACACGTAGAAAAATCCTTAAATCATGCGATTAGTCACTTAGGAATTGAAATCGTGCAAAAATTCATCTTAAAAAACCATAATTTCTATGCGCGCGATATTCTTGTAGCGCCACTGTGTTAAGTTTTCATGGTTGTGCTACAAGAATAATTTGAATTCAATTTTGGTGCAATTTTAAACATTTTTTCCACTTTGCATGAGGTTTAAGTGATTTTTAAGTGATAACTATGCTCATAATGTAATTTGTGAATCCATTATTCAACATAATGACCTTTAGAACCCTTTCAAAACTTATAGGAAAAAAAACAATAAAAAAAACCTAAAGGCAAAAACTTGAAAATTTTACTAAAAACCAAAAATTTTCCAAAGTAAGTAAAAGAACAAACTCAAGCAAATAAGCAAAATTAGAATAAAATGGAAATCAAACATGTGAATCCATTATTCAACATAATGACCTTTAGAACCCTTTCAAAACTTATAGGAAAAAAAACAATAAAAAAAACCTAAAGGCAAAAACTTGAAAATTTTACTAAAAACCAAAAATTTTCCAAAGTAAGTAAAAGAACAAACTCAAGCAAATAAGCAAAATTAGAATAAAATGGAAATCAAAATATAAAATTAAAAGAAACAAGTTCATGACTTAACAATGCCAATTCTCAGATCATGCTCATGCTCATGCTACTCCATAGATTCAATTGCAAAACTAGTTTTGTAAATAGGCTTGTGCCTTTACATTGAAGGTCCACTTATAACTAACTTATAACCATTAATGACATAATGTGACAAAACTTGGTCAAATAATATATAAAATATTCAAAACAGTTATTCTTCCTCCCATTGCACTGATTTGGCCTTGCGTGGTACGACGTGAGCTTGCGCAGCTGCCGCGACGCTGTGCAACTCACTTACCAAAATCCCTATCGACGCTCACCACATCCAAAGTTGTCTAAGTCTCTAGAGTCCATTTACCAACCTACAATTTCAGTTTCATTACTTAAATTTTTCATACGTACATAAAATAAATTAAAATAAGATGTCAATCATTAAACTTAAACATTTGAAACATGTAATTTACAACATAAAATAAATTTAAACAGAATGCCAATTGTTCTTTTATCATTACTAAAACATTTGAGAGGTGTAATTTACCTCGATATCTTGAGATACAGTGGGAATGTCTCTGAAAATTGATGATGACAGGGGCCCAATACCAATAGTCTTAGGAGAAAGGATCGGAATCTGTGAACACAAGAAAAATATCAAACTTAGAAAAAGGTTCCATGACATTAATGAGAACATAGAAATTTATTCATTTCTCCATTGAAGGTGACACTTTAAAATTAAATGATAAATTTATCGATATTTATGCATAATTACCTATTTCATTGGCCCTAGGTTAACTAGAGTCAACCATAAAATCATGTTCCTCCAACATTTGGGTGAACGACATTTCACATGAGTTCATTTTGAATATCCATAGTTATAAATATCTAGATAAACTAGTAAAACATGATTTAACAATTATGAGCTAAAAATAAAAAGTTCTCACATAGCTCTCCCATCCCTTCTCCCTCATGATAGAGTAACTCAAACCACCCATATCGACATTTTTTTGTGTATGCCTTAGTATCTTCATTGCTCATTGAATCTACCTCAATATCTATTTTATAAGAAAAATGTGCATGAGAAAAATCACATGCTCTGTGTCATTTCATGCCCACATCAACCCCCACTAGATAATATTGTAAGTTGTCTCCTATAACGGTTCTCTCCTCTAGACCAATCTGAGATGTCTCCTCCATCTCTTGTCGTAAAGTAACAAGTCTTTTTGGTCGAGGAACCAAACAAGGTCTATCCTTAGGTAACAGTGGATCTTGAAAGGCTTTAAGGCTCCTTCCCGTTCATATGTTCTACCTTTTCCAATCCTATAAAATTTGAACCGAGCATCTATGTAATATGGCTTCATGTTTAAAAAAAACTTTGCATAAAAAAATATCGCAAAATAATGTGGCACTTCAATATTCGGTGGAAATCTATCATAGGCTTCCAAGAATTTATCATAGATATGGTGTGCAATCTTAGTGTGCTTGAAATATTGCACCTTTAACATCTTTCACTTCGGTCCTTCTTTAAAATTAAACATTGAAATGACATCTTATTTTGATACCCTCTTCTCTACATCAACCCACTTGTCAATACCCATCACCCGAGCCTTCCACATTCACATCAAGTGAATAAAAAAATATGTCGTTTGCCCAATACTTCTATAGGAATTAATGAACTTTCCTAAAGATTCCAAGAGTATTTGCAAACTTTTCTCTCTTAACCGGGAGTTCCAAATTAGCAAGATCTTCCCTCAATTTGTTATGGTGGGATGTGCATTTTTCAAGGGTGGAAAAAACAATATCATTTTCTAAAGGAGGAGCACCAGGTATATATGAGGGATAAATGGTCATGGGATTACAACCATCTTCCTGTTCGAAAGTAGCCCTTCATCGAACTTGAACCTTTCGTCGAGCATTTTCATGACCTTTATCTTAGCCCCTTTCATCATCCTCAACATCTCAACCCCTTGCATCGTCACCCTCAGTTTATTCAAATGAATCATCACCTTCAAAGACACCCCTTACATCATCACCCTCATCTTTTGTGAATGAATCATAGTAACCCTCAACATAACCATGATCCTATAAAAACACACATGATCATGTATAATTTAGTATATAAAGACACACACATATATATACACATGTGTACATTTGTAATAATTTATTTAAATAAATTAATATATCTAACAAAAATGTGGTTGGTTTATCGATTGTTCTCTCAAATGACAAACAAAAGAGGGAAATCTGTCATGATATTAATCAAACAGATGACCAGATACATATGATTCCCACTATCACAAGACAATCTATTATGTCATCTCTCTACAAAGAAAATTGCTAAAAGTTAGTAAAATCAATGAACAATATTTAAAACAAATATAAATATGCATGCATACACAAAAAATTTCATCTGCATAAATTTTAAACATGTACCAGTGTCTCGATATAATACACTGGAATCTCTAGATTTATCAGACCTGTAACATCTCCAAATTTACGTAAAATGAAAAAAAATTAATATATGCCAATCTGTAATTTCCTAGGATAAGATAAATCCATAAGATGTTCGATTTTACATTTTAACAGTTGTGACAAACAATAAAATGTGTCTTAGGTCTAACTGCAAGATATGAAGGAGAAATTAGACTCATACGAACTTCAAAACCATGTTTAGTGTTTTAAACAAAAATGTAATTTTGCAACAACATCTTGATGCAATGTAATATTATGTCGCCACTACTTACTTGTCATGAATGTTACTTTTATTTTCTTTTTGTTTGAATTGTTGTGGATGTTGGTTATGTTATTCTGAGCCATTGAACCTACCTATATGTCAAGGATAGGGGTCAGAGGTCTTACTTAGCATTTAACGGCTAACACAAAACCTATGTATCCTTGTGCAAGTGTTGATTATGAAGAGCTTACAAGCACCTAGCTAAGAAAAATCCTAAGCTAGGTATACAAATCACTCCTAAGGAAAGTCTAAGCACTTTCTCTTAAGGAAACAAGCTTACCTTATACATAAAATTAAATATACAACCATATCATAAAGTGTTAAGGTCTCGAGCAAGGAATGGTAGTAGAACTATATGGAAATGATGGTAAGATTTGACACCGCGCTACATTAAAGAGATCACATGAAGGTTTACAAACTAGAGCTGGAAAAACTTAGTTGTCAAACTCATAAACCCTAGGGTTTAATGAGCCTTGAAAAATGATGTATGTCTTCTCATTGATACTTTTCATTTGTGTTGTTTCCTTTGTTTCTTTGCATGGCTTCGACCAGCCTTTGTCAGCATTGTTGTTTATTTTCATGGTGTAATCGCTGGTGGAGGAGACGAGGTACTTGAGCCTCGACACCCTTCACCCTTTTCTTCATATTTGATGCTCGTTGTGTTTCTCTCTTTATATGAAATGATAATGTCGGTGACTAGATTCTTGCTGCGAAGATTGGCCTTGATTAACTTTTGAAAAGGTAAGTTCTTTTTCTAGTCTTGAATTATCATTCTTCTACTGTTAGTTAGTTTTGCATTTCAAATATTGACCTCTATAATTTTTATGTGGAGGAGGCTCTCAAGAATGGGTTGTTTCACTTAGGTTTTGGTTGGATGTTGTGTGGATAAAGACTTACAGTCTGGGTAAGACCTGTTACCTTGATTTTCCATGTCTTTCTGACTTGTGGCACGATGGCTTGACCTGTTTTCTCATGGAATGGACTAGGAATCCATCTTTGCGTTTGTGTTTTGTAAAAAGGGTAAATACTTCCATGGTTTCGATACCACAAAATTTTCTAAATTTAAAGTTTACAAAGGGTTCTCCCTTTGACCATGAAGCTTGAAGAGTCTGTCTTGTAATAGTTTTTATTTATAAAATTTGTGCTTTTCACTAATCCTTGGATACTAAATGTCGAAATGTACCATCATTGCTAGGTTTTTAAATATAGAAATGTCTAGTCCTATAACTTTTTTTTTTTTAAGGAAATCCTGTGGGGTTCATTGTTGTGATTTCTTAGTCGATTTATTTTCTACTTTTAACTCTGTAGGTTTCGTTGGCTAGTGAAAATACTGTGAAGGCTGGAAGGCTAGTTGTAAAAAATTTCCAGCACTCACTTATTTCAGTAGTTTGACAATTATGAAGTTAGCGTTGTGAGGCCATTCACTCTGTTTATAAATGCATTAAATTTTGATTCTATTTTCGAAGAGCACAACTCTGTCAAGAAAACTATTGAGATGATTTTACCTAGTGTTGTAAGGAATTTATGTTGATATTGGATGGAATGTTGGTTCCAAACTCTTGTTCCAGTATGTTAATGATTTAAGAGCATAGCCTTTTTCTCGTATGTAAATGTATTTGTTTTGTTTATAAAACTCCCGTAACGTTTTTCGTGGTGTAGTTACACCATTGATTTGTTTCTTGGATTTTTTTTTGGTTATGAATCTGTAGTTTATTTTAAATTAATCCCTTTAAGGCCATGAAGCCACACCTGTATAATACAATCGTTAAAATGTAATGTTAAGATCGAGAGGCCATTTTGTTGTTTTTCTTTCATTGTTTGGTTTTTAATACAGAGCAATGCTCTGTCATGGTAATTAGTGGAATGTTCTGATTTCAACCTTTACCTATAAGTGGATTTATATTTTCTTGTTTTGGATGTGACTACCTTTATAGGTTTCAACATCATGACCTAAAAATTACTGAAGATTAATATTTACCTTATTAAGTTAGTTACATAAGTAATTATTTAAACCCTAGCTTACAGGAATGTTTTGATCTATTGTCTAGACTCAAATTTATAATTTATTTAAAATAATCCTTTCAGCTAAATTAATACAATTATATTTCTAAATATAAAGCATGATTATCATAGATTTGCAAGTCCTAGACTACACATATGTTTATTATTAAATACAAAATGAAATCTAGGGATTCCAGTTAGCCAACTTAGTAGGGTTGAAATCCAGTTCTTGTGAAAGTTTATTTGTTTCTTTCAAACCCTGGTTATAACTTTAATTTCTAAACTAGCCTTTTGAATGCAATGTAAATTTTCCTTACTCTAATCCTAACATTCTTTCATAGATAGAAAACTAGAAAAATTACCTAAATAAAATAACAATATTATGTAATAAAAATATAAAGTGAATGTAATGCAGTTCTTTACAATAGTTATCCTAAATGAGGACTATAAGGGTTGTACTTAAACAATAGAGTAAATAAACTCGGATTAAATTCATAGGAAATACCTTCTGATAACTAATTCAAATGTTAATTATATAAAACCCAAGGATAGTTTAAGAAAAAATAATACAATACTCAGATTTATTTTAACATAGAAATCCATCAACATTCGTATACTTCTAGATACATATTTCGAATAAAATTATGGATAATAAACAAAATAGTTTTAGAACCTGGATAAAGTGTAGAAGGGGGACAACACCCAAAGGAGACCGTTCCACCCAATTGTCTCCTAAAGCATCGATATTACTTGCTTAGGACCCCAAGCATGTTCATTGAACCACTAGGATGAATATTTTTGGATAATAGCACACATATAACTCTCTGTCAATTAGCACTTAATAGCATACTTATCTCAGCAATTTCACTTTAGCTATCCCCCCATCGAATTTTGTGTGTGCATGAATTTCTAGTTTGCATTATTCACAAGGTTCATTCACTTGGAAATAGAATGTACTGAGACTTCTTCTCAATTCGATGGTATTTATAATATTTCCTAGGTCTTTGGGTTAGTTTTGAAATTAAATGAACCATGTTTTTAGTTCCCCCTCTCAGGGAACATGACCACAATTTTAGGGATTTTGCTTCCTACAACAACTACAAAGTGAAATGCTAGCACTGCCACTTGTCAATCATCCTTCTGCAGCCGCTCATTCCCCCTAGTGGGTCAGTGAACACTCTTTCAACAGTTTGCTTTGGATACGTGTCTCTTCTATTTAATTACTTAAATACATAAATATTCAATTAAAGTCATCCTTGACCAACTTAGTCATAAAAACTTTACAATAATTGTAACAAAATGTTTTCTAAAAAAAATAAAAATATTTATTTTTCTATTCTAGGTGGGTTACAAACACACCCCCTTAAGTTCAACATCTTCCCCGATGTTGCTTAAGTTTATTCTGAGTCTTCTTGGAACAGATATGGATATGCGTCCCACATATGAATCTCCAATTCCCAGGTTTCTTCATCTAGGCTAAGGTGTTTCCATTGCACCTTTACCTGTCCAATGGTTTGATTTCGGAGAGACATTTCCCTCTTGTCAAGAATACAGTCCAATCCCACCCAAAATATCCTTTGGGTTCTACCTGAATATAATTCCATTCGATCACATGAGTAGCATCATGCACATACTTTTTTAATATGGAAATATGAAAGACATTATGTTTCCTAATATTAGGTGGCAAAGCTAACTGATATGCCACTAGCCCAACTCTTGCCAATATTTCAAATGGTCAACAATACCTAGGTTTTAATTTAGAACAACTTCCCAACTTAAAGGAACTCTTTCAGGGTTTTATTTTAACAAATACATGCTCACCTACTTGGAATTAGTTTTTAATTCTTTTAAGGTCGGCATGAATCTTTTGTTGGTCCTGAGTAGTTTTCAAATTGTTTTGTACATGTTTCACTGTTAGTTCCAGTTGTTTTAACGAGTTAGGTCCTAACACCAATCGGTAAACTGGATTTTTCCATGTAATGGGAGTATTACATTTCCTACCATATAGTATTTCAAAAAGACTAAGTTTAGCTGAAAATTTATAATGATTATTATACACAAATTCAGCTAAGTGCAAATAATCTTCCCATTTCTCGGGATAATCTCTAACATACATTAGTAACATGCCTTCTAGTACTTGATTGACTCTTTATTCTTGTCCATCTATTTTCGGATGATAAGTAGTACTAAAATTCAATTTAGTATATAGTCCTTTAAATAATGACTTCCAAAAATTACCAGTAAACTTAGGGTCTCTGTCATAAATTATTACCTTTGGAAATCCATGCAACCAAAAAATTTCCTTCATAAAGATGTCATCAATGTTAGCAGCTTTATGATTTATTTTAACAGGTATAAAGTGTGCTTCCTTGCTTAATTTTTCCACCACTACCATTATTGAATTGTTATGTTTCTGATTTTTTTGCAATCCAGTTATAAAATCAAGACTAATAACTTCCCATTTCCAATTTGGAATTGGAAATGGTTGCAAAAGACCTGGTAGGTGTTGATTCTTATCTTTAACTTGCTAACATTCTATACACCTAGCTATATATTCAGCAACTTCATGTTTCATATTAGGTCAAAAATACTATTTTCTTAACATCGTTAGCGTATTTTGATACCGAAGATGCCCAAAATAAGGACTCTTATGTACTTCATTCAAAATAAGCAATTTAATTTCTGGTATGTTAGGTATGTACAGTATTAATTTTTTTCATTTAAACTATAATCTATTTTTACATTTTTAGATTCATTCTGAGTTACTTTTTCTCTTAGATTTTGGTATTCCTTATCCAGTTTTATCCCTTCTTACAATTTTTCATCTAATTCTATTTTATAATTGCTAATGGTAGCTATAAAATTTGTTATTGCATTTATATGTTAGGAATCAACCACTTTATTTTCCTTTCCTTTGATGTGTTTGATTTTGAAATCATATTCGTTAAGGAAGGCTAACCATCTAGCTTGCCTTGTGTTCGTATTCCGTTGATCAAACAAATATTTTAAGCTTATGTTATCAGACATTAGTAGAAATCTTTTACCAATTAGATGATGGCGCCACAATTTCAGAGCATGAATTATGGTATCCAACTCGAATTCATAAGTTGCGTAATTATTTTTATATGTTTTTAGATTCCTTGATTCATAAGAAATTACATGATCTTCTTGTGTTAATAATCCTCCCAAACCTTCATTGCATGCATCAGTGCATACACATTAGTTAACATTTCTTTTAATTTATTAAACTTTCTTCACACTTTTGATCCCACATGAATCTTTTTCCATTTTTTCTACAAAGATGTTATGGGATTCATGATCTTCAAGAATCCTTCAATGAATTTCCGGTAGTAACCAGTAATTCGCATGAATGATCATAAATTTGTTACATCTTTGGGAACAAGCCAATCAATTATTTATTTTATCTTATCCGGGTCTACCGATATCCCTTCCTCGGATATAACATTCCCTAGATACTGTAGCTCATCTTTATAAAATTCACATTTACTGAATTTAGCATACAATTTATGTCCTCTTAGAACCTGCATTATAATTTGCAACTTTTCATCATGTTCTTCTTTCATTTTCGAATAAATTAATATGTCATCTATGAAGATGACTACAAATTTATCTAAGTATTTACTTAGGACATTGTTCATTAAACACGTAAAAGTTGTTATAGTGTTTGTTAGCCCAAAGGGCATAATCACAAACTCATAGTTCTTGTATCGGGTTCTGAAAGTAGTTTTTAAAAATATTTATCTTTAATTTTGACTTGCTGATATCCATATCTCAAGACTATTTTTTAAAATATCATTGCTCCACGTATTTGATCAAATAGATCATAGAAGCGGGGAAATGAATATCTATTTTTAATTGTCATTTTGTTCAGTTGATGGCATTCTATACATACACATAATGTACCATCTTTCTTTTTAATGAATAAGACTGGTGCTCCCCAAGGGGATACACTTGGGCTTACATAATTTTTATCTATCGGTTCTTGTAGTTTTAATTTTAATTTGGTAAGTTCTAAAATGTTCATTCGATAAGGATCCTTTCAATTAGGTACAACTCTTGGTACTAACTCAATAATAAAATCCAGATCTCTCTTTGGAGGAAATCCTGGAATTTCTTCCGGGCCCAAACATCTGAGAAATCTTGTAGGATTGGAATATCATCCAATTTCAGATTATAATTTTTATCCATGTGTTCATTTTTTATTATATGTGCATCAAAGACTTTACAACCTTTCCTTACAACTCTTTTCATTTGTAAGGATGAGATTTGTCTAACTGAAACTTTCCTAGGTATCATGTTTACTGCAATTCTTTCTCCTTTATCATTTAAACAAGTAAATGTTTTCTTAAAACAATTTAAAACTAATTTATGTTTTTTCATCCAATCCATACCTATTAAAAAATCATAAGATCCTAACATCAATACATTTAACTTTAATTGATTTCTAAACTGACTCATAAACATTTCACAACTTTCAACATAATTAACTACTTTTCTTTTGGTTCCTGTGGCTAACTGCGCCAACCAAGACTGTTCAAATTTTTTAAAAGATAATTTCCATTTTTTTATGATGCTAGGTGATACATATCTTAAACTAGAACTTGGGTCAATCAGAATAGAATCATACTGGTTTTGTATCATATCTTGTACTTCCACCATGGAGGTTTGATGATCAACCTATCAATTTTCCAAGGATGCATTTATTCTAGGAATTTCATTTTGTACATCTCCAAATGTTTCCTCTTTCTGAATGGTATCCAAATTGATGTAGTTCCTCCATCTATTTGGATAGTCCTTTCCAAAGTGAGGTCCCTGACATTCCCAGCACTTTACAGGTTCCTTATGTTCATTATTTTTAACATAATTAGTAGTCATCTGTCTGTGTTTTGGTGTTGTAATGATTTGTTTTGTTTTACCTTTAAAATATGTTCCTTGATATTTATTCTTACAGAAAATCAATGAGTTATTTACGAAAATTTTATTAGGATTAAAACCTTTTCTTTTCTGGTCAAAGTTACTTGCTCTCTTATTCTTCCAATTACGTATGATTTCTCTCTTTTTACTTTGTTAGTAACAAAAATTGGATTTTCTCATTTCCTCTTCAAGGGTCTTTGGCTTATCAAATTCAATTCTTTCCTTGAAGCTAGTAGGAAGACAACTTAGAAACCTTTGTATTTTAGGATTTTCGTTAATTATATATGGTACATATATTAGTAAAATTAGAAATTTGCCACTTAACTCTTTCATTGAAATTGGACCTAGTTTCATTTCATAAAACTCTTTAGCTCTTTCTTCATAATACCGTTCAGATAAAAATTTCCTTTTAAGGTATTTTTTAAAGACTCTACAGGTTTAATACTTTTCCTTAAGGTTTTTGACTCTTTGTATGTCCTACCACCATATGTCATCTTTTCTAGTTGGGTTGTAGATAGCCATTCGAGATTTCAATCTATCAGAGTAGTTATAAATCTAAAATTTCTTTTTCATCCCTGATAACCAAGCTTTGACTTCTTCACCCTTTTCCATTTCCTTTTTAAACATGGGAGGTTTATACTTCCTCTTTCTAGGGCTATGGTCGCTTTCACTACTTCCACTTACGTATTTATACCTTCCTCTATGCGAACTTACTTTAACTCCCGAAGAAGATTCACTATCAGAAAATTTAATTTCTTACCCTTGCATTTGTATGATACTATTCTAGAATCAGTTTCACACTCTTTTATTTTCTCTTTACCTCTATTCTGTATTTTGTCTATTAAAATATGATTTAGTTCTAAAGTTGTTCCATTATCTACTTTCATAGTATGTAGTTCATCCTTTAAATCTTTTATTGTTTGAAGTAACTCTGAGGGTTGATTATTTAATTCCACATAAATGTTGACTAGATTATTGTGATGCAATCCATTTTTAACAAATGCTTCAAACCTTTCCATTGCGTGCAAAATACAATTTATATTTATGAACAGAAATAGTTTAAAAAATGATCAGTATATTTTGTTTCCTTTTTTCATGCAAGTCAGTCAATCATGCCTAGTGTTTGTAACTCACTTTGATACAACATGTAACATCTCAAAATTTACGTAAAATAAAAATAAATTAATATATGCCAATCTGTAATTTCCTAGGATAAGATAAATTCATAAGATGTTCAATTTTAAGTTTTAACAGTTGTGACAAACAATAAAATGTATCTTAGGTCTGACTGTAAGATATGAAGGATAAATTAGACTCATATGACCTTCAAAACTATGTTTATCTTTTAAAAAAAAATGTCTTTTTGCGACAACATTTTGATGCAACGTAATGTTATGTCATCACTACTTACTTGTCATTAATGTTACTTTTATTTCCTTTCAGTTGAAATTATTGTGGGTGTTGGTTATGTTTTTCTCAGTCATTGACCCTACATATATCTTAGGGAAAGGGGTCACATGTCTTACTTAGCATTTTATGGCCAACGCAAAACCTATGTATCCTTGTGCAGGTGTTGATTATGAAGAGCTTACAACCACCTAGCTAAGAAAAATCCTAAGCTAGGTATACAAATCACTCCTAATCAAAGTCTAAGCACTTTGTAATAAGGAAACAAGCTCACCTTAGACATAAAATTCAATATACAAGAATATAATAAATTGTTAAGGTATCGAGCAAGGAATGGTAAGGGAACTATATGGAAATGGTGGTAAGATTTGACATTGGGCTGCATTAAAGAGATCGCATGAAGGTTTACAAACTACAGTTGGGATCACTTGTCAAATTCATAAAACCTAGGGTTTAATGAGCCTCAAAAAATGATGTATGTCTTGTCATTGATACTTTTGCATTTGTGTTGTTTCCTTTGGTTCTTTGCATGGCTTCGACCATCCTCTTTCTGCATTGTTGTGTAATTTCATGGGGTAATCATTGGTGGAGGAGCCGAGTTGCTCGAACCTCAACATCCTTTACCCTTTTATTCATATTTGATGCTCGCTGCATGGATATGGTTATATGAAGTGATAAATTCGGGGACTATATTCTTGCTGTGAAGATAGATCTTGATAAAATTTTCAAAAGGTAAGTTCTTTCTCTAGTCTTGAATTATCATTCTTCTACTATCAATTAGTTTTATGTTTCAAATATTGACCTCTGTAATGTTTATGTGCAGAAGGATCTTGAGAACGGGTTTTTGCACTTAGTTTTTGGTTGGATGCTTTGTGGATAAAGAGTTACACTCTGGGTAAGACCTGTTACCTTGATTCTCTATGGCTCTATGACTTCTGGCATTGTGGATTGACTTGCATTCTAATGGCATGGACTTGGAATCCATATTTTATTTGTCTTTGTAAAAAGGGTAAATACTCACGTGGTTTCAATGCCATGAAATTTTCTAAATTTAAAGTTTAAAAAGAGTTCTCCTTTTGACCGTGAATCTTGAAGAGTCTGTCTTGTAATAGTTTTTATTTATAAAATGTGATCTCTTTAGAGAGCCTTGGATACTAAATGTGGAAATGTACCAACATTGTTGCATTTTTAAATACATAAATGTCTAGTTCTATAACTGTGGTTTTTCGAAGGAAATTCCGTGGGGTTCCTTGTTGTGATTTATCAGTCGATTTACTTTCTACTTTTAACTATGTACATTTTGTTGGCTAGTGAAAATTCTATGAAGGCTGAAAGGCCGGTTGTAAAACCTTCCTAGCACTCATTTATTTCAGTAGTTTGATAATTATGAAGTTAGGCCCATGAGGCCATTGACTTTGTTTATAAATGTATTAAATTTTGATTCTATTTTCAAAGAGTAGAGATCTGTCTAGAAAACTATTGAGATGATTTTACCTAGTGTCATAAGGTATTTGTGTTGATAGTGGATGGATTGTTAGTTCCAGACTCTTGTTCCAATATGTTAATGATTTAAGAGCATAGTCTTTTTCTCCTCTGTAAATGCATTTGTTGTGTTTATAAAAATATTGTAATGGTTTTTCGTAGTGTAGTTACACCATCGATTTTTTTTTCGTGTATGTTGTTTTTGGTTATGACTATGTAGTTTATTTTCAAATAATCCCTTGAAGGCCGTGAGGCTAGACCTAGATATTACAATAGTTAAAATGTAATGTTAAGGCCAAGAGGCCATTTCGGTATTTTTCTTTCGTTATTTCATTTTTAATGCATAGAAATGCTTTGTCCTGGTAATTAGTCTGATGTTCTGATTTCAACCTTTACCTATAAGTGGATTTATATTTTCTTGTTTTGGCTATAATGAACTTTATATGTTTCAAAATCGTGACCTAAAAATTACTGATGATTAATATTAACCTTGTTAAGTTAGTTACATAAGTAATTATTTAAACCCTAGCTTAAAGGAATGTTTTGATCTATTTCCTAGACTCGAATTTCTAATTTATTTAAAATCAAGCTTTCAGCTAAATTACTACGATTATAGTTCTAAATATAAAGCATTATCATAATAGATTTGTAAGTCCTAGATTAGACATATGTTGATTATTAAATAAGAAATGAAATTGAGGGATTCCAATTAGCCAACTTAGTGGGGTTGAAATTTGGTTCTTGTGTAAGGTTTATATGTTTCTTTCAAACCCTAGTTATAACTTTAATTTCTAAACTATCCTTTTAGCTACAATGTAATTTTTCCTGACTCTAATCCTAACATTATTTCACAGACAGAAAACTAGAAAAAGTACCTAAATAAAATAAAAATATTACGTAACAAAAAGATAGAGTGAATGGAATGTAGTTCTTTACAATCGTTATCCTAAATGAAGATTGTAAGGGTTGGAATTAAAAAAATAGAGTAAATAAACTCAGATTAAATTCATAGGAAATATATTCTAATAACTAATTCAAATGTTAATTCTGAAAAACCCAATCATATTTTAAGAAAGAATAATACAGTACTAGGATTTGTTTTAACCTCGAAATCCATCAACATTCCTATACTTTCAGTTACAGATTTAGAATACAATTCTGGATAATAAAAAAGTAGTTTTAGAACCTTGATAAAGTGCAGAAGGGGGACAAAGCCCAAAGGAGACCGTTCCACCCAACCGTCTCCTGAAGAAACCAAATTACTTTCTTAGGAGCCCCGAGCCTATACACTGAACCACTAGGACGAATATTGTTGGATAATAGCACACACATAACTCGCTGTCATTACCACTTAATAGCAGACTTCCTTCATCAATTTCACTTTAGTTATCCCCTCATCGAATTCTTTGTGTGTGTGACTTTCTATTTTTTTGTAGTCACAAGGTTCATTCACTTGGAAATATAATGTATTGAGCCTCCTGCTCAATTCGATGGTATTTATAAGATTTCCTAGGTATTTGGGTCAGTTTTGAAATTAAATGAGCTACCTGCTCAGTTACCCCTCTCAGGAAACATGACAAAAATTTTAGGGATTTTGATTCCTGCAATAGCTAGAAAGTGAAATGCTAGGTCTTCCACTTGTCAATCAGCCTCCTACAACTTCCCATTACCCCTAGTGGGTTAGTGAACACTCTTTCAACAATATCCTTTCGATATGTGTCTCTTCTATTTAATTATTTAAATAAATAAATATTCAATTACAGTTATCCTTGACCAACTTTGTCATAGAAAAATTACAATAATTTTAACATAATGTTTTCTCAAATAAATAAAAATATTTATTTTTTTGTTCTAGGTGTGTTACAAGTCCATCTTCAAGAGCGAACATTCGAAGGTGTTTCACTAGATTTATGTGTTGCATTAGATTTCTTTGTCTTATTAGATGTCCCAATACATCTCTAACTTGAAGAATCACTCAATGCCTCATCTTGATCCATCTCTAGTATATCTCCTATAAACATAAAGACAAGCATCAATAAGGTAATGCAGTTTATCCTATGGAGACCGACGGTAATATTTCTATGCAATTTAGCCCATGGAAATATTTTGAGGACATAAAAGACCAATTCGATAAATTTATTGTTTGTGCCCCTCTTTCTGATTCGAACTTGTGTTTTCCCCACAGGTTTCCCCCTTTATTTATCTCAAACAAGTTGTTCCTCATCTGAAGGATATTGATTTTAAGGGTATAATATATCGCCCAATTACACACTATATGATATGACAACACACAATATCCTTTACCTTTATCCAATCATGAAGCCCTAATATCCCTCTCACATCACCCCTATATAAATAAATGGATGAATTATTAACTTAAATTAATAAGTAAGGTGTGAAGCTCTTGACCAAATGGAAAGGGAACCATACCAAATGCGTTAGTCTGATATGGTTTATTAAGATCCTGGTCAACCAAAGATAGAGATAATTTTGACTTTACGATTCTGTGAATAATGAAAATGGTATTTATAGTATATTATTTCAATCTAAGTCTGGTTAACATTTTTAGCAGAGAAATTATATGAATCAATTGTTGGTTTGAACCTCCATGAAGTGTTCTCCATATTAACAAATGATCACATGTGAGGCAGAGAAATTATATGAATCAATTGTTGGTTTGAACCTCCACGAAGTGTTCTCCATATTAACAAATGATCACATGTGAGGCAGAGAAATTTTGTAAATGGATTACCGCCATTCTTCTTGCCAAGTAGAGAGAGAATTTTTTGTATGACAATCAAAATAGGAATACATAGGGAGGCCATAGTGCAACAATAACAAGACCATTGAATATAACTACAACCTATTCATAAAATTGAAATGAAATTGGCACTAGAGAATTTTCATAATTTTTTTTATAAAACTTAAAATAAAATATAGGCTATGATAATGTAGAGAAAAGATGATACAGACTATCATAATGCAGATAAAAGAATATACAATCTATGAAAATGTAGAGACATGCTATGATAATGCACAGACAAGAAGCTACATGCTATGCCCTCATTATGTGGGAAAAGACTTTCCTTATCGAATGGCAAACTGAGGACCGACTCGTGGTTTATTTAACAAAAAAATCCTTTCTTTCCCACATAGTGGTAACTGGTAGACTGTCCTTATGTTCTATTATGTTATTCTTATCTATATGCCAATAAAATTCAAAGGAACTGCAGGATTTACAAACTTGTTTTCAGGTCTCAAGGAGTGTAACCGATAAGAGGGGAATTCAAACTTAACCCCTGGGAAATTTAGGTTGTGGATTCTAATGGAAGAAATTGATCTCTCGAGGATAGTTGAAGGGAAAATAAAGTTCCTACCAATCCCCAATAGTTTACTCACTATGATAAGAAACTTGCTAAGGCCATGTTCCCACTAGAATGAGCCAGAAGACAAGCCCACCATACTAGCAGCATCTAACCTACCAAAATCCATCACACTAAGATGCATATAAATCATGGAGCCATTATATATGTTGATTTAACTTCGAATTCCATATATATATTCCCATTGTAAATTTGTGATCAGGAAATTTTCAATTGTTTCACTACACATCATTTCATTTTTTTTTAAATTAACGAATATTTGACTTACTAAATAGCAATAAATTCATGTACTTTAACTAATCACACAAAAACCAATTATTTCCATGCATTACTAAGCATCTAAACAAAATACAAAACATTGCAATAAAAATAAAATTATCTTTGATGCTTAAAACTAAATATACGAGACTTAGCCATAGAGATGATCGTTGGCCGTCTACGTGGAGAAAGCTCCACAGACTAAGCAGGTCTCCAAAGGAAAAAAAATTGAGCAGACACTGCTCCATACGGAAGATAGAGATCCAAGACAAAAATCTCCATAGACCAAATATAGGTCCACAAATTGACCATGACTCCATGGGGAATACATGGCTCCACCACACAGAGCTCCATAGACTAGAAAGAGGTCGACAGACCAACCACAAATCCACAGGGCAGACACAGCTCCACCACAACAACTCGTCAATTCCTACACTACACCACCAACGCATCCACCACACCACCAATGACTCCACCACACGCTCAATGGCTCCACCACAAAACCAGATCGAGCAAGGATCCAGGGAATACATAGGGAAGACACTACTCCACCACAAAAACTCGTCAATGGCTCCACCACAACAACAAAATGGGTAAGGAACCAACAAACCGAGTAGGGAACTAGAATACCGAGTAGGGAACCAGCATATTGAGCAACATACCGAGAAGGAAACCAACAGACCAAGCAACAAACAAAGCAGGGAATCAACAGACTGAGCAGGGCCTCCAAAATAGACAAACACACACCATCAAAAATTCCCAAAATGATAAAAAATGGCCTTTTGTTAATGCATATAAAAGGGTTTTCGACTGAAAACCTAGCGACCAGACATTATTTTCATGGCTATCTGTGGATAGCATGCATTACAAGGCATGTCGTTAACTTTAACTTTTGGTCAAACAAGTTGTTTGGACAAAATTTAGTTCTCTATTTTCAGCCAAAAACATAAATTAGTTCGGTCGAAAGGTTATGGAATATGGATTCAGAAAAAACATTCTCACCGAATAGACAAGGCCTCAATATTTGGATCCCCATGGTGGGTTGGTTGAGTGGCCCCAAGTGACCTAGAAATATATTGTTAGAGGATGTAATGTCCCTAAAATATGTAAATAAAAAATGAATTGTAAGGTCAATAGATCTATTAGGATCGAAGGGACATCTATAATTAGCTTTAGTATTGTATAAACTTAATAGGAACAATACCTGTATTCATGTTCTGGATTTCTCTCATAGGTTAATACATGTATTATATTTGCAATGATATTTATTGTTGTTTATTTGTATACTTATGTTCTTGTATATTTATGCCTTTTATTTGTTTAATGATTTTTCTTGTGCAATTTAGAGTCTGCTTACTTCCTACTTGTTTATAATGGATGTTTATTACGCAACCTATTCTTATTACTAAGATGATGCAACTAAATTACCTCTACTTATAAAGAGAAAGAGTGGTTGGATATACCTCACGACTCAACAATAACTGTATGAAGGACTCCTATGACCTAGGGTTATTTAGTTCATTATGAACTAATGCATGATGTACCTAATGTTTTGCAGATGCTAGGTAGCTGAGCCTATGTTGAGTGTATGCTCTAAAGGAGTGACATGATCTAGCAACAAGGTTCTAACCCTAAAAACTAAGGGTTTAAATGCATGGTGTAAAACATAACCAAAATAAACAAAGGGAAAAAGACTATATGTAAATGGTAACAATTGAAACCTTAGTGGGATGTGGTTGATGCATTTAATGTGGGCCATGTGATGGAATTGTGGCTCCCTCCATGCTGGTGCAGGCTTAAAACCATTCATTAGGGTTTTAAAATCCCCCTTTTGCATGTTAGAGCACGTGAGGGGAGCGAGATCCCTAGCTGGGATTTTCGCTGGGAGAGGCATGGTCAACGAAGTTACTAGATTATCAAAGCTACTAAGGTATATGCTTCTTCCCTATAGTATACAATTTTTATTTTCTTATTATTTTTCATCTGTAGCATGTTCTGATAATTGAATGGTTTTCTTGGCAGGTTCAGTGTTTGGATTAGGCTTGCCACTAAGGGGGAGGAAGACCAGCAACACACGACTTGGTAAGCCCATGCACAAGGCTCCTTAGCCTCTAGTTGGTCATTCTATGTTTGAATGGATATGGGGATTCTCTATTTTAATTCTTAATGGCTTCCCATTTAGAGTTTACAAGGGTTTAGTGGGATTATGAGCCTGTTCAGGCGTTGGAAGAAACTGTGAACTTAATCTTTACTGTGAGTGTAATTACTACTTAACTATAACCCTAATTATGAATTTTCAAGGTTGTATCATTATTATGGATGGTCTGTATTTGTTTGGTAGCTGGGTAAATTATTTTAAAGGAGGTTCTTATGTGTTATATGAAATATTAAAGGAGGTTCTTCTGAAATCGTATAAATTTTGTAGTTAGGAAGAATATTTCAGTTCTTGGTTATTTCCTATGTCTAGGCATGTGTTTGATGATGAGAACAATTCTGTTGTGATGGAGGTGTTCAATACTATTTTTTCCATTTCCAGCAATGGCACAGTGATAAAATGTTTTGGATCTACACTTATTCTATGAGTTTTATGAAATACTTCCAGTTTAATTTATAAATATTTCAATTCATTGTTGTTTCAAAATGTTTGTTTTGATTCTATATCAAAGAAAAGGGAAAATCCTCAACTCCATTATTTCATTTAATTTTTAAAGATACACTGCATGATTTGTACACTAGCGCTTGAGCATGGCCCTTCGTTTTACAAGATGGCTAGTAAATTTGCTCCATGGGATTTGATGGTGGGTTGATTGTCATGATAACCGACCTTTCTTATCTAGAATGGTGTTGCAGCTACAACAATTTCCCAAAATTCAAAAAATTTATGGACCCTCCAATTCGTTTTTGCTCGGTTTTTGGGTTTTACTTGATGTTGAATGAAGACTACTTTTATGCGGGCAAATGTTTTATGTTTGAATTTTTTCTTTTACCTCACCATTGGAAGTATTTTGAATGTTTTGGGTCGAAAGTCTAGTCGTCTGCGCGTCCACCGTTGCGGAGAAGAACCGGACACCAAGTCTGAAGTCAAGTGTTTTTGGCCTCCAATGTTTTGTCTTTATCAGCAGTTGTTTTGAAAGCCTGTCGGAACCATTGTCTATACATCTTCCCCTGTTGTAGAAGGCATTCTGTGAAATGGTCTGATAGTTGTTTCATCCTTTTTCGATCCCCACTGTTTTGTTTCACCGGTTTTTGGTTCTTGTCAACTCTCGCTGTTGCGGCTCCAAAAGGAACTATGCTTCCAGTAGTTTGACTTTTGTTCCGTTTGGTAAATTTTTTCACTTGATACATATTTTTTACTTCGGTTTTTGCTTGTCTGCGGAACTTGGTTTCTTTTATGATTTCGTCGTTGCGGCTATCCAACCTTCTATTGCTATGATGCCTTAGTCTTGCGAGCTTTGATTTGAGTGTTGATTTGTTTCTCTACCAATGCCTTTGTGGTTCTCCTGACTGTTTCATCATCTACCGTTGCAGAAGCAATGTTGATAGGATCGCCGATCCCGTAGTCTTTCACCGTTCGATGACTTTTTTTTTCTTTTTTTCTTTTTTTCTCTCGCCAATTATAATTGACCGGGGTGTATATATAGTATAGTTGGGTGGTTTATTATTTTATCGTTATTTTTGGACTTTTCTTTGTGCTGTTCATTTTGCTCGAGCAGACCAGGATTCTTGCTGTCGGTACCCTCGCTCCTAGGTGGCTCTCCCATGCAAGTTCAAAGATTTTCCTCCACCAGTCACGCTGCACAGTGCCAGGTAGGAACTTGTGCCCCTTTTCCATTTCATTTGATTGTTTGAGCTACTTTTCCATCCCCGCAGTTTCTTTCCTTAGGTTTTCCCATCCCGACATGTATATATTCGAGTTAATTATTATGGCTGGCAGTTGGGGGGTGTTGTGGTTCTGACTTAGCGTTCTCTCTCACAGTCGTTATGGTCTTACATCTTGCACTCGATTGTTGGGGAAACCGGTGCAGACGACCGTTACGCTGTCTGCACCAGTTTTCCCCATTTTGCATTTGGCCGTCTAGGGAGGGATTTCTTGGCTTTCCTAGGAAATGCCGAGTTTGTTTCCACTGGTTCGGTCACCCTAATTTTACGAACCAAGACCTCAATGTTGTTTTTAGTTCCCTTCTTAGGGTGACCATGTTCACTATCAATTTTGAACCCCAAACCGGTCTGGGTTAGAGTGGCTTTTCCCAGTTAGACCGTGAGGTGAGCATTTACAGTCTCCTAGTGTGCTATCACTTGCGGCATCCTCACTTGAGTTTAGGCATCGCGTAACATTGTAATCCACGGTGCTGAGAGGGGGTTTTGAAACTATTTTCTGTTCGGCATTAAGAAGAGGTTTTTTCGTAGTTTAGAAAACCCATGTTTATCTAAGATGATCTGCGAATGTTGGCTGTGAGCTAGTTTCGGTCTTTGGGCAGGAACATTTGGTTTTGAACATTGTTTGCGTATTTTTCGTAGCTACACTCATGTTTAGCGCATATGAGGTAAAAATGCTTACACTGTTGTCTTTACTTTAAATGTTCTCTGGAAATAACCTAACAGAACCTAAAACACTTTCATGTACATGACAGGGAAATTCCTCAGAATTCAAAATGTCTACGTGTCAGAAGAAGAAGGCTCCCATAGTTGAAGAGGAACCTGAAGTCGAAGTCATCACCAGAGTTGAATACACTTACGAGGACACCAAATGCTTGATTAGTGTAGAACCTGAATATCAATGGGGAGAGATTTACAGATTGATTACATGTCAAGATGTGCTTGACATAGGTTTTGAGGAAGAAAACATCTATGCCAACATAGAGAGGTCTTCATTAATGAAAATTGCTACTAGACCTGAAATCTTTCCATGCTTAGAGGTGATTGGGTGGATTCTTCCCATGGCAGATGTGACCACCATGATTCTGGAAAATGTTGATAAATAGGCTTATGCTGCTTATAGCCCAGGATATGTGGCCCTGGCTTACCACTTACCAGAAGCACAAATATATCTGACTGAAGACTGGGTGAAAAGCATCAGGATGGACCTAGTCAAGACACTGAAGAGGATGCTCATGCCTGGAAATTTTTTTAGAACCAGGCCGACTGGAGAGTATGACACTACAATTCTAAGAACCCCTTACAGGTTCATCGCCTTGATGCTGAGTATGATTTTCGAGAGGGCCCATGGTAAAAGCTTCAAATTGGAGTGGGTGCCGATAATTTTCTATGTTGTAACACAGGGGACCATTTTCAACTAGGCCAACATTGTGTCCAATAGCCTCTCATACTCCATAGCATCAGCATTAGAAGGGGTGTCCCAAAAGAGATCAGAATTCTACATGAGCTATATACTGATTGATTGCATACTATGCAACCAACCCTTCCCCAACCTGAGGTGTATCTGGGACCAGAAAAGAACACCAGTTTAATCAGCATACAAGCCATTGTGGGCCCATAAATATCACAGTCACTACAGGGAAGTGTGTAAGCATTTCATTATACCATTGTATACCCTGATTTTCTTGAAATAATGCAACTGCATGTCGAAGGAGGCATTGCAGGTGATTGAAGAGTATGCAGACTATTATTTGACTGAAGATGGACTATATTTCAGAATTTTTGGATGCTCTAGAGCACCCTCACTACTGCCTAAGTATGCCACATACTATGTAGTCCACAAAGAGGCAATTAGACAAGTCTTTTTAGATGGCATTGGGAGTTTTCTATTTGAACATAATAAAGCAAGATACCCTCCTTTTCCATTCAGATTGGGAAGTTACAAGTTTTCCAGGGTAAAGAAGGTCGATGAATTCATGGAGGAGTTGGAGAAATTCCATTTTGGGGAAATGCATTTCCATAGGAATGACTCCCGGAATAAGGTTGCAGAGCACTCCAAAGAGGTGAATGTACATTTTGAATACACTAGCCACTGGGACAAAGAGGAGTCCATTTTCCACAGTGCACAGAATAGGACGGCCTTAAGAAGAAGGTTTAAAAATAAAATCACCATGAAAGGTGGAAAGGGACAGGATGAGCAGGCAAGGCCGAAGAGGAGGAAACCAAGAAAATAAATGAAGAGGCTAGGAGACTAACCCAAGAGGCCGAAGGCTGGCTAAAAGGAGAGGAGGAGGAAAAGAGAAGAGTTGCACAAGAGGCAGCCAGAAAGGTAGAATAATTTGCCAAAAGCGAAGAAGAAGAAAGAAAAAGAAAGATGGCGGAGGAGCTGAAGAAGTAGGAAGCAGAGAAGATAAAGCTGACATAGGCATTGACAGAGCAATCAGCTTCTGATGTAGCAGACAGTCAGGCTCAGGACATGGAAAACCCTAACATTCAAGATCCTGAATCACCTACTACCGGCACACCAGGACAGGCTATGGTCCCCACCCTTAGGCTAATTCCCTTTGAACAGAAGAAAGGGGAGGAGGTACCTGATTTTAATACTATATTTTATGATAAAGAAAAGAAAAGGATAGTAAAGAGAACCGAGAGGAAGGTGAAAAATGGGGGGCCATCTGGTAAAATGATAAATGGCACAACTATTGTATATGGAACAGATAGAGACCCCAGGTTCACTATCAGAGTGGGGGTTGCATTGATCCATGCTTCCGAGGACATTGTAGATAAAATAATGATGGATCTTGAGCAGTCAAAGAAGTCCTCTTCCCATCTCAACTATACCCTGAGAAAGGAAAGAGAGGAAAATAATAAGTTAAAGACAAAGTTTGAAGACATACAAAAGGAGATCAAGTCTTCAAAAGCTGATCTTCAGGTCCTCCATATAGAGAAGAGATCTATGGATACCTCCCAAGAGTGTCTGGAGAAAGTGCAGCAGGAATATAAAGAGTTGAGGGCAGAAAGAGAGAAGTTGCTAGGTAGGATAGGGTAATTGGAGCTGCAAAAGGCTACCTTGGAGGAAGATGAGAGGCAATCTCAAGTGCAGAAGGCAGAACTTAAAGAGCATATTACCTCATTGAAAGTAGCTTTAGAAGAGGCCAAGGAATAGCAAGTTAGTCTTCAGCCTTTCAAGGAGCATGTTCTGGCACAGAGAGCCAAGATGCACCAGCTACAAGTGGCCATAGAGGAATAAAGGTGAAAGGTTTTGCAGTTAGACAACCGGTTGGAAGAAATTTTGGAGACCTCTTCATATTTTGTTGACAGATCTTAGGACATCCCGGAAGTCCTGACAGGAAGGATGGCAAGGTTAGAGGCTAATGAAGGAACTCCTATAGAGTTACCCTCAAAAGATCAACAAGCCCTTAGGCAGGACTACGATTTTTTGGAGTTTTCCATCAACACAGCCGAAGAGTTCAAGAAGGTTGTTAAGAAGATAAGAGGGGCATGTGTATAATTCTTCAGGAGACTTTTGATCACTTATAATCGATGCCAGGTCGAGGCTAAGCAAAGAATGTATGCTTTTCCAGACCACAGCATGTTTTTAGAAATTTTGCAAAGAAGGTATTATGAAGATGGAAAAAGGATACAACACATTAAATCTTTAGATGAACAAACCCTAAGGAATGAGGTAGATCATTCCGCGGTTAGTGTGCAGCTGTTAGAAGACCAGCTTCGCCTGAGCACAGACAAAATAGAAGTCATCAGAAACCAGGCTGAAATTCGAAATAAATATTCGATTCTTGGAACCTTATGAATTTGAAAGTATTGCTTCAGAGGCTTCAGCATGGAATAAATTTTTGAATAATCAAGCAGGACCCTCCTCATGAACATTTGTTCACTTTTGCAATATTTTTGTAACTTTTATAAACACATAGTGAAAGTAAATTTTTGGGAGGCGAGGAGTTCGGGAAGCCCAAGAGTCATTCGTGGGTAGCCCAACAGTCTTGTTCTTTTGTATAAATATAGAATATTTAGATGTCACGTCCCCTTTCCTCCGACCGGCAAGGAAGATGCAACCAATGCTTCAAACACCCAGGCTAAGAGCCCATGAACATGAACAGGCATAAAATTTACTGACAGAATGCTTAAACATACACACATGAACATTTATCATGCACAGATGCAATAATCTATCATACACAGCAGAAACATCATACATTTAAGCCAACATTGATTCAACATGTTCATTTCATATTCATTAACAGACATTACAGTTGCAGAAGTAAAATGGATAAAATCACTTATCTTATGATGAACTCAATCCGCAACCGGCTATGTCGCTGCAACGTTCCACCCAACCATAGGCCAGCATGCTCCTTAATCTCTCAGCAACGCTGCCACCCCCGAGCTGGGCATGATTCTCCAAGGAATAAGGGAACTAGCAGGATTACACATAGCCAAGGATGTCTGAAACATAGCCAAGCCAACATCGTTGGGTTTATCAGGCCATTAAGGAGCTGGAGAAGGAAAATTGCTAAGCTGGTGAGCTCATTGCAGAGCCAAGAACACCTACACCAGAACTAGCCTAACCTCTAAGACACCCAAACACACCCAAGACAAGGAATCAGTCCCTTCTCTGCTACACAGTCCCTCAGGCCCTGCATTCCCTTCCAGTGCTATTCAGGGGTGATGGAGAAGAAGGCCAGCCCTCTAGCTCTGTCTGTGTGGTTTCCAGCCACCAGGTTTATCAAGCAAATCTAAGCCAACATCCCTGCTCCTTCGATAGTCCGAAGACCAACCATTGCACTCAAGCAATTAAATTAGCTGTCACAGCTTAGACAGGGAAAAATGAATCTCAAGTGACATACAATAAATTCCCAAACGCAGCCGCAAACACACTTACAGCAGGGGAAAATCAACAGTCCGTCCAAGGCAATTGAGCCACGGGAAGACTCACACAGACCATACTGGAAACGGATTTACAAACTCCCGGCCTGGGTGTGAGTAACAATCAACACAGAACCCACAAATTCGACCCATGGGGAAAGGATTCAGCCACATCATTCACAAATCCGTGGAGGAAACGGCATGGGTAAAAACCAGGAAATTCCTGTGCGTGAGTAAGAAATAATGGACTGGAAATGGTGGGAAATGAACAGAGCACAGAAAGGACGTGAAATTGGGCGTGCGTGAGTGTTCAACAAACTCATGGAGGGAAGAAAATGTCTGCGTGAGACCAAAATGCCAAGAGCATGTGCGTGAGGATGAACAACAACGGGGAGGAAGAAAATTCTACGTGAAGGATGAGGACGAATTGAATGAAGGGCATAGGCTAGGACTGATAGTCCTGCCACCCCACTCCCAAAACAATTAACTGCCATAACTTTTCCCAGCTGCCAGCAGAAATTATTAAATGGAGGTAGTTGGAATAAAACAAAAGAAGATGACACATGGGTTTTTCCCCCTTTTGGCTCAAGGTTTGACAAATTCCCCCCCACATCCTTATCCTTGGAAAATCATGCCCCATTCGATTTAGTTGCTGCGACCGTAGCTGGTTGTGTTCATTTTAATTATCGATGCATATTTACATGATGACCAACATAATATATGCCGCATGCCCTGATATACCATCGGTGACAAATTTAAATCAAAGACATAGCATAATCGATCAATGGTGGGGCCTTGGCCTTTAACTCCACACCATGATCATTTACAATATACACATCATATACATCTAATGTAACGGGGTCAAAACCAGGACATTACATTCCCCTCCTCCTTCAATAGCACTGTCCTCAGCGCTTTACAAAATTTGAACAAAATGCTACACTAGTATCACCTCAGTGTTCCGCAGAATTGAACAAAAATGGATGTTCCAATCGCATGGCATCCTCCAGCTCCCATGTAGCCTCTTCAGGTCCGAAGTTCTCCCATTGCACCTTTACCTGACCTATGGCTTTGTTCCAGAGCATTGTGACCTTCCTGTCGAGGATGCGTATTGCCTCGATTCGGAACTCTCCCTCGGGTTCCACCTGAATCACATCCCAATTTATCACATGGTTAGGATCATGTACATATCTCTTAAGCAAAGAAACATGAAAAAAATTATGAGCTCTAGTGCTAGCAGGAAATGCAAGTCTATATGCAACTAGCCCTATTCTTTCAAGCACTTCAAACGACCCACAATATCTTGGTGACAACTTGGCACAACTTCCAAGTTTCAAGGAACTCTTCCTTGCCCTCACTCTGAGGTAAACATGATCCCCAACACTGAATTCCCTGTTCACCCTATGCTTATCCGCATAGCTTTTCTATCTGTCCTGTGCTGCTTTCAGCTTCTATCTGATCTTTACGACCTCTTGCTCCATTTCCTTGAGCAATTCTGGTCCAAGCACAATCCTGTTCACTAAATTATCCCAAGTCACTGGTGTCTTACATCTTCTTCCATACAAAGCTTCATATGGACTCATCCCCAAGGATGCTTGATGTCCATTGTTATAAGCAAACTCCACCAAGTGCAAGTAGTCTTTCCACTTGGTTGGCTTGTCCATCACATACATGCGAAGCATATCTTCAAGCACCTGATTAACTCTCTCGATCTGCCCATCTGTATGAGGATGGTATGCAGTGCTGAAGTTTAGCTTTGTACCCAAATCTGCAAACAACCCCTTCCAAAAGTTGAAAGTGAACTTGACATCCCTGTCAAAGACTATTGCCTTCAGCAATCCATGCAATTTGAATATCTCCTTCATGAATATTTTTGCAATGTCGCCAGTCTCATACGTAGACTTAACTGGTATAAAATGTGCTGCCTTAGTCAACTTGTCTACCACAACCATGATGGAATCATGTTGTCTCCAAGTCATCGGCAATCCTGTAATAAAATCCATGGAAATAACTTCCCATTTCCATTCTGGAACTGGCAAAGGTTGCAACAAATCTGCTGGATGTTGATGCTCAACCTTTACCTGTTGACATTTCATACACCTTGAAATGTATTCAGCCATATCCTTTTTCATTCCTGGCCAAAAGTACTGCTTTCTTGCTGTAGCAATTGTCTTTTGATATCCTGGGTGACCAGAATACGGAGCTTGATGGATTTAATCCATGACAACTCTCCTCAAATCTACTACATCTGGAATATAAATTCTGCCTTTAAAAGTGAGAAGTCCCTCTTCTTCCAATTTATATCCCTCGTACCTCTTCTCAAGGATTTGCTGTTGCAATTTGTCTTTTACTTGCTCATACAATTCATCTCCATCAACATGACTAACAATCTGTTGCCTCAAATCTGATTGGCAAATACTAAGAGATGCCACATGCATTTCTTGCATTTTCCTACTGAGTGCATCAGCTACCTTGTTCTCTTTTCCCTTTATGTGCTTGATTTCAAAATCAAACTCACATAGAAACTCCAGGCACCTTGCTTGCCTAGCATTCAGAGTAGGCTGATCAAACAGATACTTCAGTCCGTAGTGATCCGTCCTGATCTCAAATCTCCTGCCCATCAAGTAATGCCTCCACATCTTGAGAGCATGTACTATGGCTGCAAGCTCTAGATCATGGGTGGCATAGTTATTCTCATGCTCCTTCAGCTTTCTCGACTCATAACATATCACGTGATTGTCCTGCATAAGGACTCCTCCAAGCCCTTGTCCGCATGCATCGGTACACACCACAAAATCTTTCTCTGGATCTACAACCTTCAATACCGGTGCACTAGTGAGAATATTCTTCATCCTCTGAAAGCTTTCTTCACATCTTGACGTCAATTCGAACTTCATCCCCTTATTTTGCAAAGAAGTGATAGCATGTGCAACTTTGGAGAATCCCTCAATGAATCTCCTGTAGTATCCTGCAAGTCCCATGAAAGATCTTACATCTGTCACATTTCTTGGAGTAGGCCAATTCGTAATGGCTTCAATCTTTTCAGGATCCACAGATATACCCTCCTCTGAGATAATGTGACCCAAATACTGAATTCTATCTCTATAGAAGTCACACTTGCTTAGTTTCACATACAACTGATGCTCCCTAAGCAATTGCAATGTCAATCTCAAATTATCTTCATGTTCTTCCTCATTCTTAGAATAAACAAGAATGTCATCAAGGAAAACAAGAACAAACTTGTCCAAATACCTGCTGAAGACACTATTCATAAGGCACATAAATGTAGCGGGTGCATTTGTGAGGCCAAATGGTACCACGACAAACTCATAATGGCCATACCTTGTCCTGAAGGATTTCTTATGAATGTCTTCATCCTTGATCCTTACCTGATGGTAACCAGACCTCAAATCAATCTTGGAAAATACCTTTGCTCCTCTCATTTGATCGAAGAGGTCATCAATCCTAGGCAAAGGATATTTATTCTTCACCGTAACCTTGTTCAACTACCTGTAGTCAATACATAGCCTGAGTGTACCATCTTTCTTCTTGACAAACAGAATTGGTGCTCCCCAAGGGGATACACTCCGCCGAATATACTTCTTTTCCAACAACTCTTGCAGTTGCATCTTCAACTCTAGCATTTCCGGTGTACTCATCCTGTAGGGTGCCTTGGATACTGGTGTTGCTCCTGGTACAAGTTCAATTGTGAAATCAATGTCTCGCTTTGGAGGAAGCCCTGGAATCTCGTCAGGAAACACATCCCTGAATTCTTGTAACACCCGATAGTCCTCCAACCGAGGAGTTTCATCTCTTGTTTCCTCCAAAATCTGAGCTGCATACAACTGGCAACCCTTCCTACAAAACTTCTTTAACTGCATAGTTGAAACTTGTCGTACTGAAATCACCTTTGGAATACCTTTCACAACTACGAGGTTCCCTTCTTCATTCATGCATTCAAAAGTCTTATTGTAGCAATCGAG
>LPNX010463661.1:850803-982808 GCA_001517045.1 Pseudotsuga menziesii | reverse complement strand
TCATAGGAACCAAGTGGTAGAACATTCAGATCTACACAAGTGACCAATCCATTCATGACCAATGGACATTTCTCTACCACTTCATTGACCTTTCTCTTAGTTCCTGTGGCTAGCTGAACTAACCAGGACTTCCTATGCTTTACTTTCTTAAGAGCACAAATCTCCACTACTCTAGGAGTAATGTAACTGTGAGTAGAACTAGGGTCAATCAAAATAGAAACAGATTGCTCAGGAATCTTACCTGCTACTTCAACCACAGCTAACTGGTGATCTGCCTGGCGGTCCTCCAGTGCTGCATAAATTCTAGGAACTGCCATTGCTACTTGACCCACTGTTTCTGCTTCTTGAACATTATAAGCTGGCCTTGCACTCTCATTCTCGAGTGGACAATTTCTGCACATGTGGGGTCCTCCACATTTCCAACATTGAAGTGGCCCTCTATTCTGTGGTGGATCTTTAGGCTTTTCTCCTATCACTCCAACTGGTTTACTCGCAGCTTGGGATGGCTGCTTCTGCTGATTCCTAAAATTAGAAGGTTTGAAACCTTTCTTTATTTGGTCAAACTTATCGTTCTTCTTGTCCTTCCATGCCTTATGGAAATTTGGCTTACCTTTGCTTTGCTCATAGCAATACTTAGCCTTTCTTATTGCTTCTTCAAGAGTTCTAGGTTCATAAAACTCAATTCTATCTTTGTAAGACTGAGGTAATCCACTTAGAAAACGCTGGACCTTTACCTTTTCATCTCTAATGTACCGGACGTACCTCAAAAGCTCCAAAAACTTGTTAGCATACTCTTCCATGGTCTGCTGTCCCAATCTCAGCTCATGGAACTCCTTAATCTTGTCATCATAATACCTGTCAGAGAGGTATTTCTGCTTAAAATACTTCTTGAAGTGCTTCCACTTCAGTCTCCTTTCACTGATCCTCTTTACTTGCTTGAAGTGTTCCCACCAGATGGATGCTCTTCCATTCAGGTTAAATATGGCCACTCTTGCCTTCATGTTTCCTGAATAGTCATGCACTTGAAAATACTTCTTTATCCCAAGAAGCCAAGCTTCAGCCTCTTGTCTAGTCTTTACCTCACCATCAAATGTAGGAGGTTTTTCCTTTTTAAATTCATCCTGAGAGCGATCCCTATGGTGTCTCTTTATTTTTCTTTTATGAGAAGAAGAACTGGAATCCCCGCTGGATTCCTCAGAATCAGATGTTCCACTAGAAGTTCTTCTCCTTCTCCTAGTACTGCTCTTACTACCTTCTGGTCTTGCTGTACCTCGGCCAGAGTCTATCTTCCTTTGCAAGTCTATCAAACTCTGCAACATTGCAGCATTCAACTGATGCTGCTCTTCCTGGGCTTTAATCAAGCTTCTCATGGTAGCTGCAACCTATGACAGTGTCTCTTGGAATCTCCTTCCATTAGACTCAATGTCATCATTTCTATTTCGGGCATTTTCTCCCATGGCATTTCGGGCATGCTCATCAGAATCCCGAGCATCATATCCGTCATGGGTTCTCATGCTGAACCGCAACTTACTTACCAAACTGCACTACCTGGAATACTTCCCAGGAAGGTGACTATGATTCTGCAAACGTGTTAGTAACACAAATGTTAAATGCATAACATTAATATATATCATACTCACTTACCTTCCCTGATGCTGACCATAAAATGACAATTTTCCCAAACACACAAAATTTTCTTCATTAAGAATGTCTATCTGAGGGGGAGGACGAGGGTCAAGGGGGTAAATTTTTTTTGTAAAACGTTGGTTTTCGCGCAATATGGCGCATTAGATCGCTGCCAATTTCTCTTTTTCGGCCCTGAAAATTCTCTGTAAACAACTCAAAATTTCACTGAGGAACAGTCAAAATCTGCTGGAAAAATTCCACCGAAAATGCAAATTTTCCTTGTGCAGAATCGGTTGTCGGCTATCTTTCTGATCGGCTGTCGGAATCCTTTGTGCTTCGGGTGGTTTGGTCATTTAGGCAGTCGCAACGGAGGCTCTCGGAAGCTCCAATCCTTCCGCAACGGTAGCTCTCGGCGTCGGCTGTCATTCCACATCGGAAGTCAGATGACTTTTTCTCCCGCTGAATCGGCTCCCGGAACCATTCTCCCTTCCGCAAAATCGGCTCCTCTTCCATTATTTCTTCCGCCGAATCGGCTCTCGAAACACTTTCTCTTCCGATTTGGCACTTACGTCAGACGTCGGTGGACTTTCACATCGGATGTCGACTGCCTTTTGGATCGAAAGTCTTAATGATTTCGCTTCCACAACGGCAGCTAACAGGCCACTTTCCCCTCCGATTGCCCCAACACTTAGACAAATTTTAAACATTTTTGTGGCATCGGTGGTTGGATGACTCTCACTTCGGATGCAGAATTTCTTCGCCGTCCGCAACGATGGATAGGAGACTTCACCAATCCTTCCGCAACAGCGGAAGTTCACTTCGCCAGTCCTTCCGCAATGGCGGAAGTCCACTTCTCCAATCCTTCCGCAACGACGGAATTCCACTTACTCCAGTGGTCCGACCTCTCAACCCTTAGACCATTTTCTGAATTCATTTTCCCACTGCTGTTCTGCTAGACATAGAAGGTAATTCTGCCTTCTATCAGCGGCTCTTTCTTGGCCCATAGAGTCCCATTGCTGCAACCCAAAGCTCTGATACCATGCTGTGACGTCCCCTTGCCTCCGACCGGCAAGGAAGACGCGACCAATGCTTCAAACACCCGGGCTAAGATCCCATGAACATGAACAAGCATAAAATTTACTGACATAATGCTTAAACATACACACATGAACATTTATCATGCACAGATGCAATAATCTATCATACACAGCGGAAACATCATACATTTAAGCCAACATTCATTCAACATGTTCATTTCATATTCATCAACAGACATTATAGTTGCAGAAGTAAAATGGATAAAATCACTTATCTTATGATGAACTCGATTCGCAACCGGCTACGTCGCTGCAACGTTCCACCCAACCATAGGCCAGTATGCTCCTTAATCTCTCAGCAACGCTGCCACCCCCGAGCTGGGCATGATTCTCCAAGGAATAAGGGAACTAGCAGGCTTACACATAGCCAAGGATGTCCGAAACATAGCCAAGCCAACACAGTTGGGTTTATCAGGCCATTAAGGAGCTAGAGAAGGCAAATTGCTAAGCTGGTGAGCTCATTGCAGAGCCAAGAACACCTACACCAGAACTAGCCTGACCTCTAAGACACCCAAACACACCCAACACAAGGAATCAGTCCCTTCTCTGCTACACAGTCCCTCAGGCCCTGCATTCCCTTCCAGTGCTATTCAGGGGTGATGGAGAAGATGGCCAACCCTCTAGCTCTGTCTGTGTGGTTTCCAGCCGCCAGGTTTATCAAGCAAATCTAAGCCAACATCCCTGCTCCTTCCACAATTCGAAGACCAACCATTGCACTCAGGCAATTAAATTAGCTGTCACAGCTTAGACAAGGAAAAACGAATCTCAAGTGACATACAACAAATTCCCAAACGCAGCCACAAACACACTTACAGCAGGGGAAAATCAACAATTTGTCCAAGGAAATTGAGCCACAGGAAGACTCACACAGACCACACTGGAAATGGATTTACAAACTCCCGGCCTGGGTGTGAGTAACAATCAATGCAGAATCCACAAATTCGACCCATGGGGAAAGGATTCAGCCACATCATTCACAAATCCGTGGAGGAAACGACGTGGGTGAAAACCAGGAAATTCCTGTGCGTGAGTAAGAAATAATGGACTGGAAATGGTGGGAAATGAACAGAGCACAGAAAGGACGTGAAATTGGGCGTGCGTGAGTGTTCAGCAAACTCGTGGAGGGAAGAAAATGTCTGCGTGAGACCAAAACGCCAAGAGCCTGCGCGTGAGGATGAACAGCAATGGGGAGGAAGAAAATTCTACGTGAAGGATGAGGACGAATTGAATAAAGGGCATAGGCTAGGACTGACAGTCCTGCCACCCCACTCCCAAAACAATTAACTGCCATAACTTTTCCCAGCTGCCAGCAGAAATTATTAAATGGAGGTAGTTGGAATAAAACAAAAGAAGATGACACATGGGTTTTTCCCCCTTTTGGCTCAAGGTTTGACAAATTCCCCCCCCCACATCCTTATCCTTGGGAAAATCATGCCCCATTCGATTTAGTTGCCGCGACCGTAGCTGGTTGTGTTCATTTTAATTATCGATGCATATTTACATGATGACCAACATAATATATGCCGCATGCCCCGATATACCATCGGTGACAAATTTAAATCCAAGACATAGCATAACCGATCAATGGTGGGGCCTTGGCCTTTAACTCCACACCATGATCATTTACAATATACACATCATATACATCTAATGTAACGGGGTCAAAACCGGGACATTACATTAGATGAGAGAGGCACTTTTTCCTAGTTGGATTGATGAAGACATATTGTAAGAAGAACTATTTCCTTTTGCAATAGAGAATTACAGTTTTCCTGTTGGAGAAAGCTTGGTGGGATGTTCAAATATTCTGCTATGGATTTGTTGAAGAGGAACTATTTCATTTTCAGCTTTGTGTCCATTAACTATGATATCGTTCTAACTCTTAGGACCTATGTTCTTGTCTGAATGATTTCTGGTTCATTTTATGAAAATTACCACCATGAGTAATGAATGTTGTTCATAAGCAATTGGCTATCTGGTTGTTTAAATATCTTTAATTGTTCATGTGTTTCGGAAGAAATATCAGCTATTTGTAATTTCTCTTTATAATGCATGCACATGATACATTACTCATTAATAAGTGACAATCTTGCTCCCTGGGGATAGGTAGGTAGTTAGATTTAATTTCCTGCTGTGTGGGATTTAGATGCATGAGATCCTAAGACGAGAGGTAAGAACCTACGCATCACATTGTGAACACTCCTTGCATTCTCAATCAAGTTATATTTCAGATAGGCAATTGCATATCATATTTAGAGTCAAAACATACAAAAATATACATGGCGGACCAGGCCGCAACCGGTAAAACCTTTTTATTTTTGTTACTTGACCTACGATAGTCGGACCGCAAACTGGACGAATTCCCTACACCAAACAGTCATGGGCTAGTTGGGAACATTGACTGGGGAGAATCCCTTGATGTTGTTTCCTGTGATTTTCCAGGCCTCAATAGTTTCTGGCGCTAGAAGGAAGGCCTCTAGTGCATAGATGACCGGGGAAACCCGTTTTCCCGAGATTACCCCACCAGTGATATTTTTGACAACATTTTGTGTTCTGATCCAAATACTCAAGAGAATATAAAAGGAAATATCGTCCTATATTGGAAGACTTAGTGTTGGTTGGATATTTGGAGGAATTAGTAGAAGTATCACTTTAGGAGGTTGTACAGCCTTTGAATCAAGTAGACCTGGATACACCTTACGGTTCTCCTGTTCAGACTCATGTTCTTTCACCTCCTCACCCTTCGCCTTGATTCATGGCAGGTATAAATGTAAATCAGCACAACCCACCACCGGATTGGAATGCCAGATCACCCTTGAACCTAACACCTTCGTTGGATAACCTACCTCAATATTTTGAGAAGCTGCTGCCTAAGTTTGATCCTAATGAGAAGGTTGCAGTGGATGACCACTTGCAAAGTTTCTATTTGGCAATAGAAGGATTAAGGGCTGGGGAATATGAGGATGTTGTTTGTAGATTGTTCCCACATACCCTTAAAGGAGCGGCAGCATCCTGGTACTTCGGTTTTCCTACAAACTCTATCCCTGATTGGGATACCTTTGAAAGGATTTTTAGAAGTAAATATGTAGCCCAAAAGATGCATGCAGCACTAATGAAAGGTCTGGGCACTTTAAAAAAAGAAAGGAATGAGAAGGTACACAATTTTACTCAAATATTTTCATCTTACCTCAAGAACTTCTCTACAACTGATAAGCCTTTCGATAAAGTTTTGATTGAGTATTATACCTCAGCTTTAGGCCCTGACTTGGCTATGTTCGCAAAAGATCAAATTAATCCTACGTTAGCTGAGACTTATGAAGACACAGAAAGAGTAGAGGATGAAAAGTAAAGTATAGAGGATTATCTCGAGCAATCTGGAGAAAAAACTACCGGGAAAAGATCCTTATTGCTGTCTAAACCTAAAGAGGAGCAATCACATGATTTTGAGGGAATGTTAAAAATGATGCAAAAGCTTTCCAACAGAATAATAGATTTGGAGAAGGAAAAAGAATCTCATAAAGATTATAATCCTTACTACAAAAAAAGGTAGGATAATAATCAATGCAAGACCCCTCCACACGATTCAACATCAATGAATCTAATAGAGGTAGGGATGGATAATTTCTGCACTTTTCATCAACAACCCCATTCTGAAAAGAATTGTCCTCAATGGTTAAATTCAATGAAATTGGTAATGAATCAGCTTTTGGACTCTAAATTAACTTAGGAAAGTGATGAAGAGGAAAAAGGTATTCATACCATAGAAAGACAAGAAAATGATACCATGTTTTTATGGGATTGTGTCTCGCTGTTTGATACAGAAAAGGGTACTCCTAAACCTGAGAACATACCAACAACAACAAGAGACATGGATTTGATAATTAAAGACAATACAAAAATCTCAAATATTAAGAAGTTGCAAAAGAATGTCAGGAGACAGTAAAAGAACATTTTTGAAGATAAAGTACCCAAAGTTACCATTTTCAGCCAAGAGACAGAACAAATCAACAAGCCTGCCAAGCTTATGGAAGGACAAGTAGATGTTAACAAAAGAAACACTGAAAAGATTGAAGAGCCAGAAAAAGAAGTACCCATTGAAAATCAACTTGTGGAGGAAGACGTCGAATTAATTGGGGAAGAGAAAGCTAAAACCCCAACTTTCCTTTTGACTTTGGAAATGCTAAATCATAAGGTGCATAATTGTTTGGTAGATTCTAGATCATCGGTAAATGTTATGCCACTCGCAGTTTGTAAGAAAATTAATGGGAAGCCAAAACCTACTTCCTGGGAAGTCATTCAACTAGATAGAACTAGTGTCAAAGTAGTGGGGGAAATGAAGAATGTTCTCATTTGTTTATCTGCAAATAATAAGATATGTCAATTTATTGATATTATGGTGGCTGACATACCAGATGGATATGGACTTATTCTGAACCAAGATTGATCCACAAGGTTAAAGGGGCATTTTGCTTCAAACTGGTCTCATTTATGGTTACCTCATAAGGGTACCCCAAATCAGATCAAAATTTTAAGAGAGCCTTACATGAAACACACTATCACTAAGTTGGGGGAAGGAAATGAATCTGCTAATTATGTTCTGGGAAATTATCTAATGGAGCTTGAACTAAGATATCATGCCTTAGAAAAAGCCAGCAATATGATTGACATTCAGCCTGATCTCCTTCAACTTCCTCAGGCTAATGAGATTGATTGTAAATCAGTAGACATGGTTTCAGTTTCAAAAATAGAACAATTAGACCATGGTTAGGTATTTCATGTCTGCAATCCAGCGAAGCCCCTTGACTCATTAGATTGAAGGATTTTCAGGGGTGGGCACAATTTTATTTTCTTTTGTTTTAATGATTTTGTACATAAATAATTTGACGTCGTTTTGCTTTGATTTACAGCTTTGTTTCTGGTTATTTTTATTTTGAATAAAAGAGACAAACTTTTGGTTGCATGGAAAACATCAAGGTTCTTGATTAACTGAAATCTTTGGGAAAAGACTGTGCGTTTGTTTTGAAATGATAAGATGTCTTCTAGTAGGTAGTTTTCCTAAATGGCCATGCACTCATTGAAGTCCTACTTAACCCCTGTAAATAACTCAGAATTAAAAGGTCTGGAATACTATTTCAAGGCTCTATCCATTTCACATCTAAGATGTCCTAGGGAGTGATAGCAAAAGACCCACAGAAAGGAAGCAAGGTAAATAGTTAATTATATATAAATGATCCCATGCCATAATTTCACAAGACTAAAGGCTGTTAAGAGTCAAAACTCCTTAAAGAAGCAATGCATATCAAAGAAAAGTATCAGAAACATGAATATCAATATGCAAAAAGTTCTTCTCCGTCCGTGAGCTGAAAAGTAAATTCTTCTCTCACAAAAAAAGACACTATGGATAGAAGAGCCTAAATAAAATTTAGAAAGAAAGGAAGATGGAGGACTCGAAAGAACAAAAGTTCAAAAGGCAAAAAAGTGCAATTGGCATGGGGACGGGGAACAAATGAATAGTTCTGTTTACCATATGTTATGATCCTGTGGTGTCCAACCTAGAAAATATCCAAAGACAGAGGTAAAATAAAAATCACCTATTAAGCCTCAAAAGAGTTAACTGAAATTTCAAATGTTTTGGGTGTTCCCATTTCCCAAAGAATGGACTGCTCTCAATATGCATGCATTTGCCATCTTAGGAACACAAGCAACTGTAAGTATTCAACTTATGAGCTAAGTAATTAAACAGTTTTTAACTGGGAAGAAGTTAAGTTAGAAATCAAGGGTTCACCAGGTAGTTGCCAATTGTTGCAGCTGCAACATTTTCCCAAAATTCAAAAATTTTTGGGACCCTCCTTTAATTCGTTTTTGCTCGGTTTTTGGGTTTTACTTGATGTTTAATGAAGACTACTTTTATGCGGGAAAATGTATTATGTTTGAATTCTTTCTTTTACCTCACCATCGGAAGTATTTTGGATGTTTTGGGTCAGAAGTCTAGTCATCTGTGCGTCCACTGTTGAGGAGAAGAACCAAACACCAAGTCCGAACTCAAGTTTTTTTGGCCTCCAATGTTTTTTCTTTATCGGTGGTTGTTTCGAAAGCCTATTGGAACCATTTTCTATACGTATTCCGTTGTTGCAGAAGGGGTTCTATGAAATGGTCCGATAGTTGTTTCATCCTCTTCCGATCCCCACCGTTTTGTTTCACTGGTTTTTGGTTCTTGTCAACTCTTGCCATTGCGGCTCCAGAAGGAACTATGCTTCCAGTAGTTTGACTTTTGTTCCATTTGGTAAATTTTTTCGCTTGATACATATGTTTTACTTCGATTTTTGCTAGTCTGTGGAACTTGGTTTCTTTTATGATTTCATCGTTGTGACTCTCCAACCTTCTATTGCTCTGATTCCTTAGTCTTGCAAGCTCCGATGCAAGTGTTGATTTGTTTCTCTACCGATGCCTTTGCAGTTCTCCTGATTGTTTCATCATTTGTCGTTGCGGAAGTGATGTTGATAGGATTGTCGATCCTGTAGTCTTTTGCCATTCGATGACTTTTTTTTTTCTCTCGCCGATTATAGTTGACCGGGGTGTATATATAGTAGAGTTGGGTGGTTTATTATTTTATCGTTATTTTTGGACTTTTATTTGCGCTGTCGTTTTCGCTCGAGTAGACTAGGATTCTCCTTGTCAGTACCCTCGCTCCTAGGTAGCTCCGCCATGGAATTTCTATAGTTTTCCTCGACCAGTCACATTGCATAGTGCCAGGTAGGCCCTTGTGTCCCTTTTCCATTTCGTTTGATTGTTTGAGCCTCTTTTTTGTCCCCATGGTTTATTTCCTTACGTTTTCCCATCCCGGCCTGTATATATTTGAGTTAATTATTATGGCTGGCAGTTGGGGGGTGTTGTGGTTTTGACTCAGCATTCTCTCTCGTAGCCATTATGGTATTACATCCCACACTCGATTGTTGGAGAAACTGGTGCAAACGGTCGTTACGCTATCCACACCAGTTTTCCCCATTTTGCGTTTGGCCATCCGGGGAGGGATTTCATGGCTTTCCTAGGAAATGTCGAGTTTGTTTCCACTAGTTCAGTCGCCCTCATTTTATGAACTGAGACCTCAATGTTTTTTTTAGTTCCCTACTTAGGATGACCATGTTCACTATTAATTCCGAACCCCGAACCGGTCTGGGTTAGAGTGGCTTTTCCCAGTCAGACCGTGAGGTGATCATTTACAGTCTCCTAGTATGCTATCACTTGTAGTGTCCTCACTTGAGTTTAGGAATCGTGTAACATTGTAATCCACAGTGCTGAGAGGGGGTTTGGAAAATATTTTTTGTTTGGCATTAAGAAGAGGTTTTTTCATAGTTTAGAAAACCCATGTTTGTCTAAGATGATCTGCAAATGTTGGCTGTGAGCTGGTTTCGGTCTTTGGGCAGGAATATTTGGTTTTGAACATTGTTTGCGTATTTTTTGTAGTTGCACTCATGTTTAGCACAGATGAGGTAAAAACACTTACACTGTTGTCTTTACTTTAAATGTTCTTTGGAAATAACCTAACATAACCTAAAATACTTTCCTGTACATGACAGGGAAATTCCTCAGAATTCAAAATGTCTAAGCGTCAGAAGAAGAAGGCTCCCATAGTTGAAGAGGAACGTGAAGTCGAAGTCATCACCAGAGTCGAATACAATTATGAGGACACCAAATGCATGATTGGTGTAGAACCTGATTATCTATGGGGGTAGATTTATAGATTGATTACGCGTCAAGAGGTGCCTGACATAGCTTTTGAGGAAGAAAACATCTATGCCAACATAGAGAGATCTTCATTAATAAAAATTGCTACTAGACCTGAACTCTTTCCATGCTCAGAGGTGATTGGTTGGATTCTTCCCAGGGCAGATGTGACCACCATGATTCTGGAAAATGTTGATAAACAGGGTTGTGTTGCTTATAGCCCTGGATATGTGGCCCTGGCTTACCACTTACCAGAAGCACAAATATATATGACTGAAGACTGGCTGAAAAGCATCAGGATGGACCTAGTTGAGACATTGAAAAGGATGCTCATGCCTAGAAAATTTTTTAGAACCAGGCCGACTGGAGAGTATGACACTGAAAGTCTAAGAACCCCTGACAGGTTCATCGCCTTGATGCTGAATAGGATTTTCGGGAGGGCCCACGGTAAAAGCTTCAAACTGGAGTGGGTGTCGATAATTTTCTATGTTGCAACATAGGGGACCATTTTCAATTGGGCCAACATTGTGTCCAATAGCCTCTCGGCCTACATAGCATCAGCATTAGGAGGGGTGTCCGAAAAGAGATTATAATTATACATGAACTATATACTGATTGATTGCATACTATGCAACCAACCCTTCCCAAACCTGAGGTGTATCTTGAATTGGGAAAGAACACTAGTTTACTCAACATACAAGCCACTGTGGGCCCACAAATATCACAGTCACTACAGGGAAGTGTGTGAGAATTTCATTATGCCATTGTATACCCTGATTTTCTTGAAAGAATGCAACTGCATGTCGGAGGAGGCATTGCAGGTGATTGAAGAGTATGCATACTATTATCGGACTGAATATGGACTATATTTCAGAATGTTTGGATGCTCTAGAGAACCCTCACTACTTCCTAAGTATGCCACAGACTATGTAGTCCACAAAGAGGAAGTTAGACAAGTATTTTTATGTGGCATAGGGAGTTTTCTATTTGAACATAAGAAAGTAGCATACCCTCCTTTTCCATTCAGATTGGGAAGTTACAAGTTTATCAGGGTAAAGAAGGCTGATGAATTCATGGAGGAGCTGGAGAAATTCCATTTTGGGGAAATGTGTTTCCACAGGAATGACTCCCGGAATAAGGTTGCAGAGCACTGCAAAGAGGCGAATGTACATTTTGAATACACTATCCACTGGGATAGAGAGGAGTCCATTTTCTGCAGTGCACATAACATGACGACCTTAAGAAGAAGGTTTAAAAATAAAATCACCACTAAAGGTGGAAAGGGACAGGATGAGCAGGCAAAGGCCTAGGAGGAGGAAACCAAGAAAATAAATGAAGAGGCTAGGAGACTAACCCAAGAGGCCAAAGGCTGGATAAAAAGAGAGGAGGAGGAAAAGAGAAGAGATGCACAAGAGGCAGCCAAAAAGGAAAAAGAAGCTACCAAAAGCGAAGAAGAAGAAAGAAAAAGAAAGATGGTGGAGGAGCTGAAGAAGCAGGAAGCAGAGAAGATAAAGCTAACACAGGCAGTGACAGAGCAATGAGTTTTTGATGTAGTAGACAGTCAGGTTCAAGACTTGGAAAACCCTGACACTCAAGATCCTGAAGTGCGTGCTTCCAGCACACCAGGACAGGCTATGCTCCCCACCCTTAGGTTAATTCCCTTTGAACAGAGGAAAGGGGAGGAGGTACCTGATTTTAATACTATGTGTTATGATAAAGAAAAGAAAAGGATAGTAAAGAGGACCGAGAGGAAGGTGGAAACCAGGGGGCTATATGGTAAAATGATAAATGACACAACTATTGTATACAGAACAGATAGAGACCCCAAGTTCACTATCAGAGCGGGTGCTGCATTGATCCATGCTTCCGAGGACAATGTAGATAAAATAATGACGAATCTTGAGCAGTTGAAGAAGTCCTCTTCCCAGCTCAAATATACCTTGATAAAGGTAAGAGAGGAAAATAATAAGTTAAAGACAAAGTTTGAAGACATACAAAAGGAGATCAAGTCTTCAAAAGTTGAGCTTCAGGTCCTCCAGATAGAGAAGAGATCTATGGAGACCACCCAAGAGTGTCTGGAGAAACTGTAGCAAAAATATCAAGAGTTGAGGGTAGAAAAAGAGCAACTGCTAGGTAGGATAGGGGAATTGGCGCAATAGAAGGCTACCTTGGAGGAAGATGAGAGGCAATCTCAATTGCAGAAGGTAGAACTTAAAGAAAAGATTACCTCATTGACAACAGCTTTAGAAGAGGCCAAGGAACATCAGGTTAGTCTTCATCCTTTCAAGGAGCACGTTCTAGCACAAAGAGCCAAGATGCACCAGCTATAAGTGGCCATAGAGGAATAAAGGTGCAAGGTTTTGCAGGTAGATAGCCAGTTGGAAGATATTTTGGAGACCTCTTCATATTTTGTTGATAGATATCAGGACATCATGGAAGTCCTGACAGGGAGGATGGCAAGGTTAGAAGCTAATGAAGGAACTCCGGTAGAGTTACCCTCAAAATATAAACAAGCCCTCAGGCAGGACTACGATTTGTTGGAGTTTGCCATCAACACAGCCGAAGAATTCAAGAAGGCTATTAAGAAGACAAGAGGGGCATGTGTAGAATTCTTCAGGAGACTTCTGATCACTTATAATCAATGCTAGGTAGAGGCTGAGCAAAGAATTGATGCTTTTCTGGACCACATCATGTTTTTAGAAATTTTGCAAAGAAGGTATCATGAAGATGGAAAAAGGATACAACACATTAAATATTTAGATGAACAGACCCTAAGGAATGAGGTAGATCATTCTGCAGTTAGTGTGCAGCTGTTAGAAGACCAGCTTTGCCTAAGCGCAGCCAGAATAGAAGTCATCAGAAACCAGGCTGCAAAATTCAAAATAAATATTCGATTCTTGGAACCTTTTGAATTTGATTGTATTGCTTCAGAGGCTTCAGCATGGAAGAAATTTTTGAATAATCAAGCGGGGCCCTCCTCATGAATATTTGTTCACTTTTGTAATATTTTGTAAATTTTATAAACACTTAGTGAAAGTAAATTTTTGGGAGGCGAGGAGTTGGGGAAGCCCAAGAGTCATTCATGGGCAGCCCAACAGTCTTGTTCTTTTGTATAAATATAGAAGATTTAGATGAGAGAGGCACTTTTTCCCAGTTGGATTAGTGAAGACATATTGTAAGAAGAACTATTTCCTTTTGCAATAGAGAATTACAGTTTGCCTGTTGGAGAAATCTTGGTGGGATGTTCAATTGTTTTGCTATGGATTTGTTGAAGAGGAACTATTTTGTTTTCAGCTTTGTGTGCATTAACTATGAGATCGTTATAACTCTTAGGACCTATGTTCTTGTCTGAATGATTTCTGGTTCATTTTATGAAAATTACCACCATGAGTAATGAATGTTGTTCATAAGCAATTTGATATCTGGTTGTTTAAATATCTTTAATTGTTCATGTGTTTCAGAAGAAATATTAGCTATCTGTAATTTCTCTTTATAATGCATGCACAAGATACATTACTCATTCATAAGTGACAATCTTTCTCCCTAGGGATAGGTAGGTAGTTAGATTTAATTTCCTGCTGTGTGTGATTTAGATGCATGAGAGCCTAAGACAAGAGGTAAGAACTTGTGCATCACATTGTGAACACTCCTTGCATTCTCAATCAAGCTGCATTTCAGATAGGCACTTGCATATCATATCTAGAGTCAAAAAATACAAAAATATACACAGTGGACCGGGCCGCAACCGGTAAAACCTTTTTATTTTTGTTACTTGACCTACGGTAGCCGGACCGCAAACCGGATGGATTCCCTACACCAAACAGTCACAAGCTATTTGGGAACGTTGACTGGGGAGAATCCCTTGCTGTTGTTGCCTATGATTTTCCAGGCCTCAACAAATGGCTTATGTATTTTCATTTATTTCCTTTAAAAGCATAAGAAGGCTTCTAGCCAATGCTTATGGGAGTCGATAGTTGTTGGGTTATCATTATTTTATGTATGGCTTAAACATGCTCTCAGCCAACACTTATGGGATTCAATGGTGGGTTTGTTAACGTTATAACTTGGTTCATTGATCTAGATGGTTGTATATTTTTATTTAATTATTTTTTATGATTTAAGCAGGATTTCATCCAATTCTATGCATATTTTATGGGGTAAAATCATAGTTTTGGAGACTTTGATATATGTGTAATTGGACTCCAAGAGATTTGATCCTTGGTTCATTACTCTATTTTAACGTTGGCATGTCAATCATTAATTTAATGGATATTTTATTTATTTGTTATATTTGTAAATTTATGTGCCTCTTTAAATGCATAATTGTGACTTCTGGCAAGTGCTACGTGTAGAGTTTTAGGAATCATGTTTGCAATTTTGAACACATTTATATCGTAGATAGGGAAACTCCAATGGGTTCCGACCTATGATTCACTACTCTGTTTTATTATTAGTATGAAAATATTTGGAATGTAGATGTTTAATTAAAGGCTGGTTTATATATAGACGATATGTGTAACCCTTGGTGGATGTTTTGTAATAATTCCAAGTGTTTATTCTACGTTTAAACCATGTGTGATGATTTGTTCAAGTATTGAGTTTATAATCTAGATTTGTAAACAGAGCTCCAACATGAGATTTGCTTGGATGGAGTGAATACTTTACTTGGAAATAAATCTGTCCTATTTATTAAAATTATTAAATAGTTATTTGATGTCATTTCTAGAATATAGGATTTCTATGTGTGGATCTAATGTTGTTTACGAGGTTTTGGAAATGGTTTATCATAATATTTATAAGGGATAAGTGTTAAAATCTAGTCGAAACCCTGAGACATTTGTATAAACTTTGAAAATATTTTATCACAATCCTTATAACAAATTAACCTTAGATTCTATCATAAACTATAAAACATTTAAAAATATTTATTCATGTAGATGAAAGATGATTATAGCTTCCAATACAAATTTTAGTAGTTGTAATATTAGCCTATAAACATAATTAAAAACAAAAAATAAAATCTCGGATAGAGAAAAACCTCTTACATGTAGTTGAGTAGCTTATAAGGGCTCTATCACCCTGCACACTTCAACACAAAAAAAAATAAGACACGCTTTATTTCTGACTTGAAAAATGATGACCCGATGAACTTAAAACTGCAATGTTCCTCCCAACCTTGACCTAGAACCATTCCTAGATCTTAATCGGATCCCCCCAATCTTTCTCCAACATGCAAGAGAAAACTAGAACTCCTAAGGATGATTCTACTGGTATTTGGAATTCAGGCTCTGGATTCTCTAAGTGTTGGTTTTGGAGATGCTCTCCAATCCCATCAAGGAATAATGTTCGGATCCCCAATCCTTCTCTTGGCTCTTGTTTTTATAGATATACTTTGGAAAAAGGGAAGTTGGTTTAACTTCAGTTAAACCAAGATTTTACTATTTTCTTGAAAATAATTCTTAGTTTGATTTTTATGTAATATATATTATTTTTCGTTAACTAGGAACTTTCTACCAGTTCCTACTTGAGTTTAGAAAATAATAATTATTTATATATTTAGGTTATAAAATAATATATAAAAAAATTCCTTGCAATAAAACATTCATAAGTATAAACATATGCATAATGCAATATACAGCGGAAGCAAATACAAAAATCCAATACATTCTATTCAATCGTTTAACATGTTCATATAAATTCATAACAATAGAAAATCATGGAAATAAAATATAAGGGATTACTTATATTTGAAAGAAGCTTGTCCCACAACCAGCTATGTTGCTGTAATGTTCCACCCAGCCATAGTCTAATGTGCTCTTTAATCTCTTAGCAAAACTACCACCCTCAAGGTGGGAATGATTTCCCTAAGGAATAAGCAGCACTAGCATATTTTCCCCATAGCCAATGCTACATTAAGACTCAATCAAGCCAACATAGTTGGGTTTATCAGACTCACAGAGGCAGTGGGTTACACTTAGATGAAACACATGAGACAAATCCAAGCAAACAAATGGATTTATCAGGCCACCATCCAAGCCATCCTTCTAGTTGGGTTTATCAATTCAGATTCCACATGAGGATGCACACACACTCGTCTTAGTCTGGGATCAACAAAATGTGACAAAGGCCAAGGATTACACATGCACACAGTAATTTATGAATTTTTGAGCATTGCTGGTGCCAGTCCGACTGCTGCAAAATACCAAAACAAAAACATTGTTGGTCAATTCAATCAAAAACACCAAATTGGATTCAAGGAATTCCTATTTAGGAAAGCGAATGGAAGACTGGAGAAAAGTAACATGAAAGGGACAAAGACAAACAGGAAAACCAAAATCGTGAAATAAAACAAATTGTTAAACAGGAGAAAACCATCCAAGGTTCAGACACTAAGTGGTTTTGCTTGCTGCTTGAATTAAGATTGGGATCCCAAAAACGTTTTTCCATTCCAAATCGTGAGGGGAAGATGAACCATCCATGCGTGAGGGAAAGGAAGACATTTTTTTTTCTTACTCAAGAAATTTAATTTTTTTTTTCTTTCCAAAAATAGTGCTCTTCCCATTTCAAGTTCTGCCCCACTCTTCCAATCCCCCACTCCTTTATCCTTAGGAAAATCATGCCCCCATCTCATTTAGTTGCATTGACATAGCTGGTTGTAGGTTTTTAATTAATATTGCAATTTTAACATACTACCCAACTTTTAATGTTCAGCTGTGTTGCAGCTGCAACTGTTTTCCCAATTTTTCATAATTTTGGATCCTCCTGTTAATTTTTATCTTGCCTAGAATCGTTCAGATCCATGATTTATGTATTTGTTTTCCCCTTTGCTACAAGTGTGGACGGTTTTGGGGTTAACCCTCTTCATGCTTTTCAGAAAATTGCTTATGTATGAAACTGCTTTGGGTTGCGAAATTTAGAGTTTGGTTTTTTCCCTTTGATCTATGATTTCTTTCTTTGTTCTTGGAAGTCTATTTCTCATTTTCACCACTGTTTCGAAGGTGAAACAAACTTAATCGATGCCCAACCGAAAGCAACTTTTAGTTTGATTGTTCGGAGGCCATTTAAACAACATATCGGAGCCATATTTCCTTATGGAGCCTCCGTTGCGGAAGCGAAATGATAAGTATTCCGCAGGATGGTCTTGACTTCTCCGATGTCATGCTGTATTGTTTTGACTTGTTTTAATTATCGAAGGTTGGTCGAAGTTGAGTCGAGGTTGTTTGATCTTATGAAGCCGCTGTTTTGGAAGTGAGACAAGCTTTTTGGACATCTGCAAGACCTTAAGTTTTCTGAACACTTAACATTTTCATGATGTTTCTTCGCCTTATTGGAAAGTTTAAGGATTTGATCGGGGGTTGTAGTCATTTTTCTTTCTGCCTTTGCGGCTCCCAAGTGAACTAAGTGTCCGCCATATAACTGCTCCACTCACCGATGCTTTGTATGGGTTTCACCATTTCGTCTTTTGACCGCGGGGCCCATATTCTTTTCATCTATCATTATTGCAGCTGTGTAATGCACTAACCTCCTGACGTTGATGTCGTTTCATTCACCGACAAGAAACTTTACCGCCCGATGCTTTGGCATTTAGTTCTTCCAACTCCAATAGGCTTAACAGTCCTACAGAACTCGTTGTACATCTGAAACCCGCCATTGTGGCTGTAAGTAAGACTGTCTGGCTAATGTTTTATTGGTTCAAGCCATCGATAAGGTTTTTCCACTGTCTTGTGAGTTTCTAATCCCTGTGTGGGCGGCAGTGGTTTTTGATTCCCGTTGAGGCTGTCGCAATAAGAGCGCAGTACAGGGCTTCATCTTAATAATCAATTTTATTGTTAGTGTAGTTTAAGTATTAAAAGATGTGGTATGAATTAATGATGAATTTTTGTTTTGACTGTAGGAAGACTTAGAAGATTCTTCAAATTGCTGCTGCAAGAAGACATAGCTGAAGGATAAAAATGTGGAAAGTTGGCTAAAAGGTGATAGGAAGATACATTCTGAGATCAACTGGATATAAAAGGGACAAATTAAAGACAAAGTAGAATCAATAGCAACGAAGGTCCAGTTTTGGAAAAGGTTCAGCAGTGAATCATAAGACTAAAATCCAAAATGTAATGTATTGCCTAAATCATGAGCACTCACAAACTGACAAAACTGTGAGACGAAAACGGTCGGGGAAGCCGGAAGGTCAAGCGGTGAGGAAACCCAAAGGTTTTGTGGTTTTTGTATAAAGATAGGAAAGTTAGAGGGAAGGAGGGATTTTTCCCTAGAAAACTTCTGAGCTATTGTTTGTAAGAGGAACTATTTCATTTTACAATAACAGATTGCAAATTTTTCCTGCTGGAGAAGGTGTTGTGTGGAATGTTCGAATGTGACAAAATGAACAATGTTGAAGGGGGACTATTTCGTTTTCGACTGTGTTTCATTAAATGTGAGAGCTTTCTAACTTTATAAACCTATGTTCTTGTCTGAATGCTCTCTAGTATATTCTGTGATAATTTCCACTATGAGTAATGGAGGTTTTAACTGTTGATGAGCTATCTTGTTGTGTATATCTATATTCATGTTTATGTGTTTGGTTCTAAGAATAGCTATCTGTGATTTACCTTAACATGTGAACAGTATTACATTACTCATGAATTAATATTTTTCTCTCTAGAGACAGTTTAGTTAGTGTGTGATTGATATGCAAGAGAGTCTAAGACGAGAAGTAAGAACCTGCGGCTCACATTGTGACCACTCCTTGCATCCTTAATCAATATACATCTTAGATAGGTACTTTCATATTATACTTAAATTTGAAAATTACAAAAATATATAAGGTGGATCGGGCCGCAACCGGTAAAATCTTTTTTTCTTTTTTGTTACTTGACCTACGGTAGCCGGACCGCAAATCGAACGGATTCCCTACACCAAATAGTCATGGACTAGTTGGGAACGTTGATTGGGGAAAATCCCTTGTTGTTGTTGCCTGTGATTTTCCAAGCCTCAATAGTTTTTGGTGCTAGAAGGAGGGCCGCCAGTGCATGGCTGGCCGAGGAAACCCGTTTTCTCGAGATTATTCCACTGGTGAGAGTTCAGAAGGAAGTTTGATTTCCAATCCAATTCCTGAAGAGGGGGATAGAGAACATTTGTACTCTGTGGAAAATGAAGTTGTTAATGATCTGAGAAGACACACTAGGGAATATGTGAAGAAGATTGGAGGATTACCAATTATCCCTGAATTTTCCATAAGAGAATATAAAAGGAAAGATCATCCTATATTGGAATATTCAGTGTTAGTTGGAGATTTGGAAGAACTTGTAGAAACAACCCTATAGGAAGTTGTACATCCTTTGAATCAAGTAGGCCCAGATACTCCTTACGGTTCCTCTATTCATACTCCTATTCATTCACCACCTCACTCTTCACCCAGGCTCATGGCAGGCATAAACGCAAATCAGCCACCCAACCCACCAAATCCCCCACTTGCCTGGAAAGCTATATCACCTTTAAACCTAACACCTCCTTTGCATGATTTACATCAGTCTTTTGAAAAGATGCTGCCCATGTTTGATCCAAACAAGAAGACGTTAGTAGATGACCACTTGCAAAGTTTCTATTTGGAAATAGAAGGATTAAGGGTTGGGGAATATGAGGATGTGGTTTGTAGACTTTTTCCACACACTCTTAAAGGAGCAGCAGCGTCATGGTATTTTGGTTTTCCTGCCAATTCTATCCCTGATTGGGATACCTTTGAAAGGATTTTTAGAAGTAAATATGCAACCCAAGAAACTCATGCAACTCTTATGAAAGGACTATGCACCTTAAAGAAAGAAAGAAAAAATAAGGTGCATAGCTTTACCCAAAAATTCACAGCCTATCTTAAGAATTTTTCTGAAGCTGACAAACCCTCAAATAAAGTCTTGATTGAATATTATACCTCAGCTCTAGGACCCGAGTTGTCCATGTTTTCCAAAATGAAGGCCAAACCTACTCTAGCAGAGACTTATGAGGAAGCAGAGAGAGTTTAGGCTGAAAGGGAAAGTATCGAAGATTATCCTGAACGGCCAGGAGAAAAAATGTCGGGAGGAAAGCTTTGTTGTTTACCAAGCATAAAGAGGAGAAATCACCAGATTTCTAAGGAATGGCAAAAATGATGCAGAAGCTTTCTAATAGAATCATAGACTTGGAAAAGGAAAAGGAAGACCAAAAGTTCTATAAGCCTTATTACAAGAAAAGGGAAGATAACAATCAATCTCAACCCCCTCCTCACAGCCCTGCATCTATGAATTTAACAGAGGTAGGAATGGACAATTTTTGCACTTTCCACCAACAACCCCATTCTGAAATGAATTGTCCTCAATGGATAAATTCAATGACGTTGGTCATGAATCAGCTTTTGGATTCCAAATTAATTGAATACAATGATGAAGAAGGGAAAGATAACAATATATCAACAGAAAAACAGGAGGATGAAGCTATGGTTTTATGGGACTGTGTATCATTGTTTGATGCCGAGGAAGAAAAGGATCTGAGACATGAGGGCATCCTGGAGAAAAATGTAATGACAAGAAGCCAGGGGTTGGTTAAGGAAAACAGTATTATGCTCCCAAAGATCAAAAGACTGCAAAAGAATGTTATGAAATTTCAAAATAGCTCCTCAGCTAATAAAATTCTGGATTTTACCATCACCAGTCAGAATCCTAGACAAACCAACATGCCTAATAATCCCAATGAAGAAAAAATAAATAATGTTAGATCGAATCTCATAGAACATAAGATGGATTATGACATTGTAGAGGATATCAAGAAGGTAAGGGCGAACATCTCATTATTTGAAATGTGCAATGTGCCACAACAGAAAGAGAAGCTATTGAAAGCACTAGAAGTATCAGAGGAGAAGCTTCCCACTGACAATCATCCCTAAGAAGAAGAAATTGGTGAAGCAAGTATGGGAGGTAAGCCTAAAAGCAAGAATCCACCTTTTCTCCTTAATTTTGAAATTTTCAACCATAACGTGCATAACTACCTAGTAGACTTGGGAGCATCAGTCAATGTCATGCCATTGTCGGTCTACAAAAAAGATAAATGGACAACCTAAACCATCTACTTAGAGGGTTGTTCCATTGGATAGAATGAATGTGAAGGTAATTGGAGAAATGGAGGATGTTCTCGTTCGCTTATCTTCAAATAATAAGGTGTGTCAAGTCATCGATATTGTGGTGGCTGACATATCGGAAGCTTATGGACTTGTTTTGAGCAAATATTGGTCGGCGAAGCTGAACGGATATTTTGCCTCAGAATGGTCGCCTCTGTGGCTTCCATATAAAGGAACACCAAATCAAATTAAAGTGTTGAGGGAGCCCCACATGGAACATAATGTTACTCAGTTCGAAGAAAAAATGAACCAGTGGATTCTGTTGTGGGAAACTACTTTATTGAGCTAGAACTAGGAAACTATCAAGCGAAAGAAGCCATTGATACATCAGACACTCAGCCTGATCTCCTTCGGTTTAGCTAGAACCAGGAAACTACCAAGCGAAAGAAGCCAACAATACGTCAGACGCTCAGCCTGATCTCCTTCGGTTTTCACTGGCTGATGAAATCGATTGTAAAATAGTAGACTTAGCTGTAGATGTAGATGTTCATTCTCGTGCAGTAGTAGGTAGTGATTTTTGGACGCTTTTATTTGATGGTTCTGAAACTTTAGAGGGGTCGAGAGTCGGCTGTGTCCTGATTGACCCTATAAAAAACAAACATTTTCTTTCATGTAGGTTAGAGTTTGAATGTACCAATAACACAGCTGAATATGAAGCGTTGGTTCAGGGATTAAGGAAAGCAATTGAATTAAAGGTAAATAATCTGAAAGTGTTTGGAGATTCTGAAATAATTGTTTAATAAATTCGGAATCAAATACATTGCATTTATCCTCATTTAAAAGCTTATCAAAATGAAGTATGGGATTTACTTAAATGTTTTGATGCATTTAACATTGTATCGATTCGAAGACTCAAGAATGCAGCAGCTGACTTGTTGGCCACATCAGCTGTGAGGCTTGCGCCCTCTAATAATCGATGCTCTGTTGGATTGCTTTTCAGGCCCTCAGTTCCAGATATGATTACCAATCTATGAGTGTTTGATGACGATTAGCATATTATAGAATGCTTGACAAATGATGAGGCATTCAAAGGGGCGATTATCGATGATGAAGAACATCAGGCCGAGCTTAAGTTCGTCAATTTTATTCCTAAGGGAGTCAAGACTTTAGAACGGATGTTCGAGTTAAATGAGAAATTCAGAAGACCAATGAATGTGAATAGTCATAGCTCGTCTCTACAGTTCGAGTTGATTAATTTGGGGACTGAGATGGAGCCTAAATATGTGAATCTAGGAAAATATTGCTCTCCAGCTGAAAGGGATAAGTTCATCGTTCTTTTCAAGCAATACAAAGATGTTTTTTCCTGGACATATGAAGATCTAAAGACATATGACACCAATATTATCCAGCATGTTATCCCCATCAAATCTGGAATCAAACCTTATCAGTAGCCTTTAAGGAAAATGCATCCAAAATTAGAACCTTTAATCTAGAATGAAGTTAAGAAACTATTGGATGCTAGAATTATATTCAAGGTTAGACACTCGGAATGGGTTTCAAATCTGGTACCGGTGAGGAAGAAATCTAGAGAAATCAAGTTATGCGTGGACTTTAGAAACCTAAATCGCACCTCAGATAAAGACAATTATCCTGTTCCACCTATGGAGCAGATATTGCAAATGATTTCAGGTTCTGAACTATTTTCTTTATTAGATGGATTCTCAGGCTACAATCAAGTATTAGTGGTCAAAGAAGATAGACTAAAAATTACATTCAGGACCAAATGGGGAAATTTCGCTTGCAAAAGAATTCCCTTTGGACTCATAAACACTGGAGCTACTTTCCACAGGGCTATGGACATAGATTTATGTGGTATAATTGGCCACAGTGCTGTAGTGTACCTCGATGACATCACGATATTCTCAAAGAAAAGAGAGGAACACACATTTCATCTAAAGCATATTTTTGAACGCTGCCGAAAATATGGTATCTCACTAAACCCCAAGAAGTGCATGTTTGCTATTACAGAAGGTAAGCTGTTGGGTCACGTGGTTTCTAAGAAAAGGATCTCCATAGACCCAGAAAGGATCAAAGCCATTGAACAGATTCCCTTACCCCATAATAAAAATGGCATGCAATCATTTATGGGGACAATAAACTAGTTCGTGCGAACGTTTGTGCCAGATTTTGCTCAAATTGTTAAAGATCTGCAGCAAATGGTAAAGCAAAGTGTACAATTCAAGTGGAATGATATCGAGAAGAATACATTTAGTAAGATTAAAACAGTTGTTGCATACGCACCCTTCCTCAAAATTCCAGATTTTGATAAAGATTTTATTTTGTACACTTTCGCATCTGATGATTCACTAGTAGCTGTGCTTACCCAGAAGGAAGATGGGGGAGATGACTTCCCCATATCATTTATGAGCACTGGTATACAAGGGGCTGAATTGAATTACCTAGTTGTAGATAAACAAGCTTACGTAGTGTTCAAAGTGATGAAACAATTCAGACCATATATACTGAAGAACCAGATAGAGGTAATAGTTCCACACCCAGCTGTGAGGTCTCTTTTCGTACAAAAGGAGTTAGGATAAAGAAGAGGAAACTGGGTGACAAATCTACAAGAATATGACCTTGAGTTCAAGCCAGCCTCCATAGTCAAAGGGAAAGGATTGTGCAAACTAATGACTGAGAGTAAAGACAATGAAGAACATGGCTGGGAAGGTGAAGCTGAGTTACAGTTGATGGATGTATGTCCTCTTTTCACAGCTCTAGAATCTTGGTATTGAGACCTTGTACATTACCTTTAGGAAAGATTGTTATCGGAACATTGGAATTATAAGCAAAGAAGAGCACTGCATCTTAAATGAGCCTCATATCAAATTATTGAAGGAATATTATTCAAAAAGAATTATGATGGAGTTCCCCTTAGATGCTTAGAGAAAGAAGACGTGAAGAAGGTAATGGTAGATTTACATGATGGTCCTGCTGGAGGACATTTCTTTGGAGATACTACAGCTCATAAAATTCTCAGAGCCAGGTACTATTGGCCCACACTATTCAAATATGCACACACCCATGTCAGAAAATGAGACATTTGCCAAAGGTGTGGTGGAAGACAAGTTAAAGCAGCAGGACCATTAAATCCTGTAATGATAACAGAACCTTTTGAGCAGTGGGGGATGGATATTATTGGGGAGATAAAGACAAATTCTTCCCTGCAACAAAATTACATTCTGACAGCAACCGACTACTTCACTCGTTGGGTCGAAGCCATTCTGTTGTGTAAAGTAAATGAAGATGCGGTCATGGACTTCTTGCAAGACCATATTATGACCAGGTTTGGAGTTCCAATTTCTTTAGTTTTCGATAATGTTACTTAGTTTTCCTCGATTATATTAACTGTATTGCTAATGAGAAAGGAATTAAGTTGCATTACTCTGCTAATTACTATCCACAGGAAAATGGTCTAGCTGAATCTACGAACAAGAATCTGATTAGGATTTTAAAAAAGACGATGATAGAAAATTAGAGGAGTTGGCACTCAGCATTACCAAATGTTCTTTGGGCTGACAAGGTCACCCCCAAAACTTCATTAGGTGTGTCCCTGTATACCCTTGTTTATGGAAAAGAGGCCATTCTACCCTCTTCCATAATAGCACAGGAATCTAGAGGATCAAATAATGAAGTCTTGCAAATGAGGATATATAATCTTCTGAAGGCAGAAGAGTCTAGATCCAAGGCCATAGAATGTTTCAAACAAAAATAGGAGGTAGTTAAGAGATGGTTTGATAAACACAAGGCTAGAACAAAAGAATTTGAGGTGGGGGATTTGGTTCTCAAGTGGGATCACCCCCATGATGAGAAAGGAAAACACACAAAATTTCAACAGTTGTGGGTAGGTCCTTTCCAGATTGCGGAAAAGCTTGTCCCCTCAACCTATAAATTGCAAGATTTACAGGGGTGGGAAGAGAACTTACTAGTAAATGGTTTAGCTCTCAAACCTTATTTTTCCTGAGTTTGTTTTGTTCTTTTATCTTGTACATAAATGAATTGATTTGGCTATTTATTTTGATTTGTTTTATTTCTGTTTTGTTTTAGTTTATATTTTAACTGATTTCAATAAAAGGAGGCAAACTCTTGGTTGCATGGAGAACACCAGAATTCTGGGATGATTAAAGTTCTTGAGTGTGAGACTGTGTATTATTGTTTTATCTAAAAGAATTTCTTCTATTTTAGCAGTTTTCCCGAATGGATATGAACACATTGAAGTCCTGCTTAATCCTTGTAAAATAAACCAGGATCAAAAGGTATGGAATACTATTTTGGGGCTTCGTCCATCTCACATCTTAAAATGTCCTAGGGAGTGACAGCAAAGGGCCCATGGAAAGGAATAAGGGTAAACAATATATTATATATAAATGGTCCCATGCCAAGAATTGAATGCCAAAAGGCAGATAAAGAGTCAAAAGCTCCTATGAAAGCAATATGTATCAAAACAAAATACTGAACCATATAAGTACTAAATTGCCAAAATTTCCTCTCCGTCCGTGAGCTGAAAGTTGAATACATCTCTCACACAAAAGGACACTATGGATAGAGGATCCCGAATGAAAATTCAGAAAGAAAGGCATGTAGGAGGACTCATATACAAAGGACAAAAGTCTTAAAAAAAAATAAAAAATAAAAAATAAAAAAATAAAAAAATAAAAAAAAGGTGCAAAATGGCATGGGAATGAGGAACAAATGAATATTTTCGTTTACCATATGTTACAATCATGTGGTGTCCAAGCTGGCAGCTACCTAAAGATAGAGGTAACAAATGAAACTCATCTTCTTGGCCTCGAGAGAGTTATCTTGACTTCAAAATCTTGGTTTCCATTTTCCTAAATTGGACTATCATCAATGATTAAAAGTACATATATTTTCCATTTGAGGAATCTAGAAATCTGGAAGAATTCAACATGTTCATTTGTTGTTAAACAGTCTGTTACTTAAGAAGTAAATTTTCCAGAGATCTAGGTTCACCAGCTAGTCGCCAATTGTTGCAGCTACAACTGTTTTCCCAAATTTTTGAAATTTTGGACCGTCCTGTTAATTTTTATCTTGCCTAGAATCATTTGGATCCATGAGCTCTGTATTTGTTTTCCCCTTTGCTACAAGTGTGGACTGTTTTGGAGTTAACCCTCTTCATGCTTTTCGGAAAATTGCTTTTGTATGAAACTTCTTTGGGTTGTGGAATTTAGAGTTTGCTTTTGCCCTTTGATCTGCAATTTCTTTCTTTGTTCTTGGAATTATATTTCTCATTTTTTCCATTGTTTTGGAGGCGAAACAAACTTCATCGTTTCCCAGCTGAAATAAACTTTTAGTTTGATTATTTGGACACCATTTAAACAACATATAAGAGCCATATTTCCCTATGGATCCTCCCGTGTGGAAGCGGAATGATAAGTATTCCGCAGGATGGTCTTGACTTCTTCGATGTCATGCTATATTGTTTTGACTTGTTTGCATTATCGGAGGTTGGTCGAAGTTGATTCAGGGTTGTTTGATATTTATGAAGCCGCTGTTTTGTAAGTGAGACAAGCTTTTTGGACAGCTGCAAGACCTTAAGTTTTCCGAACACTTAACGTTTTCATGATGTTTCTTCACCTTATCAGAATGTTTATGGTTTTGATAGAGGGTTGTAGTCGGTTTGCTTTACTCCATTGCGGCTCCCAAACGAACTAAGTGTCTGCCATATAACTGCTCCACTCGCTGATGCTTTGTCTGGGTTTCTTCGTTTCATCTTTTGACTGCGGGGGCCATAGTCTTTTCATCTACCGCTATTGTGGCTGCATAATGCACTAACCTCCCAATGTTGATGTTTTTCTGTTCGCCGACAGGAAACTTTACCGCTCGATGCTTTGGCATTTAGTTATTCCAAATATGACAGGATTAACGGTCCTACGGAACTCATTGTACATTTAAAACCTGCCATTGTGGCTGTAAGTAAGACTATCTAGCCAATGTTTTATTGGTTCAAGCCATCGATAAGGTTTTTCCTGCCGTCTTGTCAGTTTCTAACCCTTGTGTGGGTGGCAGCGATTTTTGATTCCCGTTGAGGTTGTCACAATAAGAGCGCAGTACAGGGCTTCATCTTAATAATCAATTTTATTGTTAGTTTAGTTTAAGTATTAAAAGATGCAATCTGAATTAATGATGAATTTTTGTTTTGATTGTAGGTGGACTCAGAAGCTTCTTCAGATTGCTACTGCAAGAAGACATAGCTGAAGGATAAAAATGTGGAAAGTTGGCTAAAAGGTGATAGGTAGATACATTCTAAGATCAACGGGATCTAAAAGGGACAAATTAAAGACAAAGCATAATCAATAGCAATGGAGGTCCGGTTTTGGAAAAGGTTCAGCAGTGACTCGTAAGACTAAAATATGAAATGTAACGTATTGCCTAAATCATGAGCACTCACAAACTGAAAAAACTGTGAGACTAAAATAGTCGGGGAATCTGGAAGGTCAAGGGGTGAGGCAACCCAAAGGTTTTGTGGTTTTTGTTAAAAGATAGGAAATTTAGAGGGAAGGAGGGATTTTTCCCTGGAAAACTTGTGAGCTATTGTTTGTAAGAGGAACTATTTATTTTTACAATAAAAAATTGCAAATTTTGCTTGCTGGAGAAGGTGTTGTGTGGAATGTTTGAATGTGATAAAATGAACAATTTTGAAGGGGGACTATTTTGTTTTCAACTGTGTTTCATTAACTGTGAGAGTGTTCTAACTTTCTGAACCTATGTTCTTGTTTGAATGTTCTCTGGTATATTCTGTGATAATTTCCACTATGAGTAATGGAGGTTTTAACTGTTGATGAGCTATCTTGTCATGTATATCTATATTCATGTTTATGTGTTTGGTTCTAAGAACAACTATCTGTGATTTACCTTAACAGGTGAACAGTATTACATTACTCATGAATTAATATTTTTCTCTCTAGAGACAGCTTAATTAGTGTGTATTTTCTAGTTGTGTGCGATTCAGATGCGAGAGAGTCTAAGATAAGAGGTAAGAACCTGCTCATCACATTGTGACCACTCCTTGCATCCTTAATCAATATGCATCTTAGATAGGCACTTGCATATCATACTTAAAGTCGAAAATTACAAAAATATATACGGTGGATCGGGCTGCAACCGGTAAAATATCTTTTTATTTTTTGTTACTTTGCCTACAGTAGCCAGACTGCAAACCGGATGGATTCCTCTACACCAAACAATCACGGGCTAGTTGGGAACGTTTACTGGGGAGAATCCCTTGCTATTGTTGCCTGCGATTTTCCAGGCCTCAACAAGCTGGCATAAAATATCGTCGACCCAACCTTAATTGCCAAACCATAATGCTAAATCAATGGTGGGGATTTTTCCTAGCTCCACAACATGATTATTTACATCATTTTATTAAAATGCAAATGGGGTCAAAACCAGGGTGTTACAATCCCCCCCCCCCTTAGAATAACACCATCCTCAATGTTCTAATACTTAGGAATGCATATACAATTTATATGTCTAAAAATTTCAATTACTATTATTATTATTATTATTATTTTATTTCAATATTTTCCCTGCATTCTATCATTCACTTTAACACGGTCACGTGTCCTCATGCATCCCTAGGATGCCTTCATAGTCCTTTCTCCCAACAATATCTACAATCAAACATTGAATTAATTTGCATGTTAGTTTATTGTAACAAGTTTTATCTCTAAACAAAAAGTTTAGAAAATCATAACCAAATCATATACACATGTATGTTTATAAGCAAGAAGCTGGAAGATAACCAAATACTTATATGTATTGTTTGTTTCTTCTCTGGTCCCTAGGGTCCTTCTTTGCTTTGAAAGCCTTGGGATCACCTATGGACTTGGATGTTAGTCCAGCATGCAAACTGATCCACAACATCAAATAATTAATGTCCAACAAGTACACCTTCACGCTGATTTGGAAGGAAACTTCACCATGACCATTTCTAGGTCAAGGCTCTACTATGGATCCCTAGGAATATAACAACCCTTTCATCAACACCTTCACAACCCTTCATCGAAATACCTACAATCTCCACAACCTCCACAACATCCTCTTATACACATCAACCCTTACACCAAAACCCCTCACAAAAACCTTTTACTTTTGCTTCTTTAGTGTGCAACACCAAATTGCATCTATTTAGGTTGAAAACACAAGTAGTATAAGTGAACTCATCAGCGTTATTGCTCTAAAACTGTAACCATATTTCATAACATTCACCATCAAGTATTGAAACACCAGGAATGCATCCACTCCCTAGGGTGTAGTCAATATTGAAAACCCTATCATAATCCAACATTGGGAAAGTGTGCACCCCTTTTCGATGTGATCCATGTCGGCCCTACTCATACTCAAGCAGTCTATCGTAATGGAAATAATATCAAAACATGCTCTACATATTGACTCTAACAATTCGACATGCATATTCTTAGCTAGGGTCACAAAATAGTTATCCATTTGCATATGTATTCTTTCTTCATTAATGAGGAATGGGGGTTCTCTTCTCTGATTTGATAGTCCCTCAGTTTTCCATCTAACTCCTTTTTACATTCAATATCCCACATATGTTTTACTGACATAATATTTACCATATCACTCATATTGTTTACCAATCATGTAGTGCAGATTGGACATTACCAAAATATCCAATGGAGTTTCACCCGAAACCCATTTCCAAGATATGGGATCCTTCCGATGAAGTTTAGCACTTGCAGGTCATCACACATGGTATTCCTACAATGTGTATTCATGGCACACTTACCAAGTAGCCAATCAATCAATATTATTTAACAATACAATTAAAATCTGATTGTTCCATAACCAATCAATGATACTAACAATTAAATTCAATATGAATTTGCAACTCTGTCTACTACAAAAATGAATTTCCTTAGAAATGAGGCTATCCTCATATTTTTTGTCTCTTGTAAGTGGCACCACTCTACCCATTATAATTTTATGCTTACTATCATAGAATGAACATCCACTTACAATACATCCTCTGGACACAATTCTATGCAATCCAACTATGATTAGTAATTGTCAGCAAATTCTCAAATCTGAAGTCTACAAGTCCAAATTGACAATCTGTTCTGCACATAAACTAGTTTTACAACCATGAGACTTTTCTCATGATGTTTGTATCTTTCACATCGTAGATTCTAGCCTTTGTCATGGACTTACCCACATTTCCATGCCCAAAAAACAATCTATCCGCAATCTGAACTTCAATCAGCCAAACACTTTGTAAGTTTCTATGCATATAATTTCCATTGCTCCAACAATTACTGAAGCATTTTCATAATTATAACACTCCAGAGTTCAAATACTTCCAGCTGTTAACATATCAATATCACCAAACTCATTTACTTCACATGAATCATAATCATACTAAAATTGCAAGGTATAGTCACATCATTTATGCAATTTAAATGAAACATTTAGATACTCATTATTTCACAGTCATATCATTTATACAACTTTGGCTTTCCATAGAGCATTCCAACAGCCCATCGATCATGACTACCTTCTTCATGCACTTACTATTCTTCATTCATATCATCCTATGAAATGATCCTAGAATTATCATCAATTCATCATTTCATCTGTTATGTAGTCATAATAACACATGCACCATCCCTATGTATTCATGCAATGCATCACAACATGTGCACCCATACTTATGTATGCATCTTTACAACATCTACTCAAACTTTTCATATGCATCCACTCAATGCATAATCACAAGATTTATAAAATCTCTTAATTCATATTCACTCAATGCTACGTTGTATTGATTCATGAATACTATGCATTCAAACATATTATGGCCTAACCATGACTACCTCACATGGGATGCATTACTATAATCAAGACCACCATTCCTCACTTTTTTTGGTTATTAAATTCATAGCAACATTCACATGGCATGATATATTTCTATATGAATGTAGTCTAAATTTTTAAACAGCCACATGGTATCAAACCTCTTGCCTTCATCACTCCATGCCCCACCACACTATGGCAATATGTCATTCATATGAATGAATTCATTCCTAAATGCATACCATTCCATGATTAATAAATATGGTTCATGGATTCTTACCCAATCCCCTTCCAACACTTATGAAATTATCATAATTAAACCATTACCTACATGGATCCTACTTATGCCCTTGATATTACTAGTTTAGTTTGTCTCTTATAGAATATTGCAGAATTCGCTCACCAATTTCTTTATCATGGATTTGTTGCCTTATCCTTTTCTTCATAAGGTGACTAGGATTCTGCAAAATATTTAATAACATAGTTGTTAGCTGCATAAGATTCCCATGAATCATACATTACTTACCTTCACGTGGAAAAAAAATCATACATTGAAAACTTTTCCTAAAACACAGAATTTTCTTTCACAAAGAATGACTGTCTTAGGGGGACAATGTGGGTCAATGGGGCTCGCCCACTTATGTCTTCCATATGCCATTGCAGGGCGGGTCGAGGGCAGTGCCCTCATCGCTTTTCTTTGTAAATATTTTGATTTCATGCAATCTGGCACATAACCATGCTGCCATTTTTCCATTTTTCTAACCCTGTAAATTTCACTGAAAAACATGCTAAAAATCCCTATTTTGGAGCAAATTTCATTTTCCTTCCGACATTTCCTTCTGCTACATTGGAAAAAATTTTAAATTTCACCCAGCATGGTGACTCCATATTAATCTTCCATCCACCACTTCTTATTAGCTTGATCTTCATCTTCCTGCCACCGCACATCGGCTCGATCATCAACATTCTTCCGCCACACATCGGCTCGATCTTCAAATTTCTCCCACCGCACATCAGCTCGATCTTCAAATTTATTCCACTGTACATCGGCTCGATATTCAAATTTATTCTGCCGCATATTGGCTTTATTTTTAAATTTCTTCCGCCGCACATCGGCTCGATCTTCAAATTTATTCTGCCACACATCAGCTGGATCTTCTTTTTCTTCCCACCACCGTCAGATCTTCTTCATTTTCCACCTTCCAGCGTTGCACCTTCTTTGTTTTCCGCCCATCACCAAGCCAATACTTTGATGAATGTTCTTTCTCCCTTTGTATTTTATCTTCAGCGGAAAAAATATCGACGTTCACCTGCCGTTGCGGCTTGGGTCCTGGCTTCCACTCGTCGTTGTAGCTTAAAGCCTGACTTTCACCTACCATTGTAGCTCAAAGCTCGAATTTCAACCATTGGTTTAGCTTGAATCCTGAATTCTTCCCACCATTGTGTCTTGGTTCTCGGCTTACACCTGTCGTGCATCGGCTCTTCTCAGCCAACATGGAAGAATTTTCACACTTAAATTTTTTTTCCTTCTTGTTGGCTCCATCTTGCTAATGCAGCCGTCATGTTGGCTTGTTGTCATCTAATCCAGCTGAAATATTGCGGCTTCAAAACCAACTTCCCCCCACTGTGTCAGCTCCACTTAGACAATCTCAGCCACCACATGAGAATATTCAACACTTAGAAAAAAATTTAGAAATTTTTTTGTCTATCTTATTTTTCCTTCTGCTGAGAAAAGATGTTGATCCTGCCTCTTTGAGTTGTTCATCTTGGCCCATTGAGGCCCAATGCTACAACCTTAGGCTCCTATACCACACTGTCACATCCCCACCCGTCCAATTGGTAGAGAGGACGCATATAACACTATCAACCTAGGAATTCTAATCCTCGTGAACATAATATATAAAAAAGAAATCCTTGAAATAAAACATTCATAAGTATAAACAAATGCATAATGTAATATACAATGGAAGAAAATACATTAATCCAATACATTCTATTCAAGTTTTTAACATGTTCATATAAATTCATAACAATATACAGTTGCAAAAATAAAATATAAGGGATTACTTATGTTTGAAAGAAGCTTGTTTGGAAACCAGCTATGTCGCTGCAATGGTCCACCCAACCATAGGCCAATGTGTTCTTTAATCTCTTAGCAACATTGCCACCCCTAAGCCGAGAATGATTTCCCCAAGGAATAAGGAGCACTAGAATATTTTCCCCATAGCCAAGGCTACATTATGACTCAGTGAATCCAACACAGTTGGGTTTATCAAACTCACACAGGAAGTGGGTTACACTTAGACAAAACACATGAGACACAACAAAGCCAACAGATGGGTTTATCAGGATGCTAGCCAAGCTATACTTCCAGTTGGGCTTATCATTTCAGATGCCACACGAGGATTCACACACAATGATCTCAGTCTAGGATAAACAAAACGTGACAAAGTCCTAGGATTACACATGCACAAAGTAATTTACGACTTGTTGAGCATTGTTGGTGCCAGACCGAGTGCTGCAAAATACCAAAACAAAAACGTTGCCGGTCAATTCAATCAAGAAAACCAAATCAGATTCACGGGATTCCTGTTTAAGAAAATGATTGAAAGACTGGAGAAAAAAACGTGAAAGAGAACCATGCTAAATAGGAAAACCAAAATTTTGAAAGAAAACAGATTACCGAATAGGAGAAAATCGTGAAGGGAAAAAAAATTGTAGAACTAAAGAGAATCATCCAGGGTTCAGACATTGAGTGGCTTTTCTTGCTGCTTGAATGAATATTGGGATCATGAAAATGATTTTCCATTCCAAATCGTGAGGGGGAGATGAAACGTCCATGCATGAGGGAAAGGAAGACATTTTTGTGTTTTCTTGCTCAAGAAAATTAAAAAAATAATTGTTTTCCAAAAATGGTGCTCTGCCCATTTCGAATTTCCACCCCACTCTTCCAATCCACCACTCCTTTATCCTTAGTAAAATAATGAACCCATGTCATTTAGTTTCGTTGACATAGTTGGATGTAGGTTTTCAATTAATATTGCAATTTTAACATATTGCCCAACTTTTAATGTTTAGATGGCATAAAATATCACTGACCCAACCTTAATTACTGAATCATAACACTAAATCAATGGTGGGGATTTTTCCTAGCTCCACACAATGATTATTTACATCATTTTATTAAATGAAAACATGGTCAAAACCAGGGTGTTACATTCCCCTTGATAATTTTACTTCCTAGAATGCGTGCTCCAATATGTACCACCCATTCGTTGATGCTGTCTATGCGGTATACACGTCCATCCCGCTACAATATGTATCGCTCCTTTAGTTTCTTATCCATCTTCTTGTCATTGTCTCTTCCTCTAAGGTATTGAACGAGGTCTGCCCCAGCCTTTGGTAGCCCCGTGATCTCGGAAATCATATCCACCATAACCATGATTGGGGTATCCAACCACAATGTCCCTTCATGAAAACACACCAACAACTATTTGACTATGCATTTGCTTCATTTAGCCTCCCAAAACGGGGCATGTTGATAACCCTAGCAACCCATATTTGTTCAATCCTTGTGCCCATGAGTTTAGAAGACACTCGATGGGTGCGTCTATAACCGATGGAAAGGACTCGTAGTGCTCATCTACTACATCCTTCAACAAAAAACAAGTCATTGTCCTCATACTTCATATTGACCAGGGCAGGAATAATGTCCACCGTGCACTGCATTCCTTCAGGAAGCGGTGACACTTTCAACTGATACGTTGGATTTTTTGTTGACTTCCTGAGCTTGGAACTAGGTTGCGTGGGAGCCACATATCCAGGGATTTCATTGATGGACATGCCCCTGGGTTTTGCAGACTTCACATCTCCTGAATTAGATGGACCTATTTGCATAGTGCCCTCCCCTTGCACCCTAATGGAAGTGCACATCTATCTCTTCTATGGCGGCATTGAGCCTAGCTTCTGAGCCTTTCGCTTGCCTCGGGGGATCAAAGATGATCTGAATGGAATACACATGATCTCCACTATGATAGTTAAACAAATGGGTGAATCCTACTCATTGGAAATCTCCATAGTTTCAGGGTTTGCCAGCATGATGCACCACAAAATCCTCACTCCATAATTGAACACGCCCCAATTACACACCCTAGATGTTGCTCAAAAGTATTCCACTTACTCAGCTCATCTCTACTTCAATCAGTTGAATGAACACAATGATTCTTTCCTTCTGCATCTCACATATTTTTATAACAAATTAAGAATCCATATTCATCATTGCCAAATCCGCGGTAGTCATCATGACCAAATCCTCTATTAACGACCCAAATCTGTCGGCGACCATGTCATGCTAATGGTTGGATCGACCATAAATGCACGTCACTTCAACAAGCATCGTTGGCTAACTTCTCTTAACTATATATAGTTATTGCTGCTTTGACCCAATTGCAGCCCTATGGATGTCACAGTCTATCTATCTAACTGCGCTACCAACTCCTACACTTGTGTAGCCACTTTGTCCTGGCATGCCCTTCTATTCTCTATCTATCCTATATATTTTTTTTTCTATTTTTTTTTCATTGCATAGTGATTTAGGCAGAGCGCCCTTCTGCCCCTTTCTTGTAGGGCTTCAAGCGACTACCATTCACGAGCTTTGGTAGCATCACTCAATCTAACTGCTACAATTGAACTGCACCCCCAGAAGTAATTGAATGAACTAGACATGGACCTAACCAGTGCATTTGTAACTTACCTGGATGCTTCATGAACTTGCTGTCATATAAAAACACCAAATCTCCTTGGGAATTTTTTTTTTTTTTTTTTTTTAATGTGGCAATCATGCCATGCCTTTTATCGATCCTTTTCAAAACACTCCTAGAATCCTGTGATGAATAAGTCCTCTTCCAGTTGGAGTAGCTGCATTTATTACTCCTCAAGTGCTTCTTCATCGTCCATGCCCATTGCTGCAGTGATCCGCACACTAGGAACAATGTACTTTATAGACATGACCGCCTCTTTCCCATATACCAGTTTGAATGGTGTATGTCCTGTCAACCTCTTGCAAGTGGTGCGATACGTTGGTAGTACCGCAGGGATCTTTTAATCCCAGTCATCATGATTAGCGTTGCATACCTTTGTCAGTGCGGTTTCTAGGATTTTGTTGAAGGCTTATACAGTTCCATTTTCCTGTGGATGATATGGGGTACTTTTCTTATGTTGCACCTACAACTCCTTTGTTAGTGCTTTTACTGTGCGGTTGATAAAGTGCTTGCCCTAGTTTCTCATTAATATCTTAGGACATCCAAACCATGTCACAATGTTTTAAAATATGAACTTGGTTCCAGTATCGGTGCACCCTTCGCCCACCTTTTCAGATAGTCAGTTGTTGTGATGATGTATCACGCACTAGTTCGCTTTCATGATAGGATGATTGGACCCACAAAATCCACAGCCCATTCATCAAAAGGTTGTAAAGTCACCTATGGTACAAGTGTTATCTCACCTCGTTGTGATGGTTTCTCGATGTGTTGAAAGACATCGCAGCTCTGCACATAGTCTGTAGCATCATTATGCAAAGTACGCCACCATAGCCCGACACATAGTACCTTACACGTGGTATCCCATCCTGCATAATCCCCCGTCGAAACTTCTACATGTGATTCTTCCATAATTTTTCCTTGTTCATGTGGTAGAACACATCGTTGCATGATCTCATCAGGTCCAATATTTTATAAGTGTCACATGATCAGCTACAAATATGAAGCCTTCATGACCAACTGCTTCTTCTCCCTGGTTGAAATTTCCTCTAGTGTAACTTTGGTTTCCAAGATCTGAATTATTGGTGCATAATGGTCATCTATGATATCAACTCGAAATAAATGTGCATCTGGTAATCCATCGTCAATACCGGTGGGCTCTTCACCTGTCTCAATGAGGGATAGGTGATGAGGACCAACATTCAGGTGTCCTGGCTTCATTATTATTTTTAAATCAAATTTTTGAAAGAGAAGTAGCCAGCGACAGATATTCCCCCCCAACAAAGGCTTATTAACCAGATATTTCAAAGCTGAATGGTCAGTGAACATTTTGAAGTGACCACCCAAGAGACCGTGCCTGAAGTTCTACAGTGCATAGACCATCGCCAACCCCTTTCTTTCTGTGGCTATGTAATTATTCTCAGCAAAGGATAACTTCCTGCTATAAAAGGTGATCAGGTGATCTAGATCTCCTTCTCTGGGTTGAACGAGTACAAATCCCAGTGCAACGGATGAGGCATCGACATGGACATGAAACCCCTTGGTCCAATCGGGGAACACAAGTATGGACAGTGAAGCCATATTGTCCTTCAATGTGTTGAAGTTGTGTTGACATTCCTGGATCCATACAAATGCAAAATCCTTCTTTAATAGTTTCTCCATGGGGAGAAATTTTCGATAGTACCTAGTGTCTCCTAGTGTCACGCAAAGCATCTTCGTATTTGTAGGTGGTGACAGGCTCAAAATGAGCGCAATCTTCACTAGATAAACCAAAATCCCCTTCTTACAAATGATATGACCAAACAATATCCCAAATGGTGCACAGAATATGCACTTCTTTGAATTCAATGCGATCTGATGTTCTCAACACCTTTCCCCCACCAAGCGCAGGTTTTCCAAGTTATCCTTGATCAATCTGTAGACTGTCCATTCATCCATAAATACTTGCATAAATTTACGAATAAAATATTTAAATGTAGTGATGACAACTTGAGAGAATACCACAGGTGCATTCTTCATCCCAAAGAGCATTACTGTGTATTGAAAGCAACCCCATTTGGTGAAAAATGTGGTTTTGTGGTGGTATTCTTTTGCAATTCTTATTTGGTGATAACCAAAAAATCCATTTGTAAAAGAGTACATTTCTTGACCGCCTACTCCTTCAAGAACCTCATCAGTGAATGGTGTTGGAAAGGGGTCATGCAGGAAAGCATCATTCAGTTTTCTTAGATTGACACAAATTCATACTTCCCCAGTCTTCTTGTCTTGGACCACCATAGGAATTATCCATTCTAATTATTCAATAGGATCAAGAATCCCTACATCTAGCATCTAATCAAGTTCAGCCTTGACCCATTCTTTATACTGCAGATTCAAGAGATATGACCTCTGTCACACTAGTTTTGCATCTAGTTTTAATGGGATTTTCATTTCCCCTAGGTCACCCAATATCCCCTTAATTTCTGAGAATTTTGTTGGGAATAGGTCTTGAAACTCATGCAATAGATATTTGATCTTTTCCATAGTCTCCTCGTCCCAGTAGTAACCAATATTGGAAAATTTTAGATTCTCCTCTGTCCCAATGTTAATTTTCTTAATCTTCAGTGGTTGAGTCATGGGATCCATTGGCACATTTGGTACTGTGACATCTCGACTTCCTCTAGTCTCTGGGATATTAATATTGTGCAACTCATCATCATCCTCTGGCTCGCCAGAGAGGTTGTAGCATTCCATAATTGATTCCATGTGGCAGTGTGCATGTGGGTCCATAGGATATGTGACTGGGTCGACAAATTTCAAGACTACATCTCAAATGATTTGTAGTGCATTGTTAACTTCTATGTTAGCATCTGCAAATCCAAAGGTATGTGCAAAGAAAATAGTTAGCTCCTCCCAAGTGGTGATTTCTCTGCGTAGCTCTGCTGATACATACCAAGACCTTGGCATTTCATCCAATGTGTGAATAAAAGCATGGACCCACTCATCCTTGGTTCGCGATGCCCACAGCATCTAGCATTCCCCCGGATGACTACAAGGGTTATTCTACCCATCATATCTCCCAGTGTGATATACCTCCATATCTTCGAAGTACATAGTCATCAACCATTGACACTATTCCCATTCATGAATGGTCTCCTTATGAACTTCCCTCCAGCGTTCTGGAGTGACCTTCAATGCTTCTCCTAATGCCAACAATCGCTAAGGCTCAGATACCTTCTCTTCAAACTCCTCGAGGAACCCAGATAGTTTTAGTAGTCCTTTATATATTGAAAACTCAATGATTTTAGTCACAACATGGTGTAGTGTCTGCATGATCAGCCCACATTTTCTAAGCGATACTTCATGCATTTGTTTTTGCCAATTTTGCAGCGCATCATCAGAATAAGATGACGCAGAGCTAGCACTACGCCAACCCATTTATCCATCGACAATAGGATGGATGTAATCCTCTGAGATATTGTAAATGTGATCCCATCCTCTCACAACTTCATATTTGATACGTTCAATATATCGCCTTCCTTCATTTGGATCCATAGGGGCAATGACTCAGATATCCTGGTTCTCGAATGTCATCAACTGCTTCCTAAAATTTATCATGCCCATGCTGTCATTGCCCCATCCAATCCCTAGTAGTGCAAGATAGGATGCCCCTCCATCAATGACTTTGATTACATTGAAATCATCATGAGTCCTCATACCTTCAACATAGACAACCAGATTCGGCACGTGGTCGATCGGTTGAACTTTGGTCTGATTAGCCAATCTTAGCTGCATTGGGGACCAACCAAGTTTCAGCTGCCCCATATTCTGCCATGTCTGTTTTGTCGAGATATTCACATCGGATCCAACATCTAGAATAACTCAATCGACTTCGTAGTCCCCAATTTGGATGTTCATCCACATTTCTTTGCCCGTCTTTTTCTTTTGTAAAGAATTCACCATAGAGTCCTGCAACTCTCTATCCAGACGATGTAGCAACTTCTCGATCTCAACCAGAGCATCGAGATATTTTTCCAGGGATAAGCAAATCTCAAAGAAATATTGTAAGGTACCATACTGCCATGATGGTCCAACTTCTAGCAAAGAATCAAAATAAGAAGGAATGCCAAAAATAGGTGTCTTACTAGGATTTATTCCAAGCGCCTCGTGAGCTTTGAAAAAGGTATCTCTCTCAGTCGCGATATCAAACTGTGCTTTATTCTTTCCAGTCAGTTGCACTTATGGTCGTGGTCAATCTTATCTAGTCATTGTTTCTCCTTGAGTAAAAATCCTAACATCAACATCCTCTGTTCGCGGTTCTACTAGAATGGTCACAACCGTCGACCCTTGATTTTGGTTCTGCGGCGAAGGCTGATTCAGAGGTGGATTCTCTTTCACTGGTGGATTCATAGGCTGATTGATATTTTGATTCTATACTAGAATTTGGGGCTGACCTTGATTCTATATTTGTTGTCGGTTCTGTATTTGATTCTAGGCCTTGAATTGATTCTGATTCTCTAATAAAGGAACATTTCCATCCTTCCATATCACAATTAACTGAGGGATATTTTCAATAGTATGGTCATTCACCCCATACTACACACATTGTAAATGAGGACAATCCCTCTAATAGTGGCCAAATTTCCCATAATTGTAACAACAAATTGATGCATGACCTTGTCCTCCTCCACAGTTTAAACCTCCTCTTCCCCTGAATACGAATCCTCCATGGAATCCTCCTTCCTACTGATATTGTGGTTGAGATACCTGCTGTTGATACTAGGGTTGCACCATTTGATGCTACGGGGGATTCGACTGCTGTTGAATGTAGTGTGCTGCTTGGACATACTGCGGCTATGGTAAAGCCATTGGGGTTTGGGTGTATTGTGGTCTAGGTGAAAACTATGTCTGTGGTTTCCATGAAATAAACTGTATCTATGTCGGCAACATATACTAGACTTGAGGTGGCATCTATATCACCTGCGCCTGTGGCTGCTACACCATGTGAAGATATTTACCTTTCACAAAATACGCATCATGTGTCCTCTCTTGAAGCAGATCATAAGATCGATAGTACTTATCCTCATTCCCAACTGAGTGATAGAAGGTGCAATATAAGCTTGCTAGATTCGTAACCATTTTCTACATGTAGGTACAATCTTCATGTTGATGCACATATACCTGACATATGCGATAACACAACATAGTACTGCAACTCAACGGGTTCGGCGCTCCTACGAGTAGATAATTCTAGAAGGAAGGAAAGGTATATTTTGTGTGTCCATCCACATGACACTAAGTGCACCACATGTCATCATGTTCATCCTTTTCCTTCTTGATATCCTGTAGTTGAATTTTCAGGTTCGCCAGCTGCACTTGGATTTGGTTCATCCTGACAATAGTTTCTCTGATAGGTGAATCATCTAGCTTCATTACAATTTCCAGAGCCTTGCTCTATGTCGCGATATTTTTCTACATTAATGGGTGTCAGATATGATGGACCAATGCCACAATGAACCATTCTTTATGTTGGAATTCACTCATATCAAAGATGACCCATTCCATCAGCATCTTAAACCTATGATCGAAGTCCCAAACCATCTCATTATGGAATTGTTTGATTTCTTTAAGCTCTATAATGTACTATGATTCATATTTTAGTTTCTTGAATTCTTCAAATAGTCCCTTCCTAATCTCATCCAAAGTATTCGTTGTGGTCCCCTACGGGACCTATATGAATCTCATGTATCAATTAAGTGCACAACCCCAAAAGGTGGTCTCTAATTGGCCTTTCTTTACATCCTCAATGGTAGTCTCTCTCGTAGTATAGACTGCCTCACATAAGAACCAATACTATTTTGGTTCATCAGTGCCATTTCCATGGAACATAGGTAGCTTCATATCGTGTCCTGCCATCCTAGACCTTCTTCCTGCATATGCTACTTTACTACTTGATGTCTCTTGGCACGTTGGACACGTCGATGTAGATTGTGTATATTTTCTTGATGGTGAAGTAGCGCACGGAGGTGTTGACACATTACTACCAGGGTTTGTCCTTGCTGCTACCCTATTCGTAGCCTTGGTCTACTCATCCTCTTCGTTGTTGTAGGGCCACTTCATCTTGTGTGGTTTTCTTTCACGGTTTTGCGTTCCAATTGCAGTAGGACCTTCCCCTGTCCTCTGCTTCTTCTCTACTTGAAACCTTGCTCCTCCAATTGTACAACCACTCTCTTCCTTGACTACTCTCACAGTCTCATCGAAAATTACACCCATCTACCCCTAATCTTTCCATTCATCACCACCCCTCTATCGCACTATTCATAGCCTCCGCACACCAGAGTTTTACTACTTGAGGTGCATATTTAGTATTCCCTTTGCACAAAGAAGCATCTTGATTGAAAATTACAAAGACATCAAGAACCTACCTCGTGGTCCATTAAAGAATTATCGTTCTACTTTGCTGAAGGACTTCTTGGTATCAACGATGAACTCGATAATGTATCCTTCAAGAATAGTATCCAACCAAACTTTGACAGCCTATGATTTCTTGTTATCTGTCTCTTGTAGTTCTTGAATTGTCTGTTGATGTATTTGTAACTTCGGAATGTATTCATCCATATTTCTTATGTACTGTAACCCAATGTTTATTCTGGGATGTATTTGAGTCATGTCATGCCCCGATGTTCTGATCGGGAAGTTTCTATAATGTAAAAGTCATGTCAAGTCATTGTGGGTAACCCTCCTATTGGTAAAGGGTTAATGTCCCCATAGTTGTGGGGACCTAGGGTTATTAGACTATCCTAGTGAAGTCAAACCTAGGTGAGTCATTGTAAGTCAAGGCAATAGTCCCCACCATCTAAGTCAAGGTTAACCCTCCTTGTTGAGAAGAGGGAAAAATCCCCACAAGTTGTGGGGCACTAGGGTTATTAGACACTCCAAGAGATGTCGGCTGTAGTAAGTAATTGTTAAGTGAGGGCGACATGTTGGAGTGCACTTCAAGTGAACAGAAGAATATAAATAGACAGTGAGAGCCTCTCTATTTATCACACACACAAAACTTACACTCACTCATTGGGGCGCATGAGTGAGAGAGGAGAATCTCTCTCAGTGGGAGAGAGAGAGACATAAGCTGTGGAGATCATATTTATGTTTTGGGATTTTCTATTTTGGTGTTGATTCTATCTCTGAGGAAGTTGTGGGGTTTTCTCCTTTATGTTTTCCCCGAGGAAAATTCTTTGTGTCTCTTGTCTCTTGTGATGTGCTTATGTTTTACCGCTATGCTTGTTATTCTCTCAGTTAAAAGATCCTAAGATCATAATGCTAGCTTATATGATGAAAAACTAACATGTTATCAGAGATAACCTGAGAAGAAGACCTTGTACAGCTGCAGAATATAGGACTTCTTACTTTTTGGGTCTCTCTCCACAATCTATCAGTAAAATTATGCTAGGCTGACTCTCCATTGAAGGGTGCATCTTTCTTTCAAAGCAGAATTTGATTCCGAGCATTTTTCAGTTTTCGATGCGAAAATTAGGGCTTTCTACGGAAGAGGAATTTTTGAGTGAGCCTAGAATAGGATTTTTATCCTCATCAAAACCGAATTTTAGAGACCTGGATCAAGAAATTTGGTTGGGTGAAACTCCAGGAAAGTCAAACCCTGGTTTGACCCCGAGCTAGAAAAACCCTAAATAGTAAAATTGCTACGTTTTGGTACATTCACTATATACTGAGATTGGTGCATTCTCAAGAGCTGAAAATTGCAGGGACCAACGATAAAATACTTATGTACACTGTATCCAAAATTCAGTCTCTGATTCTGTATATTCTGGGAGATATGATCCGTACAATTTAGGGTTCCAGCCTCTTCCAGAATTCATCCCTAAACAGGACACCTGGGGATAATTGCAATATCTTGGGCTACAAAGGTCAAAATGGAATTCCTAAAGATGTTCCAGAAAGGGCATAGACTTTAATTTTGTTGGTCTGAATATCAGACTCAGAAGATGAACTAGTGATACGTGGCATTCTGTACAACTTCACTGTTTTGAACAGTCCTGTAACACGTCACCTTGGAAAAAGGATCATAAATCCAAATTGGTGAAACAAATGATGATGAAAACTATGGTTTTGGATTAGGGACATGCGAGGTTACCTCAGTGAAAAATTTCAGACATAGAAAAGTAGTGATTTCAGATATATCACAGATACAGTAACAAGCATTTCTACAGAAGAAATTGGAAAACTAGGGCTTCCTGTTCTGGGAGCTTCCCTCCACTGTTTTCAGAAAAGGAGTACATTGGAAAGATCCATTTGAAGAGATATATATGTCTATCCAGTCATATATGAAATATTCCAAGTTTTGAAAAATAGGGTTTTTGTGACAAACCCTAGATCAGCTAGCTCCGGAACTAAGACGGACACCTCAAATCGGTAATATCTAATCCTTTGCTATTTTCATTTGAGGTTCTCATTTTAAAGTGATTTATCACATCAGATTGATGACAAGCTTGGGGAAGCTAAAAACTTCCAAGCCTATAAGTATATGATCTCTCTAAATAAAATGGATTGGACACCTACATGAGTATAGAGGTTCCAGTTCCAGAGGGAGATGAGGCTAGAAGCCTTACACAAGAAGAACTTGGCCAAGGCCAAGAAGATCATGGTTGATTCAGTCACGGATCAACTTGTACCACAAGTTTCTTCCCTAAAGACACCAATGATGTTTGATTCCTTGACCAAGCTATTTTAAGGGAAGAACATAAATCAAAATATGACCTTAAGAAACCAGTTGAAGGAAGTAAAGATCCAGAAAACACAGACCATACAGTCATACTTTACAAGGGTCTCTCAAATCAAAGAACAACTTGAAGCGGTAAAAGAAGAAGTGAAGAGTGCAGAAGTGGTGATGGAAACCTAGAATGGCCTCCCAGGATCATGAATCCATTCATGCGAGGAATGTGTGACAGAAGGAAGTGAGTACTTTCAGCAGACTCTTGGAAGAAGAAGAAACTTGACTCATAAGAAGAGAAGAGAAGATGGGAGCAACTGAAGATCAAGCTCTCACCATCTTGAAGAACTCAAATCTTGAAGCACCTCTTATCCTCCTTAGCATTTGGATAAGAAACAATTCTATCATGAATGAAGAAGACCATGAAGCTGAAGGCTCAAGAAGGAGTCTACCCACGAAACAAATAAAGATAAGTATTCAATTGTCATTTCATGATATTTTTTTGTTATGCATTTATTTATATTCAGTCGATGTATTATGCAAGATAGGATGCTTGCATTAATATGCATGTGAAGGGTAAGTATCTCATGGTGCTATACAAATATCCATTGCTACTTATCTAGAACGAAACCTCTTTGCTAACATATTGGATTAGTGCACAATCTCAATGTTGTCCTGGTAGAGATGGAAGGCATCTAGAAAGTTTCATGAGATATGGATGGATGTTGTATGGGCTAAAGTAGTTGCATGATCATATGTTTATGCATAAGAATTTTCCAGTATGAATATTCCTTATGAAATGTTTCTAACCATACAAATGCATTTGACTTGTAGGAAAGATCGCATACAAAATCGCCTACAAGCAAAGAAGGATAAGACTTGTTCCGAAGAACAAGTGACAACATTTAAAAATGAAGAATAATATGACGAATACAGCATCATCATTGACGCAAAACCTTCCAGCCATGAAGAAGTAACCAAGAAGAAATGGAAGACCAGTTTAAGAAGAATGATGTATCGATACATGAAGGGAATTTCATAGTTCCATCATGCAGTAGATGGAAACATTGTACAAAGCAATATTCGTAGCATGAGGCTTCTCACAAAAAGAAGCCATAAACTACAAAGAGACATTTGCAGCCAGCTTGATGAAGATCTTAACCTTTGCTACAAGGTTGAAGATGAAAGTCTATACACTATATGGATACATAGAATATTAGTAGCATAGGAAGCTACTTTTCACTCCAGTACATAATGCTTCAGTGCGTAGAGTATAGAAGACAGAGGGAGTATGATGCTCTGCTTTAGAGGGAGTATAGAAGACCTTGAGGTTCAACATGGTACGACAGGATGGATAGATTACTGATGACTCTAGGCTTTACAGAGAGTAAAGTGGATTCCAACCTTTTCTTCAAGGTTGAAGGAAAAAGACCAATGATGCTCTTGTTATGTGTCGATGCACTATTTTCTAGGCATGGAGGTGTGGACAAAAGAAGTATGCAGTAGAGATCCTAAAGAGGTTCAGCATGATGGACTACATGAACACACCTATGGCATCAAACTTGAAGCTATTGAGTGTTGCTTCATCAGAGATGGTTGATGCTATGATGTATCATCAAATGATTGGTTCCTTGATGTACCTAATGAATACGAGACCAAATATTTCCTTTGCTATGAACACATTGAGACATGTTCACCTGATGGTTGCAAAGCATGCAGTAAGGTACCTGAAGGGTACAGTTGATTATGGGCTCAAGTATGAGTCGAATCAGAAGATTAACCTGGAAGGTTATGTCGATTCAGATTGGGCAGGCAGTGCCATTGATAAGAAGAGCACTTCGAGGTGCTACTTCAGTATGGGATCAAGTGTGATCTCTTTGTTTGGAAGGATGGAATCCTGTGTTGCATTGAGTACAGCTGAAGTAGAGTATGTCGCAGCTTGTTCAACTAGTTGTGAGGCAGTATGTCTACGGAAGCTACTATCTGATATATTTGATCTCTAGTTGGATGCTACTTGTATACATTGTGACAACTAGAGTTGCGTGAAGTTGTCAGAGAATCCATTGTTCCATGACAAGTCGAAGCATATCGAGATCAAGTATCACTATATCAGGGATATGGTGCAGAGGGGAGTAGTGAAGCTCCAGTATGTTGCGACGAAGGAGTGGATAGCTGATGTATGGATGAAGCCATTGGCTAGGCTGAAGTTCAAGTACTTCAGGGAGAAGCTTGGTGTTCTCCAGATCGAGGTTTTCTTCCAAGGGAAAGTGATGGGTCCCATAGCCATTCTCACATGGTGAGAGGATTGGTTCCTTCCATGTCAAATATTAGTGCTGGCCATTCTGTCAAGCAGGACAGATGTAAGGGCAACTACAATTCTGGGAATGGAGGCACCTGGTTAGTTACCAAGAAAACTCAGTCTAGGACTGAGAAGCCATTCTGATGTGATAGAGGGATGTATTCCCACTTGATTAGATGTAAGGGCTGAACCATTCTGTCATGGCTAAAGGATTAGGTTCCTTCCATGTTATATGTGAGTGTTGGCCATTCTGACAAGTAGGTCAGATGTAAGGGAAACTGCCATTCTAGGAATGGAGGCGCCTGGTCAGTTACTAGGTAGCTGAGTCTGGGACTGGGGGCCATTCTGATGCAATGGTAGGATTATTTCCTCCATGATTATATGTGAGTGCATGCCCTTTCTAATGCAGTGCTTCGTGCATGGTAATATTGTAAGTGCAGAGCCCTTTCTAATGCGTTGCTTCGTACATGGTTAGATTGTAAGTGTAGAGCCCTTTCTAATGCGGTGCTTCATGCATGGTCAGATTGTAAGTGCTGAGCCCTTTCTGATGCGAGGCTTCACGCATGGTCAGATTGTAAGTGCTGAGCCCTTTCAATGCGGTGCTTTCGAGCATGGCCGATTGTAAGTGTTGTGCCTTTTTGATAGGATGAGGTCGGATGTACTATGCAGAGCCTTTTCGATGCGATGTGCTTGCACATGGTTGGATATAAGTGCTAAGCCTTTCTAACAAGATGAGGTCAGATGTGAGTGATGGCCCTTTCTGACAAGATGTGGTCAGATGTGAGTGCTGGGCATGCCTTTCTGACAAGATGAGGTTAGATGTAAGAGCTGGGCGGGCCATTCTAACTTAAGTGTCAGATATAAGCACTGATGAAGACCTACATGAAGGGTAGTGTAATACCCCGGTTTTAATCCCCACTTGCATTAAAATAAATAGGATACATATGTTATAAATAATATTGGTGTGGAGCTCAAGGCCAAGGCCCCACCATGGATTTGGTCATGTTGTGTTTTTTTATTAGGAATGGTCACCGATGGTATATCGGGACATGCGACATATATTTAATTATGGCATCATGTAAACACGCTTTTTAATTAAACAACTCAACCAGCTATGTTCGCAGCAACTAAATTGAGAAAGGGCATGATTCCAAAGGATAAGGAAAAAGGGGGGGGATGTGGAACATTGAGTCACGAGGAAAAAGTCTATGTGTCGCCACCTCCCTTGGTTAATTTTCCATTTGTTAGCTGAGGCAGCGATTGGCTGACAAGCAGACCACTACCATGCCATGCTTGCTCTCCTCTCCACGATGTGGGAACCGTTTCTTCCCCACTCCCTCGGATCTTGGCCATTCGTCTTCCTCATGCAAGACGAGGGAATAAAACGTTTTACGAACCATTGTTTGGGGGTTCGCCCTCTCTCTCTCGCACTGATTACCGGTTTGTAATTCATTTTTCTTCCATCCACACAGAGAACCTGACTTTTGCCTCCACGCATTGGACTGTGTACTGTTTTCATTCACCATTCAGATCACAGTGGAAATTATTGGGATTGCTTTTCCATGAATTGATGGAATTAGGGGGGATTCTTCTTATGAATCCACGTTGAACTGTCTATGTTGACCGTGACTTTTGATCATTTTCCGATCTGTTTAAGTTTCCCAGTGAAAGTATTGAAGGTTGGATCATTGTGGGTTCATCAGATTGGTCCCTGGTCTATTTTTGGGTTGGCGAATGATGGCTTGAGATGCTTGACAAACCTGGTGGAATGAGAACCACACGGACAGACCTATTGAGCTGGATTTCTTCTCCATAACCCCTGAAGAGCACTGGAGGGAAGATCAGGGTCTGAGGGACTACGTTGCAGAGAAGGGGCTGACTTCCTTGTGTTGGGTGTGTGTGGGTGTTCTAGAATCTAGGCTGGTTCTAGTGTTGGTGTCTGCAGCTCTTCAGTGAGCTCACCAGCTTAGCATTAGCCTTTCCCCAGCTCCTGTTTTCCTGATAAACCCAATTGTGTTGGCTTGGATGAACTATGTACCCTTGTTGTGTTGTTATTCCTTTCTATGTGTAAGCCTATTAGTTCCTTATTCCTTGGGGAGTCATGCCCGGCTCGGGGGTGGCAGCATTGCTGAAAGATCTAGGAGCGTGCTAGCCTATGGTTGGGTGGAATGTTGAAGTGACATAGCTGGTTGCGGAACGATTTATTTATAAATATAAGTAATCTTCTCTATTTTACTTCTGCAATCCTATTTACTGTTAATGATCATGATGAACATGTTGAATGCTTGTATGAATGTATGTTACTTCCGCTGTGTATGATAAATAATCCTGTATGCATGTTTTAGTTCAAGCATTTTATTTCAGCATTTCAACAATGATAATGAATGTACACGTTCATGGGGCTAGATTCCCAAATGTTTTGGTGTGTAGTAGCATCCTCTTCGCTAGTCGGAGGGTTGGGGACGTTACAGGTAGGCCTACAAGATTGACTCTGTAGAACTTCCTGTGATGAGAATAATTGAGATAGCACCATTGTGAGATAGCATATGATGATGATCCAGACTTGATGATGATCTAGATCAAGTGATCCAGATGTGTTGATCCAGACTTGATGACAATCTAGATCAAGTGTTCCAGATGTGATGATCCAGACTTGATGACGATCCAAATTAAGTGATCCAGATGTGATGATCTAGACTTGATGATGATCCAGATGTGATTATGATCAAGCTTCAGTGATGATCCAGATCAAGTGATGATCTAGATCAAGTGATGATCTAGACTTGATGATCCAATAGTGATGATCCAGATCAAGTGATGATCTAGACTTGATGATGATCCAGTGATGACAATCCAGATCGAGTGATGATCCAGATCCAGATGAAGATGACCTGGAGATGATGATGACTTGAAGATGAAGATGATGAGAGCTTGATTATGATTCAGATGATACAGAGAAGAAGACTTGTGCCGATAAATTGTGTTGAGAGAATACCTTCATAATTAAGAGGGAGTGTTGATGTATTTGTAACTTCGGAATGTATTCATACATATTTCTTATGTATTGTAACCCGATGTTTATTTCGGGATGTATTTGATTCATGTCATGCCCCGATGTTCCAATCAGGAAGTTTCTATAATGTAAAAGTCATGTGAAGTCATTGTGGGTAACCCTCCTATTGGTCAAGGGTTAAAGTCCCCACAGTTGTGGGGCCCTAGGGTTATTAGACTATCCTAGTGAAGTCAACCCTAGGTGAGTCATTGTAAGTCGGGGAAATAGTCCTCACCATCTAAGTCAATGTTAACCCTCCTTGTTGAGTAGAGGGAAAAATCCCCACAAGTTGTGGGGAACTAGGGTTATTAGACACTCCAAGAGATGTTGGCTCCAGTAAGTAATTGTTAAGTGAGGCCAACATGTTGGAGTGCACTTCAAGTGAATGGAAGAATATAAATAGAGAGTGAGAGCCTCTCTATTTATCACACACACAACACTTACACTCACTCATTGGGGTGCATGAGTGAGAGAGGAGAATCTCTCTCAGTGGGAGAGAGAGAGACAGAAGCTGTGGAGATCATATTTATGTTTTGGGATTTTCTATTTTGGTGTTGATTCTATCTCTGAGGAAGTTGCGGGGTTTTCTCATTTATGGTTTCCCCGAGGAAAATTCTTTGTGTCCCTTGTCTCTTGTGATGTGCTTATGTTTTACTGCTGTGCTTGTTATTCTCTCCGTTAAAAGATCCTAAGATCATAATTCTAGCTTATATGATGAAAAACTAACATTGTATCGAGGGTCCAGGATGTCAACTCTCCTCCCTAGAAGTTGCACTTCTTGTAGGCGAATCATGCAAACCATTCGTAGAGTATGATGGGAAACTCACAAAAAAACCATTCATGAGGACCATCATGAATGTATCTTTCCAATGATGCATTTTTCGTCAACTTTAGATTCTAGTTCTCAGCTTCAGTGAGCTCTTACAGTCTTAGGTGGAACCAATATTGGATCTCTAGTTTCGTTGGATGCCACACCATATCCTCCTCTTCAGTCTCAACAAGGTTCCGACAACAAAACCATTTGTTGGAAAAAACCCACCAACAAATCCTCGTAGACAGGGGTTCTCACTATGTCGACACCCAACCAGGGTGATCTCCCTAAGCACCAGGCCAGACAAGTTTTACCCTACCCAGCAACACCCATAGAGCATATGAAGTCTCACCCAAGATGTTTGAGGGAGAGATGTCGGAACCAAGTTTCCAGTAGTAAGGAGGAGGATCAGGGCATCAATGATTTATCAGCATAACTATCAAATATAGCAGATCCATTTATCAAATATCACAACATTCATTACAGATCTACCATTACAATCATATATCTAACATATTGCATCATTCATCTATATATCACAACAATATGACATTTTTCATTCATAAAATAGAACCATCAGACATTGACATCGCATTAAATAAAGACAAGAAAAGACATCGCAACATATGAAAGTGGAAAAAGGACAATAGTGATTCAACTCAATATCCATCGTATCATATTACTTTCATTACAAGAGATAAAAAACAACAACTGTATTTCTCCATAGCGAGAGAAAGATCCATCCACAAAGTCACATAAAGATAACAAAAGATTCAATCTCTCATTTGCTCTCTACTGTCATATCCCACTTTAGTGTGGTCTCATATGATATTATATTGTACATTTGTAATTCTAATCTATATATAAGCTTGTGCCTTTACATTCAAGGTCCACTTCTAACTAAATCCTAACTGATTTAACCACTAATGACCTATATCCACAAAATTTGTTCAACTGATACAAAAAAGATGCATAAAATATTCAAAAGCGCTTTGTTTTCCGCCCATCCTTCTATCTTGGCCTTGCATGGTGTTGCGTGAGGTTGTGTAGCCTTCGTGGTGTTGTGCAACTCACTTACCCCAAAACCCCTGCCAACACTTGCACAATCAAATACTTATCAATATGTCATTTTATCTATAAAAAACATTGAAAAACATGACACATTACGATAATATTTCCAGACACCCACTCTCTTCTCTCACAACTCATGGGCTGATCAAATTGTTAGTACAAAGATACTTGGAACTGAACAATTTAACATGGGAATAGTTTATTGGAGCTATGGTGCATCAAACACCTGTAGTAGCACTTTTGGGGGTGGAAGAGTCACACAAATATCCTTAGATTCAGCTAGGGGGAGGGATGAAGAATCAGAGGAAAGTGAAGACGAATAGGAAGAAAATTTAGGGGAAACTGCAGCAATAAATAGCCCTATGGAGGGAATGCTTGGAGTAGTAGACAAAAATAAAGAAAGAGGAGCAACAATGTAAGAATTAAGGAGAAAAACTTCAGAATCAGTGTCAATGGAAGATGGAGCTGCAGACGTAGCAGAAGAAGGAGGAGTGATTGCAAAGGTTAAGGAAATAAGGCCTCAGGTGGTTAAGATCGAGACCTGCTCTGAAATAAAAGGAAGTCTGATTGAATAAGAGGAGGTTCCTTTAGTATGAATTGAAGAAGTATTTACCTTTATCATACCAAAAAATAAAAGGAAAATATCAAGCATTGGAGGGGAATCATCTAGTAGGAGGAGAATAGAGCTTCTTGGACAACAAAAGTGGTAAGCATTGAAATTCCTATTCTTCCGATTGAAAAAAAAGAACTAGTGGGAATTTTACCAATGTCTTCCACTGCCATACAAGAACCTGTTCAAACACAAGGATAATCATCTAGAAAAAGAAGACCTGGGTTTTTGCGGAGAATGAAAGTGGTAAGTACTGAAATTTATATGATACCCACTAAAACACAAGAACCGATGGTTAATTCACCAATGGATACCACTACCCCATAAGAACCTACTGGAACAAGAAGAAGAAGAACTAGGTTCCCTTGGGAATCAGAGAAGGAAATGATTGAAATTCCCATTATAACACCCAGGGTACCCACTGCTACACAAGAACTAGTGGGAAATTCACCTGTGGTGGTCACTGTTACCCAAGAAATTGTGCATCATCAGTTATAAATGTTGCAATATGAAAATGAGCTACTAAAAGAGGATTCTCGAGAACTAAGGAAAGAGATGGAAATATGGAAGGATGCAAGTAGAAAGAAACCAATGAGAGGCCTAGGCGCTTTGGTTAAAGTTGTTATTCAATTTCAAGTTCCAATATTCATCCAGGAGAAAGAAGGATTTCTATGTCTTAAATGTGGAGACTTGTTCAAACTGGTAGGATATAAAGTTGAAAAAACAAAAATAGCATCTTGGAGATTGGAACATTCAATCTAGGGAGGAGATGAGACAATGCATGAAGAACTAGCAGAGGAAACAAGGTTGGAAGAAAATTTTATTCCTAAGCAGGAGCTACATATAGATGAGGCATTGCAGCCTCAATATTCATAACATACTAAATTTCTTCCTTCTGGAAGCAGTTCTGGGGAATTTAATTCACTTCCAAATCAGGAGCAATAGTGTGGTGACACAGATATTTTGCAAGTGCAGACTGACCAAGAGCAGTCAACTGATACAAAAATTATGCAAGAGCAGCAGTCGGTTGACACAAAAATTGTGTAAGAGAAGCATCTAATTGACACAAAAATTGTGCAAGAGCATCAGTCAGCTGACATAGAGATTGTGTAGGAAAGAGTCCAGCAGCCAAAAGACTTGGAAATAGAACATGACACCGTTAAACAAGAACCAATGTCTTCAAAATTGGTTGTTGAAACTTCTACGATGGAGTTGAATGAATCAGGCAGTATCGCGCAACAGCTAGTGCCTCTAAAAATATTTGTTGAAAAATCATCCCAAATTGAAACTGCTGAAACCCAAGAAATGTTAGCTTAGACAGAAGCTGAAGCTACTAAAAGACATGAAATGGAAGTTCATACTGAGGTTGAAAATGTAGAAATGAAGGAAGTATAAGTTTAGACCAAGGAAGAGGAAGAAATTGACCATATTCTAGATGTTGAAACACAAGACGTAGCAACATAGGTGGATGGTGCAGAACTTCAAGAGACAAAATAGGTAACAGTACGAAATATTGAAAAAAGTAGATGGAAGAGTAGTGCAAACAAACTTGAGAAAGGTATTATTTCCCTTACTGTACATAATAATGTCATTCAGGAATTAATGGAACAGTGGGATGAGGAGATCTTCTTCCAAAAAAATTGATGGTAAGAGACAAGGGAGAAGTTAAAAGAGTTAAAGAACTATGAGTCTATGGATAAGATTAAAGAGCAGATGCTCACTTTAACTCAGGAATTATTGAACTGTAGAGCCCCCTCCCCATCCTACCCTATATTTTTATTTGAAAAGATGATTCTATTCCATATCAAAGATTTTAAGGAAGGAATACCTTGGAAAATTGTGACACCTTCTCAAGTTTTGGAGACCTTTACCCACAGTGAATTGTCTGAGCAAAATTTGTTGTGTAAATTATATTTTCCTGATAGGGAATGTATGATGGATATCTAGGCTACCCACTTCGCCATATTGGGGATATTTATTTAAGGTCATTTTCTTCTTTTTTCAATAACCATGTTTGTTGGTTGAGTTCCTCATAAACCATAAGGAAGAATGAGGGCAGCTCCACTCTGTGGATTCAAGGAGAACCTAGAGCCCCTCTCTTAGTGATTGTCAAGCATAAGACAAACCTTACATTTCCAAATAAATTCAATTAGTTGGATTAATTTCAACACAATATTATCTCTACTTGTGTCGAAATGATTGTGAAAATTGAACCCAAGCAGTAGAAAAAATACACTCACAAAATTGCTAATCAAACATGCAAAATTCACAAAAAAGGAGACTGAAATTGGAGCATAACAAAATATTGTATTGAATAATTGTACATCATCCATCCTCATAAATTAATAGTCTTTCCAAATATATAATTACATCAGATATTATAAATCATAAGGATGTTATTCGAATGGGACAAAAAGCAGGCTTACTAAACTAGTCAAAATCCCTCATAGGTGCATAAAATACTTTCCTAATATCAGAATATACTCACAAATTAAATGAATCAGATGTATAAGCTAATAAATGAAGGAAATATATCATATACATGATTTTTTATGGAGAAAAATAAGGAATATGGATAAGGAAAAAACCAAGACACTTACTCCTAGACTAGCTTTTCCTTTTTTCCTTAAAACTGCTAAAAGTAACGAAGCTTTCAGAAAAAGCAAACCTGTGATTTTTCTATTCTAGAATTATAGAAGAGTTTCCAAAAATGATTCTAGGATGTTTCTAAAGCATTGGTTAATCCATTTTTATCATTTTTTTACTTCTAGGTGCAAGTGGATGATAACTAGCATAGTAAGGAATCTAGGAATTTAGGAATAAGACAAAAATTATTAACTAATGTCAAATATGGGTAAATATGGTTTTTATTATTATAAAACCCCCCCATTAATCCTGAATTTATGTGAAAATATTAGATAAATATATATCCTAGGAACACGGCTTAGTTACCCTTTACATACTGCTTGTCCATACAACCAAGGAAAGAGGAAAAAACCTCGTGGGAAAGTCCTACGCTAAACATGGACACAAAACAAAAAATGGAAATATTTTTATCAACCATTCTTCATCACATGATAAAAAATACCCAAAATTTATTTTAGATTAATGAATCTCTTCTCACAAAACACATTGATGAAGATGTCTACTACTTTCTCTGAAGATGTGCAGTAGAGTAGAGCAATGGTACCATCATGCACAAGGTCCTTGATATAGTGCATATGGATATCAATGTGCTTGGTTCATTGTATTTGAACTAGATCAGTGGATATTTGAATGGTGATTTGATTGTCACAATATATGATAGTGGAAGTATCCAATTCGATCCCACATTCTCCAAGTATCCCCTGCAACCACAAACATTGCGTAGTTGCATTCATAGCTCCTCTAGACTCTACCTCTGTAGATGAGAGTGCTATGGTACTCTTCTTATTAATTGACTAGATGATTGGTCCATATACAAGCATGAAAACATATCATGAATTATACTTTTTATATGTGTTATCACCTACCCAACCATTGCCAATAAATCGAACTAGCTCTAAGTCATATTTGCTTTATAGAAAATCCCATGGGTTCTTGTTCCTTGAAAAAAGTATAGGATCCTCTTGGATTCCCTCCAATGGATCTCATGAGGCTGATACATGTATCTAGAATACACACTAACTACATAAGATATTCCAAGTCAAGTATCTGTAATATAAAGAAAACACCCAATCAATTTCCTATACAGTGTGTTATTTACCAAAGGATGAGAACCTGCTTCTTCAATATTAACTCCACAAAGGAATGGATCCTTGATTGGCTTGCAATATTTCATGTTGAAATTTTTGAGTAAATATGAACCATACTTGGAATGATGAACTTTGATTCCATGTTTGTATTGAACAATTTCAAGACCTAAGAATTTTCTCAACAATCCCAAATCTATCATAGAAAAGGAATGGTTCATTGCATCCTTGAAGGAGGAAATCTCTTTATTTGAACTTCCTGTTATCAATAGGTCATCCAAATATAAAAAAATAATCATTAAAAAACCATGTACCATATTCAAATAGACATTTTAAACATATTTTCATCGAAGAAAATTCGGTGATAGAAAAAATCCATCAATATTGGCATAGCAAGCCCTGGGGGCTTGCTTTGGCCCTTACAATGATTTATTTAAACTACACACTAAATATGGACTAGAATAATTTTTTTTATGGATTCTACATATAAATATATTCATTCAGATCTCCATTTATAAAGGCACACTTCACATCCATGTGATGCAACTCCCATTGCCTTGAAGATGCAATGACCAAAGCTATCCTTATGGAGTCCATATTTTCCACTGGTGCAAAGGTCTCATTGTAATCAATTCCTTGAAATTGTGAGTATCCCTTGGATACCCATATTTCCTTATGTTTTAAAGGTTAACCATCAGTGGAAAATTTAGTTTTTCAAACCCACTTACACTTTACTAGCTTTCTCCTTGGGAGGAGATCAACTAGTTTCCATGTGTTGTTCTTATAGAGTGAGCTGTATTCTTACTTCATGGATGATTTCCATATTGAATCATATGATGCATATTCATATGTCTAAGGATCATATTCAACCATGAAATAACACTTCTCATCAAAGAGTGTATCTTTCACACAAGATCAAGTCCTCCTAGTGTCACTAGGATTCCCAACTAGTTCCCCAGCTGCATGAATGGTCCTTGCTACCCATTTTGGTCTTGTAGGGATGTTAGGATATCTAATTAAATCATAATTATCATACATATCAAAATAATAAAACTCATTATTCTCTTCACTTACAATCAGTGGTTGTGGTGATGAAGAGGACTCTCCAACTTCAATTGCTACTAAAGGATCTTGTTCAAATTGAACACTCCTTTCAATCAAGGATTTGTTAGTTGTTATACCAAAATACTATCACCATCATGTGATAAGAACTTTGACATGCCTACTTTCCCTGAATCCTAGCTCTTGGAGTGGAAACTCATGGTTATCATCAATCTTATATGAAAATTCCCAGCACCGTGCTTGCCCCTTTATCCAGAAGTAGTACCCTTGTTCACGCCACCAATCTCCTATTGCCCACAAGTAGTGCCACCTCTTATGGCCCTTGGTCCACAAGCAGTTATTACCAGAACCGCTCTGTCATTGAAGCATAAATGTGGTACCCTAGGTAAAAAGGGAAAAATAGAAGTTTCTTAAAGCTTCTAAATGATAAGTTTCATGTCCTCCCTTATCCCTACTATTGTGGGTTAGTTGAGCTCGAGATACCTCATCCTAGGATCTTAGAGGCCACCTCACCCACTAATCTCTCAACCTACCCTATCCATTAAGCCTTATAAATACAAGGTTATGGCCATGGTTGAGGGGGAGAACTCTTAGGGTATCGCTATGCTGTTGGATTGATCACTTGGCCCAAGATCATTTGGGAGAGTATAGAGAGCTAGATTCAGAGCTTTTGGGGATGAGAATGCTTGGTTTCATGGAGATGCATGTCAACACTAAGGCTTGGTTGTAAGCTCCTTCATATTTATTTAATGCAAGTTGATTTTTGTCCCACATATATTGTTGTTATATGATTTCACATGTATGTTGTTACATTCCTTAGTCACTAACATAGATTAGTAGATTATATTCTGGTGGTTTCGATATGTCTGTGTGTTGAATCTTATTGTAGGTACACAGGGTAACGATCGAAGCATTACATTCCAGGTATCTACAGCATCTAGGGAGAGTCTTCAACCTCTATCCTCTATTTGTTCTAGATCTGAACCATTCAGACCAGTGGAATACCTTGCTATCCACAAGAGGTGAAATATTCTAGCTAACAAATGTAGCGACTCCATTGGGAATAGTTATATGAGTTGTTCTGATCTTCCTTAGTTTGCAACTCTTGTACGAATCCAAGCTCCTTCTTCTTTAAATCTCTTCAGTCAAATCTACTTTCTGACTTGCTTCGTTTGGGTTTGAAACTTCCAGATATGTTCAGATATGAGTTATTTCGATCTTTTATGCTCTGTTTTCATACTCAATTCAACAATATTTGCCCTGATCTAGTCTTTTTCTGACTTGATCCATCGTTCTTCTTGTGTTTTGGTCATCTATAGGGAACCGATCCTATGCTGTGTATGAGAAGTAGTGCCACCACCTAAACAAAGTGGGAAATACTCGGTGCCACCTCTTGTAACCTGCTGGCGAGAAGCGGTGTTGTGTAGGAAACGCTATGTCAACACCTGAGAAGCAGGGTGCCAGGTAGGCATCATTCCAAATCCTTTTTCCCTCATTTTTCTTTGCAAAAATTTGAGTTTTGTTGCTTTCAGTTCTGCTTATTATACTTGTGTTACTGAATCTAATGTTTGTGGCTTGACAATTTTATGGTTTAAGATTGATTTGAGTGGAATTTCAAAAGTTTGATTAGGTCTTTTGATTGTTCATCTACTTCTATGCTTGTTGGTTGTTTTTACGAAAGGATTTCTTGTTTTCTAAAAAGATTAGGGTGTTAATAAAATCTCTTTTCATTTCTGTTTCATAGACTAAAATAAGAACACTAGATTAGCTTCTAGGTTTCATTTCTTATTTGCATAGTAAACTTCTTTTTCCTTCCTTTAAAAAATAAATTTTTTAACTGAGACTAGGATATTATCATTGAGAGTTGGACATTGGTTTTTCGATTGCCTTTACAAGCTTTCAGGACCTTCATGATCTTTTGTCTCTCATGCATTTAGAACTATCTTGATCAAAATAAAAAAAATGGTAGTTTTAAGTTAGATTTGCTTATGTTTTGAGAAAATTGAAAAAATAGAGTGCATTTGCATATAGGTGTGCTTCTTGTTTTTCTTTTAGGAAAAGAGATTCTTCCCCTTCTCATTTGCTTTCAGAAAGAAGAAATCAGTTTGGAAAATTTATTGCTTGTCTTTGTTTTTCATGTTCATGACTGTTGTTTGGAAGTATTGTTGGTTTTGAAACAAAAATAAAACACTCTCTTTCCCTCCCGTAAGTAGGCATACTGAATGGTAAAGTGAACATTTTACACAAGCATATTGCATGGTTTTACTTTTTTGTCAAAACATCATGCATTCACCTAATCGTACAAGTTAAAATAAATGGTAGTTGTAGGTTAAAATTTACATAGTAACTTGATTGATAGGTTAGAGACGTGTTCGGGTGTTGTTAAGTGTAGGAACTGTTGTTATTTGTCAGCATTACATTCCAGGATTCATGCGGTTCCTCCATGTACCGTCAATATATCGAATGGCTTTTCACGTACCCTTGAGGTATATAGAAAGATACTTCACGTACTCGATTGTATATCGGAAGGCCCCTTGTGTATGGTTATGCATCAGAAAACACTACTACCGATTCGATCTCCCACGTACCTTGAGTATATCTAGAGACCCCACTAGGATACCTTATCTATCTGAGAAAATCCCTTTGGATGTATTGTTTGGAGCCATACATCGAAAATAGCATTTAGAGAGATTACTACGCACGTACCCTTGAGGTATATCACAAGTGGAACCTTCTTGACAATCCTGGTGAGAGACTTGACTTTTTGAACTCCTCCTATCATTTTAAGTCTACTTGTTTTGACCTATAGCTCGTGTAGGGAAGTTTTTTGGTGTGTTTTCTAAATTTGCAGACCCTAGGTTAGATAGGAACTATACAAATTGGCTGAGTTAAGATAGTCCAGAAGAGTACGGGGCTTGCCACCTAATTTTATTCTTGGTTCAGGAGAAAATCCAATGGAAGCTATCGACCAAGGAGCTGCTACCACCTCCCAGGTGGGAGATAATGTGGTTGCAGAAAGTGGAGTACCATATTCTTCACACTTTCCTCCCTTGGTCCAACAACCTTCTCAGGGAAATACATCATTCCATTCTCCCACGGATGGTCATGTTGATGATACAACCCGTCCGGATTTTGGTCCCTATGCTCTGTTTTGGGAGACACCTATAGGACAGGCCATTGCCTCATTTGGCACCCATGTAAACTCTTTTTAAGATGAAGAAGAACGAAGGAAATATCATGTTTCCATTCTCCATGCACAGGAGATTGACAAGCAAATCGATGACCTATTAGGCTCGACACCAGCACGTTCCACATCTCTTCCTGTGGGATATAATTCACTGGCCGATTCTGTGAGACCCATTGAACCGATTATAGATCGTCCAATAACAACCCACAACCCAGGTCAAATTACCACCCCTATCATGTTTCATGTTATGTATGTTCCTAATCCTCTCAGGTCTTCTGCACCTGGGGCCCAACCTTCAATTCCTGTTTCGTTAGTACCTTCTAGTGCCAGGGGGAAACCCCCAGCACGACCTATGTTATCTGACACCGGAATTGTACCTAGAACCATTTACAGTTTACATCCCTCCCACCCATACTAATGTGGTTAATCCCCCATCCAGTTTAGGTCAGCCCTTGGGGGCACACCCTGTAATCGTTCATTCTTCTAGAGGTTATGGTTATCAAATACCTATAGGTAATCATCCACCCAATCCTACAAGAATGCCTTATGATGGAATTCCATACCCTAGTAACACTTTTATGCCATGGGGGAAACCCAACTGGTCTTACATGCCAGCTATGGGGGGGATACCCATACATACTATGTGAGGTGCCGGAGGAGCGCCTTATGGAGGTCCTCCCCATGGGGGACCTAATGGTCCTAGAGGATCTGGAAACTTTCCTCCTTACGGTCCTAGTGGTCCTAGTGGTCCTGGGGGACCTGGTGGCTTTCCTCCTTCTAGCCAAGGAGGGTCTAGTGGCCCTCCTCCTAGTGGTTCCGGTGGCTCTGTAGGTTTACCACCTCCTGGGGGCTCTGGAGGGTCTAGTGGTCCACCTCCTAGTGGTCTTGGTGTTCCTGGTGGTCCCGGTGGTCCTAGTGGTCCCGATGGACCTGGTGATCCTTCTCCTAGAGTCCCTAGTGGTCCCAGCGGTCCTAATCTCAGAAATCAACCCCCTACGAGCGGATCTTCCGGTATTTCTTTGTCACAGCAACCTATTTATCAGTCTACTTATGGTCCTATGCCATATCAATATTACCAGTATGTGTAGCCCAAGCGACAGTTACCTTTCCTAGCAACTTTGGACTTACCTGATTTGTCCAAGTTGATCAATGACCCCATTCGACATAATCCCTTGTGGCCTCCTATTCCAGTAAAGTTACCATCAGATATTCCTAAATTTAATGGGAAGCAGGGAGACGATCCAAAGAACCATGTTATGACATTCCATTTATGGTGTTCTTTGAACTCCCTCGTGGATGACTCTGTTTGGGTATGACTCTTTCAGCGAACTTTGACTGGTACAACCACGAAGAGGTACATTGAACTCCAACAACATTTGTTTGTGGATTTTGGTTCGTTGGAAACTATGTTTCTTACACACTTTCAGCTCCCTATTCATTATGAAATGGGCACTGATCTTTTAACTTCTCTGCGGCAAAACACCTGCACCCACATTTCTGATCACATTCATGAGTGGAGACGGCAGGGAAGGCTTATTAAGGCCCCTATTCTGGATCAGTTACTAGCTGATTGGTTCACTAAATCCTTGTTGCCTCCTATTGCCCAAGATGTGGCTACGGGCGGTGTTGTTACCGAAGAGCAGGATATTAGTCGGGCTCAGTACCTAGACTTGGTTTATTCCTAGTCTGGAACTCTTTATGACCTGATTCCTCAAGCTCCTTGCCCCAGCACGGATCCTGCCAAGCCACCAGCAGAAGTACCTATTTATGGGATTGTTGGTTCAATCCAGTCCCCGTCCGTAGCAAAACCTACCAAGCAAAACCAAACTACCGCCCCTACTCCTTCGACTCCTAAGGTTTCCACCGAGGTCAATTCTATTCAAAGTACTCAAACCTTAGGTAATAAAAATAAAGGTAAAAATATAAATAAAAAACCTGGAAACCAATAGGAGACTCCATGACCAACCAAGAGTGATAACGACAAAGGGAAAAGGAAGGAAAAATATCCCTATCTGCTATGTCCTGGTGACCACTTTTCAAAGGAGTCTCCTCGTTGGGATGAAATATCCCAATTTTTGAAGTCCAATCCCATAGCTGCAGTACTTACGGATCCTTTTCCCTCTCAACAACAACTGATAGACCATATGTCTAATTAGGGTAACTCTAGTTCGTTAGAGGAAATTCATATGATGTCCTTAGATACCATCCATCTGCAAACTCGAAGTCAGAATTATGATAAACCCGTAGATAAGAAATAAGATCAATCTTCTTCAGGGAAAGTTCCCTCTACTAGTTCTCCGGAATCCTCATCTATTGTCCCCTTATCTATCAAGAAGCCTACTCTTGACATGATTTTACACCCACCTAATAGTACTCTTCGGAAGGCTGTCTTTGATCGCAATGCCTGAGCTGCTCAATTTTATAATTTAGTTGAATATCTCGCTCAGGAACCTTGTGTGATGTCTACCCTAGAAGTGCTCCAAAGTTTTCCCACACAGCGCAAGAAATTGTTGACTGCATTAGGAGCTTTAGACCCGGATAACACTAACTTGATTCATTTCAATGTTGAGAACTACAAACCTAGATTACCGTATAAACTTGCTTTTCAGATCATTATGAAAGTAGTGGGAAAGAAAGTCTTTCGAATGGTACTAGATGAAGGAGCTTCGACCTCGGTGTTATCTATGACTTGTTGGAAAGATCTTGGATCTACCGAGATTTTGACATCACCTACACCCCTTAAATCCTTTGACAGATGAAGTTTCCAACCCCATGGTCTCATATCAGCCCTAGTGGTCGAGCTGGGGGGCAAAACTGTTTCCATCCAAGTATAAGTGGTAGATGCCCCTTTAGATTACAACCTCCTTCTAGGAAGGAATTGGTTCTATGCCATGACTGTTGTTGCGTCAATAGTGTTTCGAACAGTCCAATTCCTGCATCTAGGGAGAATTGTTACTATTGATCAGCTTGATTTCTATACGTCGGATGTTACTTCCTCCATGGCTAATAACATCCCCATTTTAGGCCAATCCCCTCCTCCTTACCAGTCGATTGGCGTAGGCATGTTTAAGGATTCATCCCTTAAGGGGATTTTTCAATCCACTCCACTTAGCACAGATACTGCAACAGTCCATATGATTGCCTCATTTGATTATGAACCTAAGGGAAAAAATGTTGTTGAGTCCACCTCGTTGAGTCCACATGAAGCTATGTATGACACCATTCAAACCTTTTCTGATGATCACATTGATGACCTTCATCTAGTGGCTTCGGACCCTTACCATTTACCATACTGGTTAGAACCTTCTCTTCCGGTTCTAGACTATCTCTCTAAGAATTTTTCTTTCGATGAGTCCACTATAGAGATCATGAATACGGATGAGCCCATTTGGGAGGATTACCATCATAGATCCATGTTCCTCCCCAACACTAGTTCGGTTAGCCTTGATTTTGCATCCTTGTCTCCTACTGATATTGTCAACATTTTGCAAAGTCCTATATTGTTGCAATATACATATTCTGAAGGAAACCTTTGCAACATTACTTAGACGAACCCGATTGACATATCATCCAAGCCTAATATTATCGAGCATGTTCATGTTTGGCAGAACTGCTTATCAGATGAATCTGAAGCATATAAGGCACTTTTTAAGGAATTCCATGATATTTTTGCCTGGTCTTATGATGATATTTCAGGGATTGACCATTCCATTTTGTTCCACAATATTAGAACTTATCCCACAGCTAAACCTATTAGGCAAAAACTTAGGCAAGTCCATCCTGAGAAGGCCGCAGCTATTAAAGCTGAAATTGAGAAAATTCTGAAAGCTGGGTTTATTTATCCTGTACCTCTGACAGAATGGGTATTGAATGTTATCCCTGTCAATAAAAATTAGGGAACCATTAGAGTCTGCATCGACTTTAGGCATTTAAATAAATCTTGTCCCAAGGACAACTTTCCTACCCCGCATATTGATCAGATTATCGACAACTGCGCTGGAAGTGTCATCTTTTCATTTATGGATGGCTTCTCTGGCTATAATTAGATCGAGATATTACCCTGTGATCAGCATAAGACGGCATTCATTTTCCCATGGGGAACCTTTGCATATAAGAAGTTACCTTTTGGCTTGAAAAATGATAGAGCCACATTCCAGCGTGGGATGTCTTATGCATTTCACGATAGTAAACATATTGTTGAACCATACCTTGATGACCTCCCTACTCATTCACAGTGATGGGAGGACCACCCTGGTCATCTTAGAGACATATTCTTGAGATGTTGTCATTATAATATACGGATCAATCCACATAAAAGTGTTTTTTGCGTTGAGACAGGACGTCTGCTAGGATTTGTGGTATCCAAAGATGGCATCCGGATCAATCCTTTGAATATTGACACTATTCTTGATCTACCGGCCCCAACTAACCTCCTTGAACTCCAAATTTTGTAGGGGAAGGCAAAATTTCTCCGTCGTTTCGTGTGCAATTTCGTAGAGAAAACGAACGGTTATATGTGTCTCCTCAATAAGAACACACCAGTCTTCTGGGATGACCAGGCCCAACACGCCTTTGATAATATTAAGCATGCTTTGACTCATTCACCCATGATACACCCCCTGAATTATTCAAAGGACTTTCTCTTGTATATTACTGCCTCCGCTACTACCATCGCCATGGTTTTAGCATAGGACAATATCCACGGTCAGCAACATGTTATTTATTACACCAGTAAGAATATTATGGATTATAAAACTCGTTATTCACATGGGGAAATGTTAGCATTGGCTACAGTCATTTCTGTACAAATTTTTTTTCATTACATTCTACTCTGCACTACCACCGTATTGGCAGACAAGAACCTGATGTACTACATACTGACTCATCAGGTACTCGGGGGCAAGTACTCCCATTGGATCATCATACTTCAGGAGTTTGATCTGGAGTTTGCCAAGACCACATCAAAGAAATCCTTGGTTTTTGCAGAGCTTATGTGTGATATTCTCTGTGCTACAACGGAATCCGAGCCCAGTGATTCATTTTTAGATGAATTCCTATTCCTAATTATCACTACTGATCCTTGGTATGGATATTTGCTGATTTATCTCCAAAAGCAGTGTTTTTTAGCCGCATTTATCTTGTGATGATCGCTGCCATATCCATCACCACATGAAATACTATCTCATCCTAAATTATACTTTGTATAGACGTGGGATTGACTCTATTCTCCAGCAATGACTCACCCATGAAAATTCTGAACATGTGTTGAATGATTGCCACTCTGGAGCATGTGGTGGTCATTTATCTAGGATGGCTACAGCCCAGAAAATTCTTCACGATGGCTATTTTTGGCCTTCTGTCTTCAAATACTGTCATGAGGCTGTTAAGAAATACCCACCTTGTCAACATTTTTATCATAAAAAGTGGACCCATCCTGCTCCGTTACACCCCGTCATTGTCGTTGGCCCATTCACCAAATGGGGGATTGATTTCATGCATTGTAAGCCTACCTCAGCTAGGGGGCATGGTTACATCATCGTAGCCATTGATTATTTCACAAAATGGGCTGAGGCCATGCCTAAATATGCACAATATGGTAACACTACTGCTCTTTTCTTATTCAATCATATTATAGCTAGATCTGGAGTTCCACACTCCATCGTTACTAATCACAGATCCCATTTCCATAATCAAATGATGGAGGAATTGATTGCCAAGCCAAGGTTTCATCATAAAAACTCTATGCCGTATTCTCCACAAGATAGTGGTCAGGTAGAGGCCATTAACAAAGTTTTGAAAACTATGCTTCATCGGATGGTTGGAGACCATAAATCCAACTGGCACCACGTTCTTTTCTCTGCTCTTTGGGCTTATCGAACTTCCGTGAAAAAAACTACTGGTTTCACGCCATTCCAGCTTGTCTATGGACTCGAAGCCATTTTGCTGATCCAATGTCATATTCCATCTTTACAACTTGCCCTCAAACTTCTCCTAGACACTTTTGCAGAGGAATAGAGATTTTTTTACTTGAGTAACCTTGACGAGACTCGTAGAGATGTTGCCTTGGCTAATGAGGAACATAAGAAATGTGTTAAGGCGCAGTATGATAAATCCGTCCAACCTCGTGTCTTTAACGAGGGTGACCTATTCTTGACTTATGACCAGAGATATGACAAACTAGGGGAGGGTAAGTTCGAGTCCATTTGGTATGGACCTTTCATTATTTCTAAGGTGTTAGAGAACGGAGCTTACAAGCTCATTGATTATGATGGAATCCCTTTGGGGAAACCTTGCAATGGGTTGTACCTAAAAAGGTACTATGCCTAGGTTTTCTTGGATAGTATCTTGTATATATGTATATTGATTGAATTTCAGTGTGCTTTTAGTATTTTCAAGATGGTTTTGAGTTTTAGTGTCTGCATCTGTTTATACAATGTTTTGGTCATGCAAATAGATTTATGTGGCTTCGCTGATGGTGCTTTTAGCCACACCTTGAATCTCGCCTCGGCTGCTTGGGTCCTCTATTCCCCGACTAAATATTTGGTCAGTTCAGGAGCAATTTGCATAGGTCCCGCTAGTAATAACATCGTCGAGTATGAAGTAGTCATCGGTCTTTTGACTGAAGCTGCCTCCCAAGATGTTCATGATCTAGTAGTCTTGATCGACTCACAGCTCATGGTTTGTCATTTAAACCATGTTTACACCATTAGGAACCTAGTGCTCCTCTATCTATTCTAGAGGGTACATTTTCTAGAAAGATCATTTGAAACCATTACTTATAGGCATGTCCCTAGGGAACATAATGTAGTTGCTGACTCATTGGCTAATTACATCCTATATTGGCATATTTCCCATTCATGATGTTAAATAAAACATAGTACATTGTAAATAAACATTCAAAGACACATAAAACTGATAGAAAATGCATTTTTCCATTTGAATCATATAAACACCGTGTAAAGTTCTGTATATATATATATATATACGAAAAAGTTTACAAAAAATAGGTCCCAAGACCTCATCTGAAGCACGTAGGCTTTCAGGAAAAATAATCATACAAAATATTGAAGCTATCAGCTTTCAGTACATATCTCATACACTAGTGGTGCTCATGATAGCACATCACTGCTCGAGCTACTCTGCATAGCAGCCTACTTAATCGACCCAGTACTCTCACTGTGGATCTTTGATATCTCATCGAGAGGTCATCTATGTCAGCATCCAAGATATCCAGAGTCAACCTCTCCAGGTTCTCCTCCAGATCCCCAGTGATATCATCACCCTATGGTACAAAGAGGGCTCCAGCTCGCTTATCCAATGGAAATGCTCCTCCAGGTCTCGCTACTCCAACATCTGCATGAGAATATACAGGTATCATCACTTAACATAAAAAATATAAAACTTTGAAAAACATAAAAACATTTCATCCATTTTAGGGTTTCTTGCTTCTGACTGATGTCACCCCATTTCCCGCTAGGTGGGAGTGGTAGGTTAGGATTTTCGGTGAAGTCTGTGTTTGAGTAAGCATAATCCTCAATCATGAGGATCTGATCTCATAGCCAGCTAAATAATGGATCACCGAACTTCACCCTTCCCCTACATTCTCCTGTGTGAGCCATGAGCTGGACCCACCTCAGCATATGGGGGTCCTGTGCTCTCAGACTCTGGAAGACCACCTGAGGTCTCATATGTGGAACCCGCTCGAAGAAGAAGTAGGCTAAAATGGAACCAAATCCAAACTGCTTTATCTCTCCCTACCGACACTTAGTCAACTGATCATTGAAGATTGGAAGCATGGCTTCCACCTAGTTGAACACCATGGGTGCCATGGCCTCTATGGCATATATCATGTGTGCCCTAGAATCCTGGTGCACACCCTGAATCTTGGACACCCTTGGCATGGTAAACATAACAGTCCGTAGAGCCCTATCCATCACTGCCTTGATGGGGATCTTCTTCCCCGATGTACCTGTCCCTAGTACACAGTGTCGATCTATAAGCTCTCTGGTAGTAATGTCTCCACCACGGGAACCTGCGAGTGAGATGGGGGCACCCCATATTGAGAGACCAGTCAGGAATTAGATATCCTCTACCTCCACTATAGGTATATGGGCCCTAACTCGAAATACTACTGCTTTGGATTCCACATTTGCAGTATGTGTTCCAGTAATCGTTCATGCGACACCATGCTTGGGTTCCAAAAGAACTTTAGGAGCCCATAGTCCCATAGTGCGGCAATACAACCTGCATTTCTCTTGGCAGCAGCATCCTCATTGTCATGTGTTCTTTCTTTCCATATCACCATGTTTTGAGCAACCTAGACCTGCTAAAAACAATAATGGTATGCATTAGAATCATCCTTAAATCATTGAAAATCAAACAAATGAAGTTATATTTCCCATATTATTAGTTTAAGTTATCCACGATCGGCACCACCTGTGCACTTTTGGAGACAGGCGGTGGCACCGTCCGACCACTATCTTATTGGTGCAGTTCTTGGGTGGTACCACGTATCCCACAAGGGGTAGCCGTGGTGCCCAGATTTTGGGTTTTAGGGCTTTCCATATGGGCCTAAAACCCCACCAAATCTCAAAATAAATGCTATGAAATGAAAGATAAGGGTCTTAACTGTTACCTGCAACTGACAATGCTGAAAACAGATAGTGGGAACTCCTGGTATCAGCTGTGGAAGATCTGGCTAAGAAAATTCTCCATGTGCTCTCTGCTAGAGGTAAATAATGAAATGATTTGATTTTTTACTATTTACTTGACTTATATAGGCATTTTTGGGTCCGAATTACTATAGTTTTGATATAAAATCATATTTTAGTCAAAGTTTATCTATCGTAATCCCTTAATGCTTGTCTTAAATGCATTTAACACTTGTTTTTGACTCGAAGCTTTGAAAGTTTGTTTATGGATTTTTTGCACTTTCACAAAATGGAAAAGGTTGTTGAGCATTTATTATGACACTTTGCCACGATCGTTCAAATCTAGTATCAAAGGTTTGAGTCCATTTCAAGTTTCTTTCCAGGCTTGTAAAAATCAGCATTGTGTAAAGAAGCGTCATGGAGTCCTCATTTCACCTCTTTTTCAGGCTCCTTAAATACAAAAAGGTCGTCGAGTCCATTTCTGGCTCTTTCCAGGATCGTAAAATATAACATTGTGTAAACAAACCTCATGGAGTTCTCTTTAAACTCTTTTTAGGCTCCCTAAATACAAAAATATCATCGAGCGATCTTGTCTTCTTCATGCTTGTTAAAGTATTTGAAGAGTCATCCGTCCAATGGTAGGTTATCTCTTTTTTGGTTCGGAAAATACTATTTATGAAAAAGGAACACTCCAGCCAATCATGACTGGAAGAGTTCTCTAAGGTATGATTTCACACTTTTTGGGGCCTTAAGGACTAAATCATACGAAAAAGGACCCCTTTGGAGTTTTATTTTGTATTCGTTCAAACTCTCTAAACATGAATGATACCGAGTTTTCTTTTAGTGGACTCGTTAAATCAAACATTGAGAGACCCATTTTGGGAACGAACCCCTCCTCTATCAGGTTCATAAAATATATGAGTTTGGACTTGTCTTCTGACAAGCTATATCGAGTATTTGTTACCCTCTTTGAACTCATAAAACCGAAAAAGGGCACTCATCAATCATGATGGGGGAAATGGGAAGGGAATCATTTTGCAAATAATGGTAGTTGTTTGTCGTTACCTTTGAACATGGCACTTGTCTGCACAATTATGTGAGTCAATTGGGTAGTCAGCTGATCTCCACGACGATCCACTTTCATGATTCATGTCAATCCTTTCAGTATTTCAAAAGAATGCATTGTCCACTGTCGCATTGTGTGTCTGTCCCGTTCATTCATGCTGCCAAGTATTTTGGTCGTGCCACCTGATGTTCATAGGGGATTTGAAAATTTTTTGCCTCTATAGTCTACATAGTCTTTGTGTCAGTATCTTTGAGTCAGTGATATGGTTACTACATTCACATAATTCTAGAACTGTGTTCCGAGTTTTGTGTTGTCGATGTGGGACTCATCATGGCCCTCCTTCGATGAGACTTTTCCTATCGACATCAGCTTATCATCTGGGAAATAGTCTTATAAACAATATTTAGTACCTTGAGATCTGTATGCCTTAATGACAAATTCTCTCGCTCTCGAGATAGGTTCAAATCATTGACCTTTGATTGATAGAGTTGACTGGGTGTTCGACATCAGGATATCTATTCACACTTAGTAGATTGTACGAGAGTACCTTAGGAATCAAGTGTTTTCTACCATGCTAGACTTCAGATCATTGTAATCACATGGATAGAATCGTACTTTCTGGAAGACGAGATGAATACCCTGGGTGTTTGTTTAAAGTGTTCATTGCTTTTCCCCAGGTTGCGATAGAGTTTTGTATATTTAGCATGGATCCACATTTGTATGTTCATGGCTATGCTCAAATTTGCATATGTATGACATAGATCTACATTCTTTGGCTAGTAGCTATGTCCAAGTTTGAGTCCTCTATCACATGGATCTATGCTGTATTCTAGTAGCCATGCTTGTTTATTCCTCTCATGGATCTACCTTGTATTGGTCTACAGCCATGAGTTTGGTTACTTGTGTCTATGAGTTAGCATACTGATGTACTATAAGGCTTGGTTGTAAACTTATTCATATTTCTTTAATGCAAGTTGGTTTTTGTCCCACATATATTATTGTTATATGATTTCACATGTATGTTGTTAGATTCTTTAGTCACTATCATAGATTAGTAGATTATATTCTGGTGGTTTCGATATGTTTGCGTGTTGAAGTGTATTGCAGGTACACATGGTAACAATTGAAGCATTACATTCTAGGTATCTACGACGTCTAGGGAGAGTCTTCAACCTCTATCCTCTATTTGTTCTGGATCTGAACCATTCAAACTAGTGGAACACCTTGCTGTCCGCAAGAGGTGAAATATTCCAGCTAACATCAGTGATCAAGTTGATAAGATTGTACCCTTTTGAATATTCAAAATACCTAGAAAATAGGCACTCTTGGCTTCATAGTTTCAAAGCCTTCCTCTTTTCAGTTGGAATTCTATCCCGAGTCTTTGAGCCAAAAATCTTGAAATGGGTCACATCTCACTTGTGCGCACTCCAAGATTTGAAAAGAGTAATCCCATCAAGATTCTTGTGAGGCACCCTATTCTAGATATATGATGCACAATTTATTGCTTTAGCCCAAAAATTTGGTGGAAAATCTTTAGACTCCATCATGCAAGTTGCCATATCCTTGAGTGATCTATTCTTTCTCTCAACAACACCATTTTTTTGTGGTGTGTAAGGAATAGAATGTTACATATGGATACCTACATATTCACAATAATGGATGAAATTAGACTTGACATACTCATCACCATTTCCATATCTAAGGATCTTTATTTTCCTCCCAAATTATTTCTCAACCAAGGCTCGAAATACCTTAAAGAAGTCAAAAACTTTAGACTTTTGCTTTAGGAAGCAGACCCAAAAATACCTGGAAAAGTCATATATGAAGGTCAGTGCATATTTTTCTTGAGTCATGGACATATGAGGGAATGGACCAGCAATGTCGGTGTGCATTAAATCAAGGGGTGTAGAGGTTCTCTCATGACTAGCTCTCTCATACTTGTGCTCTAGGTGTTTTCCTAGGATGTAACCTTGACAGAGTCCTTTAGAAAACTTGATCTTTGGTAACCCTATGATCATGCCTTTGTCACTAAATTATGAAATATACTTGTAGTTAAGATAGCCAAATCTCTAATGCCAAATATTTCCTACCTCATTAGCATGAGAGAGAAGAAAATAGGGGTTTGAGAAAGGTAGGAAATGGGAAAACTGGTATACTTTCGAATTGTGATCGACAACACCTTTTGTTATAAATTTACCATTAAAAATATTTGAGATTTCAACTTCATTGGGAGAGAAGGTAACTTTATTTGGATACATAGTGTGGGTCATTTGATACACTGACAAGAGGTTAGTATCTAGACCTGGTACATACAACACATAATTGAAGGAACCATGGTCAAGATCAATCGTACCCTTCCCCATACTATCAGTAATAGAGTCATATCCCAAAACAATTTTTGTACCTTTCAAATTTTCAAGAGAGGATAAAGTATCCTGTGTTGAAACCATATGTGTAGAAGCTCCAAAATCAATGGTGAAGCTAAGTGAGCTTGAGGTACTAGCAACCAAGTCATGTACTCCATCCTTGTCTTCTAAATTTTATCCTCCTTTATTGCTTTGGCAACTTTGATGTTGTTCTTCTCTAGGATTTGGGTCAACATGTCAATTTTATTTTTCATATAAGAGCTCTTGGGATGATAGACCTGACTGCAGTATACGCACTTGCTCATTTCTCATTTGTTCTTATTCTTCTAGAATTTCTTCTTAGAGCCTGAGGGATCCTCTTGAGACCTTTCCTTGTGTCTCTTTGGCTCAGGTGGATTTTTTTCTTTCTTCTTTCATTTTTAATCCACCCTTGAATCTCCAGCAACCAAATGCTTTCCCTTCGGAAGTTTTGATGGTGCCCATCATTACCATTTTATCTTTCTCCTGGCTGAGTGATTCCATGAACTCAATAAGATTAGGAATATTCTAGGCTCATGTTGTCAACTTGGTGGCATGGAAGGTCAAAACAAACAATGAATAGTCAATACCAAGCTTCAAGAGTATGGTCAAGACCAGTTGTTCATCCTTCATTTTGATTCCACACTGTTTTAACTGTAGAACTGGGGCCTTAGACTTGGAAAAGTAGAGTTCCAATGATTCAAAGATGCTGGGATGCAAGGAGATAAATTCATTCTTCATTTGATGTCCTCTCATCTCATATGTATTTTCAAAAATATATTCAATATTCTCCCACACCTCATTTGGTGATGTCAATGCATCAAGATGGAAGAGGAGGTCTCTTGAGATGCTTAAGCACAAAAGACCATAGGCCTCATCCATCCTGTTGTTCCATTTAATTTTCTCTGCAGTTGCATTGGGATCTACCTTAGTTTCCATGGTAAACCTATAGATACCTTCCATTCTAAAAAATATATCCATCTCATCTTTCCATTCGAAGAAATTGAATGGAGAGAAGATGATCCTTTGAGATTGACCCATATCTCAGCAACTGTGCCCTTCAATGAGCAGAACGTGCTCCAAGTCAATGATGTCAAACCTACAATAGAAATATGGAAGGATATAAATTGATATACAAAGGCTTTTATACCATGTGGAAATTGAACCCAAGCAGTAGAGCAATTACATTCACAAAATTGCTAATCAAACATCCAAAATTCACAAAAAAGGAGACTGAAATTGGAGCATAACACAATACTATATTGAATAAGTCTACATCATCCAACCTCATCAATTAATAGGTTTTCATAATTTATAATTACATCAGATATTTGAAATCATAAGGGTGTTATTCGAATTGGACAAAAATAAGGCTTACTAAACTAGTCAAAATCCCCCATAGGTGCATAAAACACTTTCCTAATATGAGAACATTCTCATGAATTGGATGAATCAGATGCATAATATGATAACTGATGGAAATATATCAGATCCATGATTTTTTATTGATAAAAAAAGGAGGATGGTTAATCCAAAAAACAAGACAGTTACTCCTAGACTAGCTTTTCTTTTTTTCCTTAAAACTGCTAAAAGAAAGGCATCTTTCAGAAAAAAAAGAAGAAATGCACTTTTTATATTCTAGAATTACATCTGAGTTTCTAAAAATTATTCTAGGATGTTTCTAAATTTCTTCTTAAGCCATTTTTATCATTTGTTGACTTCTAGGTGCAAGTGTATGACAACTAGCATAGTAAGGAATCTAAGAATTTAGGAATAAGACAACAATGATTAATTAATGTCAAATGTGGGTAAATATGGTTTTGATTATTCTAACAATGATCTATCATTATTAGGATATTTTACTATAGGGAAGTAGACAGAGATGTGAATTTTCTCCTATAGCTCTCAGGGAAAAAGATCCATTTTGTTTTGATAATTTTAAATATACCTTGTCTAGAGTACCTAGTTATATTGAGTGTATGGAGTCTTTTGTCCTAAACTGGATGGGTTTAAGGTTAATATTTCCTCTTATTTAGTTTCTAGACAGGAACTATAAGGGATTCTACAATATGACCAAGAAATTTGAGAGAGACTGTTAGGGTACTTTGATCAGGAGCAATGGGTTTTTCCAATTAGAGGAGGAACCAGAGACCTCATCCAACCTCAACAATTTTCATAGGAGTAGTCTTGAGTTTAATTCAAACTCAAACTAGTTCAACTTTTTGCATGAGTACATGCAACTAGATAAGCTAGGGGGAGATGTTGGGTCCCGAATTTGCCCCCTTTTTCCATACTTTGTCCCATCCTTTTCCCCTATTTTCACCCGTATTTTGTAGTTGAACCTTTATCCTTTTCATACAAACCAGCATAAAGATATCAGGTAAAAATAATTATTTATTATTTCATTTTATGCTTGATTTTATTTATAATCATGAATTTTACCTATCATTGTGTTGATCTGTCCATGCTTTGAAAGAAAGATTCAAAATCACTAGTGGCTCAACTGCAACAGCTTGTTATATCCAGGTGGTGCAACAACGACAACTTGTTATAAATAGAATATGGTACCACTTGGCTTCATCTACTTTCTAAAAATATGTGGTTGACATTAATGCTAAAGGGATATCAGTTTTTCCTTCAGTCTTGAAACTAAACTCTCCGAGAATCTTCCACAGCTCACTGGGCATGTCAGTTCATGGAATAGCTCACAATAAAAGTTTATATATTCCTGAGATTATTTTATGCAAGGAACAGTTGGCTATAACTTATTTGATGATTAGACATCCTCAAGATCAAATATATTCATGGATGCTTGAAATTGATGTAACCAACTAGCTTTTCTCTTGTATAAATATACGTAGGCAGGGAGAGACAAGGGTTCATTATTTTTTTAGAGATAGCAGAGTGACTGTAACTGTAACTCCAATTTTTAGTCAATTAATAAAAGGGTGATAATTCTCAGTAGTTCTCTTTTGCATCCTTCATGAGCATCGAACACCATCTTTGTTTGAAGGCCAAGTCCTGCCTTCTAACAGAGTTGCTGGTAGTTTAGATGCTTTAGTATTTTATTTATGTTTTGTGTGGAATTTCAATGTGATACATTTACATGGTTAGCCGTGAATACATTTGGTTAGTGATTGCATTAGTTAGTTTTAGTTTGGATTTTTGTAGGTGATTTGGTGTGATAGTTGACTTTGTATTTAATCTTCCTTGTTATGTAGGGGTGTGTTAGATGTTGTAACATACTTGATCATCTCATGTGTTGTGTGTGCTATTTATATTTCTAGAGTTTCCTGATTAGATTAGGCCTTTTCTTCGATGAATGTGTTGCTTGAGTAATAAGTAAAGATATTCTTGGTTTGGTAAATTAGACTTTCATTTCATGGAAAAGTAATTCTATGTGGATTCCTCTTTAGATTATAAACCTTCATATTAGTATGATAGGAAATATAAGTTCTTTTCAATTCCGAGATGGGTAATGTTATTTTGAATTCTTACAGGAAGCTGGTTTTGATCAGCAGTAATTAGAAATCAGTGAATTTATTTTTATTTATCAACTATTGAACATGTTTATGCATATACTTTGATAATTTCCTTTGAAATAATTGAATTCCCTGGGTTAACAATTAAATATTGAAGAATATTCTTGTTAAGCAAGGAATTATTATATATAGTTCCCAATAGATGGGCCTGATTATGCTTCTGTTGTTGCAACCTATATAGAGCTACGGGTCATTTTGGATCTTCTCTTTGGATTTATTAGTCAACTGACACTTCTCTTCTTCCTGATTGTATGCACTAGTGTAGACATTATGTATGGTTTTCCATGTACAATAGTCATCGTCACCCTTGGTGTCTCTTGTGTACTCATGCTGGAAATAACATGTGTTATTACAACTTTGTCAATTGTCTTCTATGTTAATATTCACTCTAAATATTCTTATCACATTGCATAATGGATCGAACCATGCCCTTTTTTCTACTTTTATAATGTCGATTTTTTCTGTTCGATTCGATCTTGGGTCATCATTTCCAAATACTTCGTTGATTGACCAAATTCTTTGTCGATTTTGTAAATATGGTACCACTCATTGGTCATTGAATGAGGATTTTTCCCACCTTATTCATTACCCTCCCTGTTGTAACTACTTCATTGAATTCCTGATTTGACTAGTTCCCATTCTATCAGACGTCGAGAAGCTCCAAACCTTGTTGCAGCCCAACTCACTTTTTTCATCCCTTTTCTTTTTGTTGACATACTCCTATAAAAAAATATTCTCCTTTTTTACACTTGTTGTTTTCATTAGTGGTGTTGCATCAAGCTATCATGATAGGTCTTTATCTGGATTCTGTTCACTAAGTTTGAAAAAAAAAATCCATCTAACTTTTCCACTGCACCTCCATTAGTAATACGATTTATAATGTAAGGACCAAGAAAATATATATGGATCTTACTTACGTGCTTTGCAAACTTGATATCATATATTATAACCATTTATTCATTCTAAAAATGATTCGTATTTATGTGGTGATTGTACCATGCCTTTTGTCAATCCTTTCCTATCTGGTGATGAAAACATGCAATAAAGTGATCTTCTTCTGGTTGTAACAATTGTGCCAATGTTTCCTCAATTTCTCCCTTGTCTCTCATTCTTGTCACTAATGCTATATGTATACTAGGGATAATATACTCCATTGGCATCACTACTTCTTGTTCATATACCAACTTGAATGGTGTCTGGCCTGTTAGTCTTTTACATGTCATTCTGTAGTCCCATACTATCGCATGGATTTCTAGATCCCAATCATCGCGATTTGTGTTACATACCTTAGTAAGTGAATTCTCTAATATCTTGTTGAGTGCATCAACTACTCCAGTTTTAGTATGGGTGATATGGAGTACTTATTTTCTGTCGTATTTGGAATTCCTCGATCATCATCCTGATTTGTTTATTGATGAAATGAGTACCTTAATCATTCATCAATATCTTAGGACATCCAAATTGGGTTACCATATTGTTGAAAAGGAACCTTGTTGTTATCGTAGTCATGCAATCCTTTATTGGTGTTTCCTTGGCCCATCTTGTTAGGTAACCAGTTGCAGTGATGTTGTATCTTGAACCTGTTCTTTTTCCTAGTGGATTGATAGGTCCCACGAAATATAATTCCCACTTATAGAATGGTTGTAATGTTACATGAGGTAGTAATGGCATATCATCCCTATCTGATGGTTTCCCTGTTATTTGACATACATCACAGATTCTAGCATAATATGTTGCATCTCCATGCCCTGTTCACCATGATATTCCAGCTTTGAGTATCTTCCTGGAAATTGCATGCCCTCTATAATTTCCTCCTATGATCCCATAGTGTGCCTCTTCCAGCACTCTTTTTTGTTCATACAGAAGTACATGTCGACAAAGAATTTCATCTCACCCCATTTTGTACAGTTCTCTTGTTAACATTTGTAAATAAACGGCTCTGAAAACTAGTTGTTTCTTCTGACTAGTGGTGAAAAATTTAGCCAATTTCCTGGTTGCCAAAAATTAAACAATCTATTTGTAATGGTCTTCAACCATTCATACACTAAATAGTTGCGCATCATGTAATTATTCCTTGATTTTTCCTGGTTCTTCACCTGATTCTATCCTCGATAGATGATTAGGCCCTATGTTCAAATGTTCGGGTTTCACAATGATTTCAAAGTCAATTTCTTGGAACGATAGAAACCATTGACATATATTTCCCCCAACACAAGATTATTAAATAAGTATTTCAATGATGAGTGGTCATTAAACATTTTGAAGTGCCCCCCTAACAGGTACTAATAGAAGTTTTGAAATGCATATACCATCATCAACCCTTCTCTTTCTGTCATCGTATAATGTTTCTCCGTCGTGGAAAACGTCCGACTCACAAAGGCAATTAGGTGGTCGATTGATCCTTATCCTAGATGGGATAATATCACTCATAGTGCTATTGATGAAGAATTGGCATGGACATGGAACTCCTTTGTCCAATATGGAAAAACTAACATTGGTGTTGCAACCATATTTTGAGTTAGTATGTCGAGGCTCTTCTGGAATTCGTCGTTCCATTTTAACTTTGCATATTTTTCAATAAATTCTCCATCGACATAGTGATTACTCCATATCCCCTTATAAACATTCGGTAGTATCAGTTGTGGCCTGATGTTCCTGTCTGCTACTTTACTATTGTTGGTGCTGGTAAGTTGACAAAGATCACGATCTTGGTTGGGTGACCAACATGCTTTCCTTTCATACAATATGTACCAATAGGATTCCAAATGGTGCACAAAAGATACATTTATTTACATTCAGTGAAATATGATGCTATTGACATATTTCTAACATCAATCATAGGTTCACAGTATGGTATTTTACCAAGCCATATATGGTCCATGAATCCATATAGACCGTTAAGAACTTATGAATGAAATATTTGAATGCAACAACAACTAACTTTGAAAATATCGCAAGAGAATTTTTTATATCAAATGGCATCACTGTGTACTAAAAAAATATGCATTCTATTACAAAGGCAATTTTTTCTTGATATTCCTTTGCAATCCTTATCTAGTGATATCCTAAAAATCCATCTTAAATGACTACACTTCTTGTCCTTAGACCCATTCTAGTACTTCATCAGTAAATGGCATGGGAAATGGATCATTAAGGATTGCATCATTTAATTTCCTCATATCGACGTAGATTTGTATTTCACGTTCCTTTTTGTCCTGAAAAAACATCAGGATGATCGATTCTGATTCTTCGAAAGGTTCTATAATCCCTGCATCCAACATCCACTCTAATTCAAACTTAACACACTCTTTATATCTAGGATTCAACCTATATGGTTGTTTCTTCACTGGTTTCTTATCAGGTTTCAAAGGGATATTCATTTCTCCCAAGTCTTCCGAAATGCCTTTCATCTCAGGAAATTTTGTAGGGATCAAGTCTTGAAACTCATGTAGTATTTAAGTGAACTTCCCATTATTGAAACATCCCAATAGTCTCCAATACTAGAAAATTTTGGATTTTCCATTGTCCCAATGTCGACCTTCTTTATCTTCAGTGGTTGTTTGAATTTATCGAATGGAATTTCTCATGCTTCAATGTTGCGGCTTCCTTTCAACTCTATGGATCTCAAATCTTCAATGTTAGGTTCTTTGGAGACATTGTAACAATCCATCATCATATGTGGTTTTGGTGTGCATTTTAGTTTTGTGAGTTGTTCAGTCAGAACTATCTCTAGTACTTTGTCATGGATATCATATAGCGCAGTATAGATGAAGGGATTTTTGTCTATGAAATTGAAATTATGGATGAAGCTAGTAGTTAGTTATTTCCACGTTGATGTTTCTTGTCGCATATCTATGGATATATACTAGCTCCATGGTGTTTCATCTAGTGTATCTATGAATGTGTGAACCCATTCCTCCTTTGGCCTCTTTTTCCATGTTGTTTGACATGTTATCAAATGATCGCTTGGATTATTTATTCCATTATATTTCTTTCCTTTTTAGCATTCATTCTCCCCAAATCGAAATTCGATAAATCATCAACATATTTTCCATTTTGTTATCGATGTCTTGTGGGAAACCCACCATCTTGTTGGGGTAGCCTTTAGTGCTTCTTCTAGTGCCATCAAGCATTGTGGTTCTGATAATCTATCTTTAAAATCATTGATGCATACTACCAAGTTAGGTAATCCTTCATATGTTGGGATATCAGATACTTTTGTTTCTACCCATCTCAATGACTAAACCATGATTCATGTGCACTTTATGATTGATACTTCATGAAACCAATTATGGAAATTTTCTAACACTTAGTCATAGTCTCAAAATCTTGAGATGATACTTGACCATCTCAATTCTCCTTCAGCAGTGGGATTGATGTAGTGTTCATAGACATTGTAAACATTATCCTATCCTTCCATGACCTTGTCTTTTATTGGATGAACATATCGCTACCCTTCGAGGGGATTAGGTGGGGAAATGACCCTCATGTTATGATTCTTGAATTTCATTGTTCTTTTCTTGAAATTGATAACAGTAAGTTTTTCCATTTCCCATCTGATTCGAAACAATGCGGGGTATGGGCTGGTATTGTTGACTATATCTATAACATGAAAATATGCATATGTCTTCCATCCTTCCATCTTGACAAGTATATGAATCACTCCATAATTAGTGAAACTTTGGCCTGATTTTCGAGATGAAGTTGTACGGGGGACCAGACAAACTGTGACTTCCCTATCATTTCCTACATTTTTTTGGTTTGGATGTTCACATCCAAACCTACATCCAAAATTATGGAATCTACATCCCATTCACCAATCTAGGTATTCATTCTCATTTCCCTTCATGTTTTCTTCTTCTGCAACCAGTTGAGTGGGAGACATTGCCTCCCTTCTTCCTATTGATAGAAGAAGCTTGTTATTTTTGCTAATACATCAGGATCCTTGGCTAATGTTAGACATCATTCTAGAAAAAATTTAGGGTACTCACCTTACCTTGCAATCTTGTTGAATTTATCAAATAAAAACTTGGTTGAATATCATAACATGTAACTTACCGTTATTCTTTATCATTGCATCTTTTGCTTTGAAGAAGGTTTCTTTTTTTCTCACACATCAAATTGTAGTTTCTTTCGAGCTATATTCCAGACATTTGGCAGTGGCCTATCTTCTCTTGTTGTATATCCTCCTTTGGTTACTACAGCGAAAAAAATGGTTGGCTCCTTATTTTAGTCAATATCTTCTACACATTTGGACCAGGTTTTTGATTCTGATTTGTATACTGGTTTGGTTTTGGTTGTGTCACATTCTTACCTTACCATTTCACAATTATCTAGGGAAAATATTTGATAGGGTGATCAGCTACACTATAGTAAGTACAATGATATTCTATATTCGAACAATCCCTATGATAGTTTCATCCCACTCCATAATTATAGCAGGTAATTGGTCCTCGACCTCGACCAAAATTTCCTCCACAACCAAATCCTTGATTCTGACCTATCTAAAATCCTCCTAGAAATCCTCCTTGTTGCTTATATGGTGGCTAGTTTTATTGTCATTGATTATACTGTGGTTATGGTTGATTATATTGTGGTTTTGGTTGAGGTGTCTCCACTGGTTTTTGCTCCACTCTTTTCATAAAGTATGTATCCATAGTTATCTCTTGGAGAAAATCATAAGCATTGCAATCTTTCTCTTCATGGCTAGCTAACCAACAAAAGTTACAGAAACAAATAGATGGCTTTGACACAAACTTATCTAAGTGCACACATTATTATGACTTATTTCCTCATTTTTGACAAATTAGACACCACGTAATTCCTCCTTGACTAAGTGGATTTGGTTCGTCATACTGTAAGTATTCATGGAATTCAACACACTGATCCTTATGGTGTCCTTTAGATTGACATCGACTACACCATACCTCTTAATGGACCTATTTCTCCTTCTTAATATCATGTAGTTGGATAGTAAGGTTCACCAACTGTGACTGGATCTGGATTATGCAAATCCTTGCTTCTTCGATTGGTTAAGCCTCTAAATTCATCGCAACTTCCAGGGATTCCTCTTGGGATGTGATCTTATGTTGCATCAGTGACAAGTGGATGTGGGATACTAAGGACATAATGAAAAATTATTTATGTTGTATATCACTCATTCTGAAGCCAACCTTGTCCATAAGAGTTTGAAATCTATGATCGAAATCCCACATCAATTCATTAGGGAATTGCTTTATCTCTTTTAACTCTGTAACATACTACAATTCTGAATTCGATTCTTAAATTCATTGATCATTCCGATCCTAATTTTGGCTAGGGTTTTCTATGGACACCCTATTGGTACTTGCGCAAATTTGATATACAAATCCAACACCCAGCCCCTAAAGGTCATCGCTAGTTTTCCTTTCTCGATAACATCAACTTGTACTTGTTTTGTTGTCCATATTACTTCACACAAGAACCAGTATTGTTATGGATCCTCCATCTTGTTACCCTGAGACAAGGGTAGCTTTAAATTGTCACCCACCATATTGGGTTTTCTACTCATGTTTTTTTATCTGCTACTATTACTACTGTGATGACATGTAGGACAACCCTTCGAAGAGATTTTTTTTCTTCCTCCAAATTTTGGTGTGGTGCACAGAGTTGTAGGTATGTTGTATCTTTGGGTTGGTGCTTCCTCAAGTTGAGGGGTATCCTAGTCATTCCCTTCATCATTATAGGTTCTCTTAGTCCCGTGTGGTCTTGTTTTGAAATTCTCTTTTACGATCACACTAGGACTCTGTTCCTCATTCCTCCTTCTCTTCTTTAGTTAGAGCCTCACCCCACTTTGTAGGAAACCACACTCTTCCATGGATTCCCTGACAATCTTGTCATGAATCACATCCATATACCCTACATCATTCCATCAAACTCGCATCTTCGCAGTACCCACAACCTCCACACACTATAGATTTACTCATCAAAGTTCATCTTTAATATCCCTTTTTCACATATGAGCATATTAATCCACAGTTATAATGACAATAGATATCTCCCTTTGGATCCCTTCAAAAATCCCTTTCTTTATCACTATAGGATTTAATTGTATCGATGATAAAATCAGTAATGTATCCTTCGAAAATGTTTTCTATCCACACATTAACAAGCCTTGAATATTTTATGCTGAGACTATGCAACTATTGGATTAGTTCTTGGGTTCAGTGTTCAGGATCTCCTCCTTAGAAATTATTCTTCTAAAAGGTGATTTGCGCCAACCATTCATACAGTAATATCGAGAATTTGTAGAAAAATAATTCATGGATATTCGAATAAATTTAATTCTCAAACCAATCCTTTGTCGACCATATTAAGTTCTGGTTTCCTTCTTCAACAAACTCTTAGGTCTTCTTACCAAACCAACCCTACGTTTTGGGTTCCGTCGGATGCCACAACATGTCATATCATTTTCTACACTAGGGTACCGAAAATAGAACCATTTTTTGACACAGTTATGTTGGTAGGGGTTCACTTCACACTTCTCTCAATAGACCTCTAAACATAATGTTCTAGCATCATCCTCAAAAGGTTTTACCCTTTCCAGCAACACCCGCAGAGTGGGTGCAGTCTCACACAAGATGTCTACAGAGGGATGCAAGAACCATGTTTACACAATGGGAATAAGACATGCACAATTTCATACTCATTCACAACATGAACCAGATATCTAGATTCATATCATTATAGCATACTACATCACTATTTGTTGATGTATATGTAACTTCGGAATGTATTCTTCTATGTATCTTATTTATTGTAACCCGATGTTTATTCCAAGATGTTTCTATTATGTATTTGAGTCATGTGATCATGCCCCGATGTTTCGATCGGGAGGATTAATAATGTAATCAAGTCATATCAAGTCATTAGGTAAGTCCCCACAGGTTCGGGGCACTTAAGTTATTATACACTAATTAAGGTGTAGGCTCGAGTAAGTAATTGTTAGTTGGGCCGACATGATTGAGTGCACTTCAAATCAACAGAATAATATAAATAGAGAGTGAGATATTCTCTATTTATCACTTGTGAAATACAGCACTTGCTCTCTCAAGTGTGGCGCACTTTTGAAGAAGGAAATTTTGGGCCTAGACAGAAGACAGAAGACTATTGCTGTTTTGGGAGATCTCTTACTGTTTTGGTGTTGATTCTATCTTAGAGGAAGTTGCGGGGTTTTCTCCTTTATGGTTTCCCAAGGAAAACTCTTTGTGTCTCTTGTATCTTATGATGTGCTTGTGTTTCATTGCTGTGCTTGTTATTCTCTCAGTGAAAAGATCCTAAGATCATAATGCTAGCTTAATGTGATGAAAAACTAACATGGTATCAGAGCTAACCTGAGAAGAAGACATTGTGCAGCTGAAAAAATTAGGGCTTCCTATTTTGTGGACCTTCCTCCACATATTTTCAGCAAAATTAAGGTGGAACAACTCTCCTCCTTAGGGCGCATCTTTATGTCGAGGCGGAATTTGATTCCGAGCATTTTCAGTCTTCGATGCGGAAATTAGGGATTTCTACAGAAGAGGAATTTTTTGAGTGAGACTAGCATAGAGTTATTCTCCTCATCAAAACCTAAGTTTAGAGACCTGGATCAAGAAATTTGGTTGGGTGAAACTCCAGGAAATTCAAACCCTAGTTTGACCCTGAGCTAGGAGAAACCCTAAATACTAAAACTGCTACGTTTTGGTACAGTCGCTATATTCCAAGATTGGCAAAGTCTCAAAAGCTGAAACTTGCAGGGGCCGAATATGAAATCCAGATGAACCCTTTTTCCAAAATCCAAACTCATATTCTCTGTACTCCAGTAGATATGATCTCTCCAAGTTAGGGTTCTAGCCTCTTCCATAATTCATCCCTGAACAGGACATCTGGGGAGATCTGCAATATCTTGAGCTACAGAGGTCCAAATGGAATTCCTGAAGATTTTATAGAAAGGGCACGGACTGTACTTTCGGTGGTCCAAATATTAGACTTAGAAGATGAACCAGTGACACGTGGCATGCCGTACAACTTCGCTGTTCTGAACAGTCCTGTAATAGGTCACCTTGGGAAAATGATCATAAATCCCAAATGGTGAAACCAATTCTGATGAAAATTGTGGTGTTGGATCCGGTACATGAGAGGTTACCTCAGTGTGAAATTTCATACATAGAGGAGCCGTAGTTTCATATATATCATAGAAACAGTAACAGGCATTTCTGCAGAAGAAATTGGAAAATTAGGGCTTCCTGTTCTGGGAGCTTCCCTCCACTGTTTTTAGAAAAGGAGTACATTGGACACCTCCATTTGAAGAGATACATCTGTTCATCCAATCAGATATGAAAGATTCCATGTTTTGAAAATTAGGGTTTCTGTGACAAACCCTAGATCAGCGAACTCCGGGACAAGGACGGACACCTCAAATCGGTAAGATCTAATCCTTTGCTATTTCCATTTGAGGTTATCATTTCAAAGTGATCTATCACATCAGCTTGATGATAAGATTGGTGAAGTTGACAACTTCCAAGCATAGAAGTATTTTATCTCTCTGGATTGGACACCTACATGAGTATAGAGGTTCCATTTTCAGAGGGAGACGAGGCCAAAGAAGACATCATGCTCATGCTGCAGAGGATGATGAACCATCCCAAAAGAGATCCAGATATGAAAGTGAAGATTCTTCAAGCGACGATGAATATGTTCTAATATCAGCTCTCACAGGTAACATTACTCATGGAAGTGATGATTGGCTTATAGATAGTGGGGCTTACAAACATATGACGAGATTCAAGGAATCCTTTGTAAGACTGTCAGAACATGAATCACCTCACAAGGTGAGACTAGGAGATGACTACCAATGTCCAAGAAAAGGTAGTGGGGAATCTTCATACAAGCTAGACTCTGGTAAGTCTCTAACAATGAAAGAAGTATTGTTTGTGCTAGGATTGAATAAGAACCTTCTCTACATTTCAGCATTGATACAAAAGGAATGCGGGCTGCATTCATAGATGGTCAAGTCATCATATGGCCAAAAGGAAAGACTATCGATGATGTGGTAGTGATTGAAGAACAAGAAGGAGGCTTGTACAAATTGAAGGGATATCCAGAACAAGCCTTGATCCATGACACAGTAGAGCCAAATGAGCTTTGGCATAGAAGGCTTGCACATGTGCATTACAGAGCACTACCTATTGCAAGCAAAGTTGTTGAAGGTCTTCCAGAATTTCAAGATATTTGAAGGGAAGAACAAAATCAGAATATGACTTAAAGAAACTAGTTGAAGAATGTGAAGATACAGAATGCAGAGACCATGCAGTCATAAGAGTCTCTCAAATCAAAGAACAACTTGAAGCGGTAAAAGAAAAAGTGAATAATGTAAAAGTCGTGATGGCCACCTTGAATGGCCTCCCAGGATCGTGGAATTCATTCATGTGAGGAATGTGTGCTAGAAGGAAGTGATTACTTTCAATAGACTCTAGAAAGAGAAATCACAAGAAGAAGAAGCTCAAGAAGAGAAGGTGGGTGCAACTGAAGATCAAGCTCTTTCCATCCAAAGAATATCCCTCAAGCAATGAGGAATATGAAGAACTCAACTCTTGAAGAACTTCTTATCCACCTTAGCTTTTGGATAAGAAACAATGCTATTATGAATAAAGAAGACGATGAAGCTGAAGGCTCAAGAAGGATTCTACCCTCGAAACAAACAAAGATAAGTATTCAATTGTCATTTCATTATATTATTTTGTTATGCATTTGTTTATACTCAGTTACTGTATTATGCATGATAGAATGTTTGCATTAATGATAGAATACTACTAATATGCACGTAATGGGTAAGTAGCTCATGGGGCTATACAAATTCTCCATTTCTACTTATCTAGAATGAAACCTCTTTGCTGACACATTGGATTAGTGCACAATCTCAATGTTGTCCTAGTAGAGATGGAAGGCATCTAGAAAGTTTCAATGAGATATTGATGAATGTTGTATTGGCTAAAGTAGTTGCATGATCATATATTTATGCATAAGTGTTTGCCAGTATAAATATTCCTTATGAAATGTTTCTAACCATACAATTGAATTTGACTTGTAGGAAAGATCGCATACATAATTGCCTACAAGCAAAGAAGAATGAAGACTTGTTCCGAAGAACAAGTGACGACAGTTCAAAGACAAAGAATAATATGACGAGTGCAGTGACATCATTGATGCAGAACCTTCCAGCCACCAAGAAGAAAGGGAAGATCAGTTCAAGAATAATGATGTCCAGGCATAGTATCGAGACCTGAAGAGAAGTTCATAGTTCCATCATGCAGTAGATGGAAACATCGTGGGATACAAAGCAAGATTCGTCACATGAGGCTTCTCATGAAGAGAAGGCATAGTCTACAAAGAAACATTTACAGCTAATAGAAGTGAAGTCACATGACATGCATAATCATGTGTGCAAATGAAAGAAGGCCTTGTACGAGTTCAGAAGACACCCATGGGATAACACATACATGATGAGCTTGATGAATATCTTAACCTTTGCTACAAGGTTGATAGAGGATGACAAGCTCACAGATGGGTGCAAGATGAACTTTTGAAGAAGTTCAAGATAGAGGATCTTAGTATCCAGTGATCCTAGATGGATACTACTTGTCACTCCAGTACAGGATGTTTCAGTGCATAGAGTGCGGAAGACAGAGGGAGTATGATGCTCTGCTTTAGAGGGAGTGATTGCAAAAGATCCTGAGGTTTGACATGGTACGACAGGATGGGAAGATTACTGATGATTCTAGGCTTTACTGAGAGTAAAGCGGATTCCAACCTTTGATCCAAGGTTGAAGGTGGAATACCAGTGATGCTCATGTTATGTGTCGATGCACTACTGTTATAGGTATGGAGGTGTGGCATAGTACAGATGGGATCTTCCTTGGACAAGGGAAGTATGCAGTAGAGATCCTGAAGAGGTTCGGGATGATGGACTGCAAGGCGATGGCCACACCTATGGCATCGAACCTGAAGCTATTTGAGTGATGCTTCGTTAGAGTCGGTTGATGCTACGATGTATCGTCAGATGATTGGGTCATTGATGTACCTAACGAACACGAGACCAGATATCTACTTTGTTGTGAACACCTTGAGCCAGTACTTGACAGATCCAAGAAGTGTTCACTTGACTACTGCAAAGCATATTCTGAGGTACCTGAAGGGTACAATTGATTATCGGCTCAAGTACAATGCGAATCAGAAGATTAACCTGGAAGGTTATGGTGATTCAGATTGGGAAGACAGTGCCATCGACAGGAAGAGTACTTCGGGATGTTGCTTCAGTATGGGATTAAGTGTGATCTCTTGGTTTAGCAGGAAGCAATCCTGTGTGGCACTGAGTACGGCTGAAGCAGAGTATGTTGTAGCTTGTTCAGCTAGTTGTGAGGCAGTATGGCTGCGGAAGCTACCGTCTGATATATTTGATCTCCAGTTAGATGCTACTTGTATACATTGTGACAACCAGAGTTGTGTGAAGTTGTCAGAGAATCCAGTGTTTCATGACAAGTTGAAGCATATTGAGATCAAGTATCACTATATTAGGGATATGGTGCAGCGAGGAGCAGTGAAGCTACTGTATGTTGCGACGGGGGAACATATAGCTGATGTATTGACGAAGCCATTGGCTAGGCTAAAGTTTGAGTACTTCAGAGAGAGACTTGGTGTTCTCCAGATCGAGGCTTCCTTCCAGATAAAGTGATGAGACCCATAGCCATTTTTACATGGTGAGAGGATTGGTTCCTTCCATGGTCATATGTAAGGGCTGATCCATTCTGTCATGGTTAGAGGATTGGTTCCTTCCATGTCATATATGAGTGCTGAGATCCATAGCCATTATGATGAGTAGGTCAGATATAAGGGCTGAGCCATTCTGATATGGTGGTAGGGTTGCTCCCTTCCATGTCAGATATGAGTTCTGGCCATTCTGTCAAGCAGGATAGATGTAAGAGCAATTGCCATTCTAGGAATGGAGGCACCTGGTCAGTTACCAGGAACACTCAATGTAAGAACTGAGTAGCCATTTTGATGTGATAGAGGGATGTGTTCCCACTTGATCAGATGTAAGGGCTGAACCATTCTGTTCATGGCTAAAGGATTAAGTTCCTTCCATGTCAGATGTGAGTGTTGGCCATTCCGACGAGCAGGTCGGATGTAAGGGCAACTGCCATTCTCTAGGAGAATGGAGGTGCCTGGTCAGTTACCAGGTAGCTCAGTCGAGGAGGACTGGGGGCCATTCTGATATGATTTCTGGGATGTGTTCCCCTCATGATCAGATATGAGTGCATGCCCTTCCATCATTGTGAGCAGGATGTGTTCCCGTCTGGATGGATGTAAGTGCTGAGCCTTGTCACAGATGATAGTAGGTGTTTCCTATCATGCTAGTGACTGTAAGTGCTATGCCATTTCACAGATGATAGTAGGTGTGTCCTATCATGCTGGTGACTATAAGTGCAGTTCCTTTTCACAGATGGTAGTAGGTGTGTCCTACCATGCTGGTGATTATAAGTGTTGAGCCTTTCCACAGATGGTAGTAGGTGTGTCCTACCATGCTGGTGGATGTGAGCGCCGTGCCTTTCCACAGATGATAGTAGGTGTGTCCTATCATGCTGGTGGTTGTAAGTGCTGAGCCATTTCACAGATGATAGTAGGTGTGTCCTATCATGCTGGTGAATGTGAGTGCTAGGCCTTTCTGATGGGATTGTAGTTTACTACATGATCAGATGTGAGTGCTGGGCATGCCTTTCTGATGAGCAGGTCAGATGTAAGTGCTGGGCGAAGACCTACATGAGGGTAGGCCTACAACCAACATGAACAAGGGCTAGCTCTATAGAACTTCCTATGACAAGAAGAATCATGAGATAGCACCAGTGTTGATCCAGATCAAGTGATGATCCAGATCCAGTAATGATGATCCAGCAGTGATGATCCAGATCGAGTGATGGTCCAGATCCAGTCCAGTGATGTTGATCCAGATCCAGTGATGATGTTTTATGTTGATCCAGATCGAGAGATGATCCAGATCTAGTGATGATGTTCTATGATGATCCAGATCGAGAGATGATCCAGATCTAGTGAAGATGACTTAAAGACAAAGATGAATTGAAGAAGAAGATGACTTGAATACAAGATGATCTAGCTGATACAGAGAAGAGGACCAGTGCTGAAAATTGTGTCGAAAGAATACCTTCCTAGTTAAGAGGGAGTGTTGATGTATATGTAACTTCGGAATGTATTCTTCTATGTATCTTATGTATTGTAACCTGATGTTTATTTCAGGATGTTTCTATTATGTATTTGAGTCATGTGATCATGCCCCGATGTTCCGATCGGGAGGATTAATAATTTCATCAAGTCATATCAAGTCATTAGGTAAGTCCCCATAGGTTCGGGGCACTTGGGTTATTATACACTAATTAAGGTGTAGGCTCGAGTAAGTAATTGTTAGTTGGGATGACATGATTGAGTGCACTTCAAGTCAACAGAAGAATATAAATAGAGAGTGGGAGACTCTCTATTTATCACTTGTGAAATACATCACTTGATCTCTCAAGTGTGGAACACTTTTGAAGAAGGAAATTTTGGTCCTAGATAGAAGACAGAAGACTACTGCTGTTTTGGGAGATATCTTACTGTTTTGGTGTTGATTCTATCTTAGAGGAAGTTGCGGGGTTTTCTCCTTTATGGTTTCCCCAAGGAAAAATCTTTGTGTCTCTTGTCTCTTATGATGTGCTTGTGTTTTATTGCTGTGCTTGTTATTCTCTTAGTGAAAAGATCCTAAGATCATAATGCTAGCTTAATGTGATGAAAAAATAACACTATTGACCAGGTCTATTTATCTTGGGGAATCATCATAATCGTTATTTGCATTAAAACATATTTAACTAGATCTACGCATCGACATACATTGAACAAGTAACTACTGTATTAATTCACATCAATCACATTGCAGTAAAAAATAAAGACAAAAATATAGTGCAATCATGCTCATTCTTCATTAAATTATTTTATACATAGCAGAACAACAAATATCTAAAACAAATAATGTCAAAAAGAGGCTACCATAAAACAAGATCAGATCCCATGCCGAAACATCCTCAGATACTATAAAATAAACCATAGATGTGAAATCATACAATAGAAAGATGTTAAAAGATGCTTATAAGGTTTGCTACTACTAATTTGCTCCATGGATTACAATCCTATTCCTATTTAAAGGCTCACTTGTCCATTAAAAAATGGTCCAATTGACCGATTTCTAACTAAATTGACCAAAAATTCCTTATCTATTGGCTTCTTTACCCTTCACAATCGGTCCTTTGTTCCTGTTGATGACCTTTCCATCGCTAGTGGTACCACACTTTCTACACTCTAAACCTGTTCTAACAAAGGCACTACAATATCCCTGATTTATTTGTCTTGTTGGAAAGGCTTTGACTATCCCGTGTTGTCTAAATACATGACTATGTTGGCATCTTTTGATGGACGTTATTTTAGACCACATGGTATTATTCCTTCCCTTAAGGTCTCTTTTGCGGGGAAGACTGATCCATATTTATGTGAGGATGAAATAAAATAGAATATATATATATATATTCACATACACATGTATATGTCATTAAACATAGTGATAAAGTAAACTCAGATTCTATTAAGTGAATGAAACAAAATAAATTGCAAAACAAAAGCAACTAGAATAGTGGTAGTTGTATCTCTAAGAAGAGATGTGGAAGTTACGCTTACTCATGACAAGATCAAAGGGAATTTTATCATAAATACTTGGAGAGGAAGAAAACCCTAAACCTAATGCTCAGAGATGAATCGTTATAAATTTTGTGTCCCTAAGGTGGTTAGTTGAACATTCAACTTCTCAAGGTCATAACTTTTGCATATGATCTCTGTTTGGGGCACTCAATATCCCGTTGGAAAGGTATATCTGATATTTAAAAATTTCAGCTAGGAAAAAATACATGCAAAAAGAAACCATCCCCCCCCCGGCCGAATCGCGAAAAACCATTGGTTACAGCCTCAAAACGACCTCAAACGTTTGGGACCCAAAAAACCATAGAAAATTAAAAAGAAAATTTCAAACATGCGAAATTGTTTGGGGATAGTGGAATAGGTGGGAGGACACATATACCCATTTGGATCAGTCCTCCCCCCTTAGGAATAAATGGTATCCATTGCACTAAGTTCCCCCATAAAATGGGGAAACTCTTACTGAACTTCACTCCTTGTGAGCCACTTTCCTTGGTGGAGGAGCTTCCCTACTTTGACAACTTGATATAGTTGGATATTCTGTCAGAGGGTTCCCTTAACCTATGTGTCCATGATTTGGTCAATGGGTATTTGTTCCATGTTTTTTATATTAAGCTCTGTAGGTGTCAATTGTTCTCCCACCACTTAGGTGTCCAACAGTGATACAAAATATGGTTGAAAGAGATCCACATAGAATACTGGATGCATGCTAATGAATGGAGGAATGCTTGATTTGAAGGAATTTTCAACAACTTCCTTGGTGATTGTGTATGGCCCATATCAAAGTGGATGAACATTGCGGTGGGGTCCTATGATCCTCTCTTTCTAAAAATGAAAACAAAACTTATCCTCAACTTAGAACTTGGGTGGAACCTGATGATGGTCATATCGTTGCTTGTATTTAGTATTGGCCTTTTCCAAAATTTCATGGACCTATTGGTGAATATCCTAGATTAATTCAAAAAATATGGTGGCCTTATCATCCTAATACTGAGCATATGAATTTCCCTCCTATATGGATGCAAGGGGAAGAGACACATCAATTGGGGTAGTGGTTGGAATCCCATGAACACCTGGAAAGGGCTATGATGAGTTAAAATATGAAGAACTATTTTATATATATGTTGAACATAAGCAAGGCTCTCATCCCATGTGCGGGGATTTGAGAATTGTACATTATCTGAATATACACAATCCTCTGGTTGACTACTTTGTTTCTCCATCGTTCTAGGGGTGGAAGGCACTCAATTTGGTGAGCTAGATATCCATCAATTACCATAGACTGGACCAAATAGTGTTGAGGAACCTATTGTATCGATATGAAATGATAGTCTATGGTAGCCCAAAATGAACCCAAACATGCTCGAAGAAGAGCTTAGAAGCAACTTCAACAAAGATGCTCTTCTTGCAAGCTATCAAAAATGGCCCTTTTATAGAAGCAATCTATGACCACAAGCACACAATCATCACCATGCTTAGTTTAAGGTAGTCCTAATATGTAATCCATGGATATGGAGTCCTGCATCCCATTCAGAGTGGGAAGGGGCATGTATAATAAATGTCAACGCAATCATTCCTGTATGAAATATTGAACACTATTTCATATAATCAAACCTAATGACTATTTCTTTATTTTTATTATAAGTGTCATGAAGATGCAATGAAAAGACTCTATAAAATCCCAGACCCTGCAACAAGTATTAGAAACAGGAAAAGAAAGACATTGAGATCAAGAAGTATAATGAATTAATAATAATAATAAAAATGGAGATAAATGACAAGAACAACTCTCAAAAAGAAAAATCAATAAAAATGGTGTCTCTGGTCACAAAAGAAGCAGTGAACAGACAATATAGGAACCCAGGAAGACTCAAACACACTCACAACCAACCCAACAACTTCCCATATCAATAACTCAACCAAAATAGAGGATGTACACGTCTGTTCAAAGAAAAATAGTGTATGTACGTGACTAGGTAGATCACAACCCGCGTATATACACAACTGCATATGCTCTGACCTGCGTATATAGAGAATAAGGTGTTAAAATGTAGGCCCAAGGTCGAACCACTCTAAGGAAATTTCAATGAATGAACATACTACCAAATGCGACACAAAAACATGGAGAAACAGAGAGAAAATCAAGAAAATTATGCACCCAAACCCCAAGAAAAAGGAAATCCCCAATGGAGTCACCAATTCTGTTACGAAAAAAACTTCCTCTAGCTTGGGGTGGACCAAAATAGACAGTATGACACCAGAAATCAGTCCATTTCCAATATGCTAAATATATAAACAAGACTAACACTAAGGGATGAGAATCGTAACCTTATTCCATACATTCATAGAAGATCCCCATTGATCTTTAAATCACGCTTGTACCTACATTCCATCCTCACCAACAATGAAATACATAAGCATGATAGATATAAAGTGTTAGAATATACTCTAGCATATTCCAATCCAACATTTAATCAAGGAAACTACACCCATTGATACAAATATTCATAGTCACACATGAAATGGATGTGAAATGGATATTTCTATTAATGTAAACATAGATAGAAATGGAAACCTATGCTAGCACCTCGTCGAAATTGAGAAACCCAGTCCTCCACCTAGGCCTCCACTACTTTCCTACATATCAATGCAAGCTCAATAAGACAAAGGAAATCTTTGGAAGGGGCACCAATCGCTTCTCCAAGGATAAATAGATGTAGACTCAATTATGCAAGAATGGGGCACAATTCCACTATAATATCTTTTCTCTCATAAGTTATCCTCATGAAATGCTTCCAAGTAGCTCAATATATATCCCCACAATGAGAAGTGAAGGGTCGAATCAAAGCATTTCCTGGCATATAGAAGGCCAAGATTCAATTTATTTTCTACATGATGAGGGAAAACTCCAAATATTTATTTTTTGAGCATATTTCCCTATGTACGTAGTTCATATTGGAGCAAGTCGCATGTAGATGCAGGTTGTAAATTGGTGACCCACGTATAACCATAAGCATGACTTGTAAATGGATTTTCTGGAGCATAAAATTAATACTAAGAAAAGGGGGAACAAAGAGTCTGCATAGGAATAGGGATAGGACACAAAAACATGATATACCAAGCGTGGGAAATCCAGGTATAAAAATTTCGAAACCTAAATCTTGGCAAATAGTATATATTTTCCAACCAATAGTTAGATGAATGTTACACATACCTTCTTTATTTCAGAATGGACTTCACCATTGTAGACAAGCCACACAAGGGATTCTGCATGCACATAAATATTTTAGTGTTAAAATCACCTTAGAGATAAAATACAATGAATACTGAATATGGAAGTCTATGTTAACGTCATTTACCTTGAAACAGAGCATTTGAATGTGCTGGAGGGAGATTGAACCCTTAATCCTTAACCATGACCATATTTATTGTTATAATTATGAATACAAACTTGATCCATTGAAACTGCTCATTTGTCTAACCAATGAACCATCCAACCTCACTATAAAACACAGTTATTTCATATTTAAAACTAAATATAGAAAAATTCTCAAAACTATAAACCCTTTTAAATAGAGGAAAGTATTACCTTTTGGAATTTTTATTCTTTCTAGAATGATTGGCCTTAAATCACCAAGCTAGTTCGAAGATATAAAACCACAACAAGATATGAGTTTATCCTTAGGACACTCTTTAAAATGAAATGTATTTTTAATTGAAGAGTAACCATACCTGGCCTTTGCCACTTCTTCACCTATCATACATAGAGCAATGATAGATTGTGTTAAACTATATATAAATTTTAACTACAAGAGTTGATAAGATTGGAAACCTTTCCTTTTTAAACTGTTCAAGAGTATCGATGGTTTCTCCTCCTCCAAGTTCTTCCATTACTATACCCTATGCAAATGATAACATTAAATTGTATCCATTTTAAAACTAGTTTCAAACAAAAGGAAAACCTACTAGGAGTGTTATGATTACCGTAAGGAAATCCTGGCTCCTCTTTGTTGTAGGAAGTTTCTTCACAAAAAAAATGAAAGCAGGAACAAAAAACTTTAACCCTTCTACACAAAGAAATAAAGACAACTTAAAGCTTACACAGAGGAAACCACCCTGATACACTTTAAACAAAACCAAATTTCACACATTGTCGAGCTGAAAAGAGTCATGTATGTTGCATTAAACCAGAGTATACTGGAATCCACACTAAGAATTTTCTTAAACATTAAGAAAGAATAACCCTCAGTGGGGATGTCTGAAAACAAAAACTAGAAAATAGCCAACACGTCAACCAAAGGATCAAGTTTCAAGGCAACATAAATCTGTACACATTTCAAAAAGCTTGACATAAACCCCAAAAAACCACATCTAACATTGTAGGGAGCAAGTATATTACAAATGGAGAGATAGGATGCATTTCATTTTATGAAGAACAATTAAGAATTTTCATAAGCATTAAAATTTCCCTGGGATGAGATGTTAACTCGCAAGCCATGGGATGGATATATAAAACCTCGTTTAAAACTTTATTAAAACTGTATAAATTGTCATCCATGCCATCCAAACCTTTTAACCCTATTAACTCCCTTGTTTAATATTTATCCATTGTATTATGTCTTTTAGCATAGGACAAGCCTCAATATGATCATCACTTGTATGGTGTTGGGTGTTTTATTGTCTTAATTAATTCACCAAATATTTAATTATTGACCGAGGTTTGTAAACTTAGAGTTGACACAAAATAAATGTGAACATAGAAGGGTAGCTAAGGTATCGTGGAAATATTTTAACAAATAAAAGATCAAAATATCTTTCAAAATGAAAAATCGAGTCAAACTCTAGAAATTCAACTACTAACGTAATTAGACTGGGATAAGACTACTAGATTAGAGCAGTATCGATCTATACTGCTCTGCTCCATAAACAATACACACACACACACACACACTATTATCCTAAGAAAGTAAACTACCCTTTATAGTGAAATCTATTAATTAATTATTCTACTTCTTAATCTATGAATTAGAAAAGCTAAAAACAAATTTGGAAACTAACTATACAACGAATCAGACACAAGATTACAACTACTGAATATTCCAAAGAATTTCAATAATTAAACTATGCATGCAAATAAGTAATAATTTAAACTAAATTATCTAGTTCCACTCTCCTTGAGGTTTTTGAGGATATGCATTCATTGTGATCGAAACTTGAGAAGGAGGTGTATCAAAATGGCTTCCAAAAGTAATAAAGAAACTAAATGGAATTAAATCTAATTTAACTTCTACAAATAAATGTAAACTAAATGTCCAATTGCAAGTGATAGTAAACATTGTGATTTATTCCATAACCAAATGACATTAGTTGAAAAAGATTTTATTAACAACTAATCTATCAATTAAGAAACAAGACTCTTTTAATGATTATTTTGAAGTTAAAAGTATACTACTTGTTACCACCTAAGTTGTACTTAGTGGTTTTTTATCAAGTGAGCCTAGTGAACCGGACAAGCATAGCTTGTTCAAGATGTTAGGATATTTAGACACTTAGGAGTTAGTTAATATCAACTTGAGTAATATATCCGTTAGGTAAAAGTGTGTTTCTTTAGTATGCATTTGTAAATATTCTAATCTGATGGTCAAGATATGTTCTAGACATAGAGTGATCTGATGGTTCAACTCCTCTTATATCATACCTACCATTGATCCATGGATTAACACCCGATTGGTCTATGATCTCTATTTAAAGAGCATAGAGATTCCTTGGCTAGTTGATCGATTATGAGAAGATCATGTAACTTTCATTCTTTTGCATAATAAATTTCTCCAAGCAGCTATTTGGCTAGGGCCGTGGACTGTTTCTCTCTTGAGGGTTTAAACCACATGAAAAAAATCGGTGTGTTGATCTCTGATCTATTTGTGTGAAGTGGTTTCTCAAGGTGTTCAGTCTTTTGGGAGTACCCTGTGTACCTGAACATGATATCAGAGCTTTTATGAAGAGCCGCTTTTCGTTTTGATCAAGATCTAGAACCGGTGTTGCCGAAACTTTGAAATGGTTTCTAGTTCTAGATTTTCTATGCATTTTTGGCCTATGTGAGCTATTCCATTGCGTCCAGAGTGCCGTTTCCATTGGGAAATAGTTTTTGTTTCACCAAAAACTGTTTCTGTTTATTCTAGAAACACCCATTTCGACAAATCTGAAGGTATAATGTTACAGTGACGGATTTGTTTTTTTTTAAATATCTCATATCTTATCAGTTTTATGATTAGATTTTTGTGTTTTAGTCTCAGACTATTGCCTTCCCTAACTGCGTATGGTCTTTGCCATGCACCTTGCGCGATCGCGGCGAATCAAAAACAGTAAATGAAAGTTTTTTTTTCTTGTCTTCTCGGCTACATATGCTCTTTGCCGTGCACCTTGTGCGATCACAACAAATTAGAAAAAGTGATAAAACTTGAAAACGTAGACTTTCCGGGTAAGCTAACCAAGATCTAACCCCATTGTGTGTGAAACATTTTTTGTTTTGTTTTTGTTTTCCATTTTTTTTTATTTACAGGAAAAAAAGGCAAGCACGGAGAACGAGAGAGAAGAGTAAAAAAAAACCCTTCGTCTTTCCATTCTTTTGCGTACCTTTTAAACTTAGCTGAGTTGGTCCAAAGTTGCTTTATTCCTTAATAGGTCTTGAGTTCAAGTCTTATTACGCTACTTTTTAGTGCATGCAATTTCTATTTTCAAGTTACTTTATTGTAAAAGTGCATCTCACCTAAATAAAATAAAATAAAAAGTGAGTCACTTAAGTCTTTTAATTTATTGTCACACTATTTAAAAGTAACATTATTGTAAAAGTGAACCCCACTTATTCTACAAAATTGATTCACTTCAAAGCAACTTTATTGTAAAGTGATTGTCAAAGGTTGATCTTGGGAAGAAGGGGGTTCTTTTTTTTAGTTTGTCAAGTTAATATCTATCATGTCACTATTAGGAACATCTTCAACATTTTCTTTGATCAAGCATAGCTTCATCATCCAGAATCAGTTTTCAGTGCTATTTTTTTAAAGCCGCATATCTTTTCTAGCTCTTTGCAAGCAGATAGTTGGTTTCTATTTTTTCAGCCATTATTTTACAGTATGGCCGCCCATTTGATATTATACTTACAAGTTCTAACTATTTCTCATGGAAATATCGTATGGAGGATATTCTATGAAGTAGGGGACTTTTCAGGATAACCTCAAGGAAAGAAACAGAACCCACTGATGATGATAAGAAAATTAAATGGGAAAATAGATGTGATGAAGCTCGTGGATTGATTGGGATGTCAATCTCTACTAATTTGCGATTCCACATATCTGGAATTGATGAAGTTGATAAAGTTTGGGAAAATTTGGAATCTGTGTTTGGTAAACACAATGAAATTCGGGGTCATCAACTTGAGAATGAGTTGCTTTCCTTGAATCCAAATGATTTTTCATGCATTCAAGACTATTTATCTAAGTATAAAACTCTTAGACTCTTATGTGCAAAATGCAAGATTAAGAAAGAAGCCAAACAATGTATTTATCATATTCTTTCCAAACTTGGACCTGCATATTCTATTTTTGTATCTACATTCTACTCCATCAAAGAATCCTTGACTACAGCTAGCTATCAAGAGCCTAGTCTTGAATCCTTTTGTGATTCCTTAATTAAAGAGCAAGATAAGCTCATTCATCGTGGAATAATTAACAATGCAAATACATCTGGGAAAGCCTTCTTGTCCCAACAGAAAGAAAATTCCAAGCCTCCCAAGAAACATCATTTTTGCAATAATAATCCAAACAATAAGGGTCCCAAACCCTCTCAGTCAGCTCCTTCTTTAAAAAATGACAAAGGATCCAAGCAAAAAGAAAAGAAGACTGAGCGTCATTGCAATTTTTGTGGGAAAGATAATCATGATGAATCTAAGTGTTTTAAGAAGATGGCAAACTTGGAAGCAACAATGAAGAAGAATTACATCAGTATAGATTCGTCTTCAGAATCTAACTCTCATGGAAATGCACTTTGCGCTTCTGGTTACTCTTATATTGCATCTTCTTCTTCTACTTCAAATGAATGGCTTATTGATTATGGAGCATATTATCATATGGCTAAGGATCAAGCCATATTTTCTACTATGCATGAATGTAACACCAAACAAATATTTGTTGGTGATGATAAATCTCTAAGTGTTCTAGGATCTAGAACAGTTCCAGTAGAAAATGGTCATTTTAGTGATGTACTATGTGTTCCAAAACTTTCCTGCAATTTGTTATCAGTCTATCAAATTGCTCATTCAGGTGAAGGTAAAACTGTGACTTTTACACCTCACCAAGTTTTAATCAAGGATTTTAAAAATCCTCAAAATGTCCTTGCTACTGGAACTGTTGATGATATTACCAGGTTGTACAAATTTAAAAACTTTGGGTCATCACCTTTTCCTTCAGTTTTTGTTGATCATAGTGATAACTTGAGCAAACTTTGGCATGAGCGATTTGATCACTTAAATTATCACTCATTGCAACAACTATGTAAAGAAAATATGGTGACTGGTCTTCCAATGGTATCTTGCAAGGATGGTGTTTGTTCCAGTTGTGTACTCAGAAAAAATCATTGGGATAGTTTTGACAAACGTGCCTCTTGGCATGCCTCAGTTCCTTTGGAGCTTGTGCATAGTGAATTGTTTGGTCCTCTTCCATCTGCTTCCTTTTCTGGTTTCAAATATTTCTTAACTTTCATTAATGACTACTCCAAACGCACTTGGGTTTACTTCCTAAAAATTAAGAGCGAAGTATTTAACATGTTCTTGGCCTACAAGGCCCTTTTTGAAAAACAATCTAGTCATCAAATTATTAAATTAAGATCTAACAATGGAGGAGAATATGTTAACAACAAGCTCACTACTTTCTGCACTAAACAAGGAATCGAACAACAGCACATTGTTTCATATATACCTCAACAAAATGGTGTAGCTAAATGGAAGAACCGCACTTTAAAATAAATGGCTAATTGTATGATCCAATCTAAGGGACTCATAGTCTTCAATATTGGGCTAAGGCCATAAATTGTGAAAATTACATAGTTAATTGCACACCCACTAAAGTTTTACAAGGTATAGCACCAGAAGAAGCATGGAGTAAAATTAAACCAGATGTAAGTCACTTTTGTGTGTTTGGTTGTGAAGCATGGGCTCACATTCCGAATGAAAAACAGAAAGCATTATAGCCTAAAAGTGAAAAGTGCATATTTGTTGGATATTCTGAAGATGTAAAAGGTTATAGACTTCTTCAACCCCATTCACATGATATAATCATTAGAAGAGATGTTAAATTTGATGCAAATCTCTTGGCCTGCGAGCCTAACTTGGCGGGTGTTCCATCTTTGGCCTGCGAGCCTGATTCGGCGATTGTGCCTTCTTCTTCTTCTTCCAAATTTCTTGATAGGTTTCCAATTCCACTTTCTGATGATGACAGTGAGGATGAAAATCCAACTTCACCTTCTCATGTTCCTCTAATTGAACTGACACATATACTTCCTCGATGGGTCCATTCAACATGTGAAGCAGCTGGTGATCTTGTCGATGATCCTAGAGATCAACATCGAACACGTTCTTAGTTTCAGTGAGCCTCTTCTCTTTTGGCTCAAGTTTCCAAGAATCATGATCCAGAAACATTTGCAAAAGCTTCAAGAAATCCAGCTTGGGATGTAGCTATGGATGAAGAATATCGTTCCTTAATGGCGAATGAGTCTTGGGATCTTGTTCCTCTTCCAAAAGGAAGAAAACTTGTCAGATGTAAATGGGTCTACAGAACTAAGTATGCATCAGATGGAAGTGTTGAAAGACTTAAGGAAAGGTTAGTTGCCAAAGGTTTTTCCCAAGTTGAAGGGATTGAATACAATGAAACCTTTTCCCCTGTAGCAAAAATGAACTCCATCCGCCTTGTTCTTTCCCTTGCAGCCTTACATAACTGGGAAGTCCATCAAATCGATGTCAAGTCCTCCTTCTTACATGGTAATTTACATCAGGAAATTTACATGGAACAACCTCCTAAATATGTTTAGAATAACTCTAGCCTTGTTTGTCCCATTAAGAAATCCTTATATGGCCTTAAGCAAGCTCCTAGAGCTTGGTATGCCAAAATGGATAGCTTTCTCCTTGACACTGGTTTTTCTAGATGCCATTCTGACCGCAATGTCTATACCAAGAAAGTAGGAAACCATCTCATCATACTTGTTCTTTATGTTGATGATCTTATCCTTACTGGTAGTGACCCTAAACTTAAAACCCATGTGAAATCCAGTCTTAAGAAAAATTTTGAAATGTCTAACTTAGGACATTTGCATTATTTTCTTGGTCTCCAAGTCTTGCAAACCAAAGAAGGAATCTTTCTTTCCTAGTCTAAGTATGCTTGTGACCTTATTTGTCGCTTCCACATGGAAGATTGTAAGCCGACCCCTTCTCCCTTCCAGTGTGGAGTCAAACTGCCACTTGTACTTCCCCTGAAGTAGATTCCACCTTGTATCGTCAACTTGTTGGTAGTCTTTTATACTTGACTCATTCCCATCCTGACCTTTCCTTTGCCATTTGTCGTGTTTCCCGTTATATGCAAACTCCTCATGAAAGTCACTGGAAAGAAGCAAAAAGAATACTTCGATATATTCGAGGTAAAATTCAGTTTGGGATTCATTACAATATAGGGGGGAAACCTTTGTTGGTTGGTTTCACTGATTCAGATTGGGCCGGTGATCCTGATGATTGAAATTCTACTGCAGGTTATGTTTTCAGTCTGGGATCTGGACCTGTCACTTGGGCTTGTAAGAAACAACAAGCTCTTGCTCTTTCTTCAGTAGAAGCAGAGTATCGAGCCATAGTTAATGCTAGTCAGGAATCTTTATGGCTTCGATAGATCCTTTTAGAGTTTGGATTCGAGTAGCAACAGCCTACTCCACTTTGGTGTGACAATCAAAGTGCCATCAAGCTTGCCAAAGATCCAGTTCTACATCAGCGCAGCAAACACATTGAGTTACACATGCAATTCATCATAAATCTTGTTCATGATAGTGTTATTGAATTTCTCTATTGCCCTATCGATTATCAAGTTGCAGACATATTCACCAAGTCTCTTATAGAAGTGAAGTTTTCTAAACTCCGTTCTATGTTAGGAGTTCAGGAATGTGTCCTTAAGGGGGGATAGGCTCTAATGCCTCCTTCCTTCTCCTAATAGTGTCACTTTTGTAAATCCTTCAATCCTATCCCAAGGTGTTCTTAAGGGGGGATGTTAGGATATTTAGACACTAAGAAGTTAGTTACGATCAACTTGTGTAATATATCCATTAGGTAAAAGTGTGTTTCTTTAGTATGCATTAGTATGCATTTGTAAATATTCTAATTCGATAGTCACGATATGTACTAGACATAGAGTGATTCGACGGTTCAACTTCTATTAGATCATACCTACCATTGATCCATGGCTTGACACCCGATTGGTGTATAATATCTATTTAAAGAGCATAGAGAGTCCTTGGCTAGTTGATCGATTATGAGAAGCTCATGTAACTTTATTTCTTTTGCATAATAAATTGCTCCAAGTAGCTATTTGGCTGGGGCTATGGACTGTTTCCCTCTCGAGGGTTTTAACCATGTGACAAGCATCAGTGTGTTGATCTGTGATCTATTTGTGTGAAGCAGTTGCTCAAGGTGTTCGGTCTTTTGGGAGCACCCTTTGTACCCGAACACAAGACCTTCAGTCTTGTTTCTGGGAAAATTTGTTGTACTATATCACATGTTCATACCCCCTTGGGGGAGTTGTAATAAATGTTTTAGAATGATAGTGTATGTAAAAGACTCGGTCTCTTGGACTTTATTTGTCAATCTGATCAGCCCAGGGAGTTTTTTCCCTTGGTTATTATTGTTTGTTGAATAAATGACTGATAATTTCTGAGTTTTTCACTCAATACCTCCAAAGTTGGGTTGGTCGGCTTGGAATTGAGGCCTATTGAGGTTACTAGATTCTATGTGTCAATGTATAAACATGCTACGCATTATGGTTGAGTCATATGAACATGTCTAAGTGCCCCTAGGTTTTTTAATTTTTTTAGTGTTTTTTATTAAAATTTAATTTTTCCAAAACTTAGGCTATTTTTTAATAGTTTAATTGGAAAATTTGGTTTTGTAATAAAAGTGGGCTCGAAATTCAGTTTCAGTCATGTAGGTGCTCATTTTCAAGCTAAGAGCACCCAGTAAACCTATAGACCCACTATTTCCTAGTTTTGAGTGATTTTCCATCACTCAAGATAGAAAACCCCAAAAAATCAATTATTGATCATTTTAATTAATAGATTGATGAATAATGGAGCAAATCCAAAATCCTAGATCAGTGGATTCTCAACCGATTTGATTGAAATCGGCCAAATCTGCACCAAATTGACTAGATCTGACAAATCCTTGACTGAAGGAGGTGATCTAGACAAATCTAGAGTTGAACGTCAGCCTCTGTTATGGGGAATTGCACCCTCTCTCTCTCCTCCACATGTGTGGGATCTTCTGGAAGCTCTGTGGTTGATGTGTCAGTCACCAGGTTGATGTGTCAGCTCCATCGACCCCGTGATTAAAAAGTAGACTCAGTGGAAGCTCAGTTTAGCTTCATATCAGGAATTGATGGACTCTCCTTCAGCTGTAGTGGTCTATCTCCTTGGGATTTTCCCCCTCCTAGGCTGGATCTCCTATTTGTTGTATAAATAAAGTTCATACCACCTCTTCCAAGCTATTTAGAACTGGGATTGAGGTGTTGTTGCTATTGTACTATTGTTATTTTTTATTATTCTGGAATAAAGAATCTTTGGAGGCAATATCTATGGTGTAATGATCTTCATTTGTGGATGGTGATTGTCAAATGCTTATGAGGTATAATCTGTGTTATTTATCTTTGCTTTTGTTGGTTAATTGTTGGCCTTGAAGGAGAGAGATCCCTCTTGTTAGGTTAAGAGTTTATTCTAGTTTTATTTATGCTCTTACTATTCGCTTGTTTCATATCTATTGGAGTTGCATGTATTTTAAGTTTAATTGCATGCTTTCCTAATATCTTTTCCAGCAACACCTATGTTTTAACCATCTGTTTGTGCAAGGATTTCTACGTTGCAGGTGATCTCTCTTGTAGAAGAGATTGATTTGTTTTGCATCTTCCTCATCTTCAAGATATTATAGAGGACATAGTCCCTCATTTTTCCACCAAAGTAGACTCCAAATCCCAACATTCTCAGGCTGCCAACACTCTTTCTCTCTCTTTCTCCTTCAAAAAATCAATTTTCTTACTTGGTTACTATGTTCAAAAGCTTTGATATAATTTGGATCTGTTATATTAAAGTAAAAATTACATAGATATGCTATTTCAAATCTCATATTCTAGATCTCATTTCTAAAGAGTATCATTAAGCATTCTAGATCTAGCTTAAGGAAATCGTCCGTTTTGCATGGGAATTTAAAGAGAATCTGTAGGTTGCATGCTCTAGATTTCCTTTTCTATTTTAAAAAATATTAAATCCAACAATCAGTGCATATTTCATTGGCTTCACAAAAATAAATCCAAGATCCCAAGGAAAGCTTGCTTTCCTTGGTTCCTTTTTCACCAGTGTAGCTAGTTTTAACTTAGTTTTGTTTGAGTTAAAGTAGGCTGACACAAAGGTACTCTTAAAGTGATTTTGGGAATATTTCATTCTAAAATTCTTACTGGTTTTTATCAAGTGTAACAGAACATAAGATAATTTGATGTTTTAAAGTGGCCTCGGGATCTTTCAAATCCCCCCAGGGGTCTTCCCTTTGATTGAAATCTTAAAATTTTGGAAAAGTTGTAAGATCTTGGTTTCATCCTGTACAAGGACCAAGAAGATTTTGATATTTACATTTTTTGATATTGTAACCAATAATAATAAAAGGAAATATTTTTTGAATAGGCTCTTCCGAGCCCGCTCCCCATCCCCCCAGGGGGGATCCACGTCCGTTTCAGTTTTCTGCATTTTTCCCTTTTTTCTATTCTAGTTTAGTATTGGCATGCATGATTGTATACTTTGATAATATTTTCCATTATTCCATATTTTCAATTCAAAAGTAATCATACAACTTACCCCACGAATTCCCGATTGACCCGTAAGGGGAAATAGATGCATGGTAGGACTAATTAGAAAATAGGTGTTGTGTATCTCTGATTCCATTTTTCATTGATTGTTTTAATAATCATAATAAAATAAAACCCTTCTTGATTCCCTGATTGAGGTCCACTTGGACTGAAAGAAGTTCCTGGAGGGTTTTCTTTTTAATAAGAACACCTCTTCTAAAATTTACTAAAATAAGGAAGACTCCAGTGTGTATGCTCTGTACTTGGCCGTGGTTAGTCTGATCAGTCAAGCTACATCAAAAGCACTTGAGTGACTATATTAATTATCCCTCACCTCCGAAATTGACAAACCATTAGGCAAAAATCCAACGCCTTGAACAAACTGTAAGTGGTGGCAAAATACCCAAAGGAGTGGGAACAACTAGAAAGTGGCCTCGAGGCGCCAATCTCTATCACACCCTGATGGGTGTGTTATGAACAATAGTCTCCGAGACTCCGTTCCAGCCGACAAACACCCTGCGGGTAGCCGTGAAATTGCACTTTTGGACATACTCCAAGTACCCCTCAGGTATATCTGAAGTCCCATTTTCACGTAATTTAATTCATTCACATTCCACATTAATTTAAAATCTACCAAGAGACATTTGCAAAACATTCATTCAAGCGCATGCAAGCACATTATTTTCTCTGTTGACTCCATTTAACGCACCGGTGATTTATTTGATCATTTATTTCAATTATATATCTATATTGAGTGTCATTGCTGTGCTTATATGCTTTAAATCTTGCATCTTGTTATCTTTTGCTTTCACTGGTTAACTTCAAAGCTCCTAAACAACTTAATCATTATAACACCATCACACTAAGTAATTAGCCTTAGTAATTTAATAGGGTCTACCCCCCTTGGATTTGTTAGGAGTTAGCCTGAATGGAGGAGTCAAGAACAAGGTGACAACCTTGACTCGAGACTTGCCCCCAAGGACACCCCGAATGGCTTGAAGATTTATACCACGTAACCCAGGTGTGTGAAAGGCAACAACACTTATTGGTGCCGTTGTCGGGGATAAATATTTGTATTCCTGAGTATGACTTTTGTTTTCTTCCTTTTTTGTTTTTTTTCTTTGTTTGATGAATGCTTAGAGTAGATCTTTAATTTTCATCTGGCGAATCCACTAAATTTTTTCAGTTTTTTTTTTATATTTTTCAAAGAAAAGAAAAAAATATCCTTGTGAGAATTCTTAAATGTATATTTTTAATCTCACATGGTGACTCCATTGAAGGGATAAAACCCTATTATCTCATAAACTTGTGAAGTTTTATTGTGTGTAGATGAGCCCATGTGACTTGTTAAAACCTTTAAAGCTCATCACTTGATAGCTCCACCTTTTCAGTACAAGGTTTAATGGTTATATCAAATGCATACTATTAATTTTTGATATGGATGAATTAAAGGAGAAAGATGGTGCCCAGATAACCGAAATTTTTCAGCCTATCGATTTCTCAAACATCTTGGGTTTTCCTAACTGTTGTAATGTTGTGGGGGATGGATATAAATGACTTCCAGTATTTCATGGAAATTATGGTGATTCGGCCATTTGGCATGTCAAATATTTCCTTCGGTTGATGGCTAACTCCAATGTTCTTCATGAAGACAATATGATTGAAATGTTTGCTGGTGCTTTTTGGGGTGAGGCCTTTTGTTGGTTCTATCAGGGCCTTCCTAATAAATGTATAACTTATTTTCCAAGATTCCTTTGGATGTTTTTAGATCAGAGGCATGATGGTAGGGGTAGTATGAATGGTTTGAAAAAGTTCCTTGAAAAGATCTGTACCTTCTACCTATATGGGATAGAGTATCACATGGAAACATATGGTGGACCTTTTGCCATGATAAAAAGTATTGAATACTTGTAATCACTTCTTGAACATTTAAGTGAAGAGGAGATCCATGATACTCCCATCAAATAGTTTCCTCATAGTTATTCAAGAAAGGAAGTAATTAAGAGACTTATTAAAGAATATGAGGTATCTCCCAATACACAACAAGATTATGAGGAAGGGAAAATCCAGGATGATCCTACTGAATAGCTTCAGGAGGAGCCCATGATGGAACACATTGTTAAAGACTCTCCTCATGTTACCATAGCTAAAAAAATTGAATATTTGAGGTATTCTCAAGTGTGTTGCAATGATGATATTTTTCCAAAAATCCCTTTAGAAAAACCCACTGAGCAATACATCCCAAGTGATCCCATTGAGTATGTCCAAAAAGTTTTCTTGATTGAAGATAATATCGAAGATCCTCTTCATGATATCATAACAAAAATCTATAAATAAACTTATGATAAGATCAGTATGGTGTGTGGTGACACTAGACCTTGTTCTCCTCATGTTGATGAAGGTTTGGAAATTTTATAGCCTTGTAACATTTTTTCTGAAGAATATTGTTATGAATACAAGGAAGACAGGGATAGGCAGGAGCATGATGCCATGGATGAAGAGTCCCCCACATATGACATGGATGGGAGTGATGACTATTGGAATTTCATAGATAATCGAACTTTTGAAAACCTTATGGAGAATCCCATCCACGATATGTCCAACAAGGGGAGTGTCTATTCAAAAATTTGTGGAAGTCCAATCTATGATACGTCCATAGAGGGGAGCATGGATCTGGATGCCAGGGAAAACCTTAGTATGGAAAAGGAGCATTCAGAATTTCCACATGACCATTTAGAGTCATATCATGTAGAGCCGCACAAGGGTATCAGTAATGAAGAAATTGAGAAGCAGTGTTGTGAAACGTCAGTTGTGATGCAGTCAGTGGAATATCAGTCTCAACCATCTTTTTCACATATAAAGGTTCCTTATGATTTGAAACTACTTGGTGCCTGTGCAACGAGTTATCATTTGATAATCCCCAGTGATCAGTATGATGATGTAGTTAGTCTACCTCATCGTTCTGATTGGTATATCAGTCCTAACTAGTCATGCATAGAAGCACCATGCATGAGCACATACACGTTGGGGAAGAATTTTTATGACATTATTCATGCCTATGATCTCCCATCCATCCCACCCATTCTGAATCATCATGCAAGTTTTCATTTTCTGAATAAGGTAACCTTACTTTGGCTGGTAACGAAAGACAATGATTTTTTTTTTATGTTAATAAAATGATTAGGTAGTTACATTGGATTTTTTATTACACCTAACATTTTTATATCATGCTTAGAGTAGGAAAATAAGCTCCTAAAAGAGAGAATTTACTTTCTGCATTTATTTTTTGTACTTAGCTATAATAAAACTTTTTTTCATTAGTTAATTACCTTTATTTGGTTTAAATAAATCAACTTAACTGTTCATTTGGTTTTTATATAAAGCTTGTGCTACTCAGGTTTTCTTGTCAACTCGAGATGTTTTTACAGGGTATATAAACCAGAGATTCTGGTGTTCTCGTATCCTCTCCTTGCCTTAAAGACCAGATGGAGCACACATCCCACAGTTGGAGCTAGAATGTTACCACCTAAGTTATACTTTGTGGTTTTTTATCAAGTGAGCCTGGTGAACCATACAAGGATAACTTGTTCAGACTTCAGAAGACCTTCAGTCTTGTTTCTGGAAAACTTTGTTGTACTATATCACATGTTCATACCCCCTTGGGTGAGTTGTAATAAATGTTTTCACATGATAGTGTCTATAAAAGAATCAGTCTCTTAGACTTTATTTGTCAATCCGATCAGCCCATGGTGTTTTTTTCCCTTGGTTATTATTGGTTGTTGAATAAACAATTGATAATTTCTAAGTTTTTCACTCAATACCTCCAAAGTTGGTGTGGTCGGCTTGGCATTTAGGCCTATCGAGGTTATTAGAGTCTATGTGTCAATGTATAAACATGCTAGGCATTATTGTTGAGTCATATGAACATGTCTAAGTCCCCCTAGGTTTTTTAATTTTTTAATTTTTTAATTTTTTCAGTGCTTTTTATTAAAATTTAATTTTTCCAAAACTTAGGCTATTTTTTAATAGTTTAATTGGAAAATTTGGTTTTGTAATAAAAGTGGGCTTGGAAGTCAAATTCAGTCATGTAGGTGCCCATTTTCAAGCTAAGAGCACCCAATAAACCTATAGACCCACTATTTCCTAGTTTTGAGTGATTTTCCATCACTTAGGTCAAAAAACCCCAAAAGATAGATTATTGATTATTTTAATTAATAAATTGATGAATAATGGAGCAAATCCAAAATCCTAGATCAGTGGATTCTCAACCGATTTGATTGAAATCAGTCATATCTGCACCAGATTGATTGGATATGACAAATCCTTGACTGAAGGAGGTGATCTGGATAGATCCAAAGTTGAACTTCAGCCTCCTTTATGGGGAATTACACCCTCTCTCTCTCCTCCACACGTGTGGGCTCTTCTGAAAGCTCTGTGGTTGATGTGTCAATCGGCAGGTTGATGTGTCAGCTCAATCAACCCCCTAATTGACAAGTAGACTCAGTGGAAGCTTAATTCAACTTCAGATCAGGCATTGATGGACTCTCCTTCAGCCGTAGTTGTCTATCTCCATGGGATTTTCACCCCCTGGGCTGGATCTCCTGTTGTTTGTATAAATAAAGCTTAGAACACATATTCCAATCTAGTTAGAACTGGGATTGAGGTGATGTTGCTATTGCACTATTTTTATTGTTTATTATTATGGAATAAAGAATCTTTGGAGGCAAGATCTACAGTGTAATGCTCTTCATGTGTGGATGGTGATTTTCAAATGCTTATGAGGTATAGTCTGTGTTATTTATCTTTGCTTTTGTTGGTTAATTGTTGGCCTTGAAGGAAAGAGCTCCCTCATGTTAGGGTAAGAGTTTATTCTTAGTTTTATTTATGCTCTTACTATTTTCTTGTTTAATATCTATTGGATTTGCATGTATTTTAAGTTTAATTACATGCTTTCCAATTATCTTTTCCAGCAACACCTATGTTTTAACCATCTGTTTGTGCAAGGATTTCTAAGTTGCAGGTGATCTCGCTTGTAGAAGAGGTTGATCTGGTTTGCATATTCCTCATCTTAAATATATTCTAGAGGACATATTGCCTCAGTGTTCCACCAAAGGATATTCTAAAGCCCAACATTCCCAGGCTTCCAACACTCTTTCTCTCTCTTTGTCCTTCAAAAAATCAATTTTTTTACTTGGTTACTGTGTTCGAAAGATTTGATATAATTTGGATCTGTTATGTTAAAGTAAAACTTACATAGACATGTTATTTCAAATCTCATAGTCTAGATCTCATTTCTGAAAAGTATCATTAAGCATTCTAGATCTAGCTTAGGGAAATCGTCCATTTTGCATGGTAATTTAAAGAGAATCCATAGGTTGCATGCTTTAGATTTCCTTTTCTATTTAAAAAAAGATTAAATACAAAAATCAGTGCATATTTCATTGGTTGTACAAATAGAAATCCAATATCCCAAGGAAATCTTGCTTTCCTTGGTTCCCTTTTCACTGGTTTAGCTAGTTTTAACTTAGTTTTGTTTGAGTTAACGTAGGATGACCCAAAGGTAGTCTTAAAGTGATTTTGGGAATATTTAATTCTAAAATGATTGCTGGTTATTAGTAGGTGTAACAGAAAATAAGAGAATTTGTTGTTCAAAAGTGGCCTCGAGATCGTTCAAATCCCCCCAGGGGTCTCCCCTTTGATTGAAATCTTAAAATTTTGGAAAAGTTATAAGATATTGGTTTCATCCTGTATAAGGACCAAGAGGATTCTAATATTTTAGTTTGCTGACATTGTAAACAATAAGAATAAAAGGAAATCTTTTTTGAGTAGGCTCTTTCGAGCCCGCTCTCCATCCCCCTAGGGGGTATCTGCGTCCGTTTTACTTTTTTGCATTTTCCCTTTTTTTTGTTCTAGTTTAGTATTGACATGCAGGATTGTATACTTTGATAATATTTTTCATTATTCCATATTTTAAATTCAAAAGTAATCATACTACTTACCCCACGACTTCCCGATTGATCCGCAAGGGGAAAGAGATGCATGGTAGGACTAATTAGAAAACAGGTGTTGTGTATCTCTAATTCCATTTTTCATTTATTGTTTTGATAATAATAATAAATCAACCCCTCCTTGATCCTCAATTGAGTTCATAATATTTTTCATTATTCCATATTTGAAATTCAAAAGTAATCATACTACTTACCCCACGACTTCCCGATTGATCCGCAAGGGGAAAGAGATGCATGGTAGGACTAATTAGAAAACCGGTGTTGTGTATCTCTAATTCCATTTTTCATTTATTGTTTTGATAATAATAATAAATCAACCCCTCCTTGATCCTCAATTGAGTTCCACTTGGATTGAAAGAGGTTCCTGGAGGGTTTTCTTTTTAATAAGAACACCTCTTCTAAAATTTACTAAAAATAATGAAGACTCCAGTGTGTATGCTCTGTACTTAGCTGCGGTTCATCTGATCAGTCAAGATGAATAAAAATCACTTGAGTGGCTATATTAATTATTCCTAACCTCCCAAATTGACAAAGCATCAGGCTAAAATCCAACGCCTCAAACAAACTGTAAGCGGTGGCAAAATATCGAAAGGAGCAGGAACAACTGGAAAGTGACCTCGAGGTGCCGATCTCTGTCACACCTTGACGGGTGCATTATGAACAATAGTCTCTAAGACTCTATTCCAGCCCACAAACACTTTGCGGGTAGTCGTGAAAGTTCACTTTTGGACATACTCCAAGTACCCCTCGAGTTTATCTAGAGTCCCCTTTTCGCCTAATTTAATTCATTCACATTCCACATTAATTTAAAATCTACCAAGAGACACTTGCAAAACATTCATTCAAGAACATGCAAGCACGTTATTTTCTATGTTGACTCCATTTAAGGCACTGGTGATTTATTTGATCATTTTTTCCAATTATATATCTATATTGAGTGTCATTGCTGTGCTTATATGCTTTAAAACTTTCATCTTGTTATCTTTTGCTTTTACTGGTTAACTTCAAAACTCCTAAACAACTTAATCATTATAACACCATCACACTAAGTAATTAGCCTTAGTAATTTACTAGGGTCTACCCCTCTTGGCTTCATTAGGAGTTATCCTGAACAGAGGAGTCAAGAACAAGGTGACAGCCTTGACTCGAGACTTGCCCCAAAGGACACACTGAGTGGCTTGAAGATTTTTTCCGCAAAACCAGGTGTTTATGGAGGGTGGAAACACTACTCCTGCATGAAACAAATGCAAGGAAAATATAATTTAGAAACAAGTAGAAAAATTAATAAAGATGTCCTATCTCTAAATCAAATCCTATTCTATGAATCTTTTAAGTAACTACAAAACAATGGGAAAAAACCCTATATTAGAAATGATGATCAAACTATTAAAGAACTAATGTACTTTATAAAGAATAAAATTAACAAGTTTAATTCTAAATTCAATTTAAATAAGAAGGAAGTAAACTAAACTAAGAATGCACTTGGAAAATTCTAAAGCACGGATCAATTAAGAAATCAGAGGCAGAAATGAACAAATTCAAAACATATTAAGATAAAAGGATGTGAAAGATAGGAATGATTATGGAACGTGAGGGGTATTTTAAGTGGTTTAGACTAGGGTCCTAAATATATTTATGACTACTATTTAATTACATAACATTAACATAATTCAAAAGCTAAGAGAACCAAACTTTAAACTATTAGGATATTTAGACACTTAAGAGTTATTTAAGATCAACTTGTGTAATTTATCCATCAGGTAAAAGTGTGTTTATTTAGTATGAATTTGTAAATATTCTAATCCGGAGGTCACGATATGTTCTAGACAGAGAGTGATCCGAGGATTCAAATTCTCTTAGATCATACCTACCATTGATCTGTGGCTTAACACCCTATTGGTCTATGATCTCTATTTAAAGAGCATAAAGGGTCCTTAGCTAGTTGATCAATTATGAGAAGCTCATGTAACTTTCTTTCTTTTGCATAATAAATTGCTCCAAGTAGCTATTTGGCTGGGGATGTCCACTATTTCTCTCTCGAGGGTTTTAACCACGTGACAAACATTGGTGTGTTGATCTGTGATCTATTTGTGTGAATCGGTTGCTCAAGGTGTAGGTCTTTTGGGAGTACCCTGTGTACCCAAACATGGTATCGGAGCGTTTATGAAGAGCCGCTTTCGGTTTTGATCTAGATCTGGAACTGGTGTTTCTGAAACTTTGAAAGGGTTTATGGTTCTAGATTTTTTGTGCATTTGTGTCCTATGGGAGCTATTCCATTGCATCTAGAGCACCATTTTCATTGGGAAATAATTTTTGTTTCATTGAAAATTGTTTCTGTTTGTTCTAGAAACACCCATTTCGGCAAATCTGAAGGTATAATGTTACTGTGATGGATTTGTTTTTTTTAAATCTCTCATATTTTATCATTTTTATTATTATATAGTTACTAATTTAGTCTCAGACTGTTGCCTTCCCTGGCTTTGTATGCTCTTTGTTGTGCACCTTGCGTGATCAAGGCGAATAAAAAATGCGAAGGGAAATTTTTTTTTCTTGTCTTCTCAGCTACGTATGCTCTTTGGCGTGCACCTTGTGCGATCATGGAGAATAAAAAACAACGAGAAAACTTAAAAACGTAGACTTTTCGGGTAAGCTAACCAAGATCTAACCCCATTGTGTGGAAAAAGTGTTTTTTTGTTTTTTTGTGATTTGCAAAGAAAAAAGGCAAGCATGGAGAACGAGAGAGAAGAGTAAAAAAATAAACCCCTTCCTCTTTCCATTCTTTTACGTACCTTTTAAACTTGGCTCAATTGGTCAAAAGTTGTTTTATTCCTTAATAGGTCTTGAGTTCAAGTCTTATTAAGCTACTTTTTAGTGCATGCAATTTCTATTTTCAAGTTACTTTATTGTAAAATACATCTCACATAAATAAAATAAAATAAAAAGTGAGTCACTTAAGTCTTTTAATTTATTGCCGCACTATTTAAAGGTAACATTACTGTAAAAGTGAACATAACTTATTCTACAAAAATGATTCACTTAAAAGCAACTTTATTGTAAAGTGATTGTCAAAGGTTGATCTTGGGAAGAGGGGGGTTCATTTTTTTAGTTGGTCAAGTTAATATTTGCCACATCACTATTGGGGACATCTTCAACATTTTATTTGATCAAGCATAACTTCATCATCCAGAATCAGTTTTTAGTGCCGGTTTTTTTTAAACCGCATATTTTTTTGAGTTCTTTACATCCAGATAGTTATTTTTTGTTCTTTTAACCATTAGTTTATAGTAAGGCTTCCCCTTATGATATTATACTTACAAGTTCTAACTATTTCTCATGGAAATCTCATATGGAGGATGTTCTGCGAAGTAGGGGACTTTTCAGGATAACCTCAGGGAAAGAAAAAAAACCCACAGATGATGATAAGCAAATTAAATGGGCAAAAATATGTGATGAAGCTCGTGGATCGATTGGGATGTCAATCTCTACTAATTTGTGATTCCACATATCTAGAATTGACGAACCTGATATAGCTTGCGAAAAGTTGGAATCTGTGTTTGGTAAACACAATAAAATTTAGGGTCATCAACTTGAGAATGAGTTGATTTGCTTGAATCCAAATGATTTGTCATGCATTTAAGACTATTTATCTAAGTATAAAACTCTTAGACTCTTATGTGCAGAATGCAATATTAAGAAAGAAGACAAACAATGTATTTATCATATTCTTTCCAAACTTGGACCTGCATATTTTGTTTTTGTATCTACATTCTACTCCATGAAAGAGTCATTGACTACAGCTAGCTATCAAGAGGCTAGTCTTGAATAATTTTGTGATTCCTTAATTAGAGAGCAATATAAGCTCATTCATCTTGGAATAATTAACAATCTAGATACATCTGGGAAAGCCTTATTGTCCCAACAGAAAGAAATGTCCAAGCCTCCAAAGAAACAAAATTTTTGCAATAAGAAGCAAAACAACAAGGGTCCCAGACCCTCTCACTTAGCTGCTTCTTTAAAAAATCACAAAGGATCCAACCCAAAAGGAAATAAGACTGAGTGTCATTGAAATTTTTTGTGGGAAAGATAATCATGATGAATCGAAGTGTTTCAAGAAGATGGCAGCCTTGGAAGCAGAAATGAAGAAGCACCACATCAGCCTAGATTCGACTTCAGAATCTACCTCTCATGGACATGCACTTTGTGCTTTTGGTTACTCTTATACTAAATCTTCTTCTTCTACTTCAAATGAATGGCTCATTGATTTTGGAGCATCTTATCACATGGCTAAGGATCAAGCCATACTTTCTACTATGCATGAATATAACACCAAAAAAATATTTGTTGGTGATGATAGATCTCTAACTGTTCTAGGATCTGGAATAGTTCCAGTAGAAAATGGTCATTTCAGTGATGTACTATGTGTTCCAAAAATTTCCTGCAATTTGTTATCGGTCTGTCAAATTACTCATTCGGGTGAAGGTAAAAATGTGACGTTTACCCCTCACCAAGTTGTAATCAAGGATTTTAAAAATCCTCAAAATGTCCTTGCTACTGGAACTGTTGATGATATTACCAGGTTGTACAAATTTAAAAACTTTGGGTCATCACCTTCTCCTTCAGTTTTTGTTGCTCATAGTGATAACTTGAGCAAACTTTGGCATGAGTGATTTGGTCACTTAAATTATCACTCATTGCAACAACTATGTAAATACAATATGGTCACTGGTCTTCCGATGGTATCTTGCAAGGATGGTGTTTGTTTCGGTTGTGTACTTGGAAAACGTCATCAGGACAGTTTTGAAAAATGTGCCTCTTGGAATGCCTCAGTTCCCTTAGAGCTTATGCATAGTGACTTGTGTACCCCTCATCCATCTGCATCATTTTATGGTTTCAAATATTTCTTAACTTTCATTGATAACTACTCCATATGCACTTGGGTTTACTTCCTAAAACTTAAGAGCGAAGTATTTAACATGTTCTTGGCCTACAAGGCCCTTGTTGAAAAATAATCTGGTCGTCACATTATTAAGTTAAGATTTGACAATGGAGGTGAATATGTTAACAACAAGTTCACTACTTTCTGCTCTAAACAAGGAATCCAACAACAACACATTGTTCCATATACACCACAACAAAATGGTGTAGCTGAACAGAAGAACCGCACTTTAAAATAAATGGCTAATTGTATGATCCAATCTAAGGGACTAAGTCTTCACTATTGGGTTGAGGCCATAAATTGTGCAAATTAAATAGTTAATCATGCAGCCACTAAAATTTTACAAGGTATAACACCAGAAGAAGCATGGAGTAAAATTAAACTAGATGTAAGTCACTTTCATGTATTTGGTTGTGAAGCATGGGCTCACATTCAGGATGAAAAACGGAAAGCATTGCAGCCTAAAAGTGAAAAGTGCATATTTGTTGGATATTATGAAGATTTAAAAGGTTATAGACTTATTCAGCCACATTCTCATGTTATAATCATTAGAAGAGATGTTAAATTTGATGAAAACCTCTTGGCCTGCGAGCCTAACTTAGCGAGTGTGCCATCTTTGGCTTGGGATCCTGATTCGACGATTGTTCCTTCTTCTTCTTCTTCCAACTTCCTTGACAGGTTTCCAACTCCAATTTCTGATGATGACAGTGAGGATGAAAATCCACCTCCGCTTGCTCATGTTCCTCCAATTGCACCGGCACCAATACTTCCTCGATGGGTCCTTTCAACATGTGAAATAGTTGGTGATCTTGACGGTGATCCTAGAGATCAACGTCGAACACGTTCTCAGTTTCAGAGAGCCTCTTCTCTTTTGGCTCAAGTTTCCAAGAATCATGATCCAGAAACTTTTGCAAAAGCCTCAAGAAATCTAGATTGGGATGCAACTATGGATGAAGATTATCGTTCCTTAATGGCGAATGATACGTGGGATCTTGTTCCTCTTCCAAAAGGAAGAAAAATTTTCTGATGTAAATGGGTCTACAGATCTAAGTATGCATCAGATGGAAGTATTGAAATACTTAAGGAAAGGTTAGTTGCCAAAGGCTTTTCCCAAGTTGAAGGGATTGACTATAATGAAACCTTTGCTCCTGTCGCAAAAATGAATTCCATCCACCTTGTTCTTTCCCTTGCAGCCTTACATAACTAGGAAGTCCATCAAATGGATGTCAACTCTACCTTTTTACATGGTGATTTACAGGAGGAAATTTACATGAAACAACCTCATATATATGTTCAGATAACTTTATCCTTGTCTGTCTCCGTAAGAAATCCTTATATGGCCTTAAGCAAGCTCCTAGAGCTTGGTATGCTAAAATGGATAGCTTTGTCCTTGACACTGGATTTTCTAGATGCCATTCTAACCCCAATGTCTATACCAAGAAAGTAGGAAACCATCTCATCATACTTGTTCTTTATGTTGATGATCTTATCCTTACTGGTAGTGACCCTAAACTTATAACCCATGTGAAATCCAGTCTTAAGAAAATTTTTGAAATGTTAGACTTAGGACATTTTCATTATTTTCTTGGTCTCCAAGTGTTGAAAACCAAAGAAATAATATTTCTTTCCCAGTCTAAGTATGCTTGTGACCTTATTCGTCACTTCCACATGGAAGATTGTAAACTGGCCCCTTATCCCATCCAGTATGGAGTCAAACTTTTTGCCACTTGTACTTCCCTTGAAGTAGATGCCACCTTGTATCGTTAGCTTATTGGTAGTGTTTTATACTTGACTCATTCCCATCTTGACCTTTCCTTTGTTGTTGGTTGTGTTGCCAATTATATGCAAACTTCTCATGAAAATCACTGTAAAGAAGCAAAAAGAATACTTTGATATATTCAAGATAAAATCTAGTTTGGGACTCATTACAATATGGGAGGGAACCTTTGTTGGTTGGTTTCACTGATTTAGATTGGGACGGTGATCCTGATGATCGAAATTCTACTACAGGTTATGTTTTCAGTCTAGGATCTGGACCTGTCACTTAGGCTTGTAAGAAACAACAAGCTCTTGCTCTTTCTTCAGCAGAAGCAGAATATCGAGCCATAGTTAATGCTAGTCAAGAAGCTTTATGTCTTTGACAGATCGCTTCAGAGTTTGGATTCGAGCAGCAGCAGCCTACTCCACTTTGGTGCAACAATCAAATTTCCATCAAGCTTGCCAAAGATCCAGTTCTACATCAGCACAGCAAACAAATTGATCTACTCATGCACTTCATCAAAAATATTTTTCATGATAATGTTATTGAAGTTCTCTATTGCCCTACAGATGATCACGCTGCAGACATCTTCAGCAAGTCTCTTATAGAAGCGAAGTTTTCTAAACTTTGGTCTATGTTAGGAGTTCAAGAATGTGTCCTTAAGGGGGGATAGGCTCTAATGCCTCCTTCCTTATTTTAATAGTGTAACTTTTGTAAATCCTTCAATCCTATCCCAAGTTGTTCTTAAGGGGGGATGTTAGGATATTTAGACACTTAGGAGTTAGTTAAGATCGACTTGTGTAATATATCTGTTAGGTAAAAGTGTGTTTCTTTAGTATGCATTAGTATGCATTTGTAAATATTCTAATTCGACGGTCACGATATGTTCTAGACATAGATTGTTCCAGCGGTTCAACTTCTCTTAGATCATACCTACCATTGATCCATGGCTTAACACCTGATTGGTCTATTATCTCTATTTAAAGAGCATCGAGGGTCCTTGGCTAGTTGATTGATTATGAGAAGCTCATGTATCTTTCTTTATTTTGCATAATAAATTGCTCCAGGTAGCTATTTGGCTGGGCCCGTTGACTGTTTCCCTCTCAATGGTTTTAACCACGTGACAAACATCAGTGTGTTGATCTGTGATCTATTTGTGTGAAGTGGTTGCTCAAGGTGTTCGGTCTTTTGGGAGTACCTTGTATACCTGAACATAAACAATCATAAAATGGAACAGGAAATATTAAAGGTTGAATGAAGGTCTGAATGACAGTATAAACAGACGGTCTGAATGACAATCCGAATGGAGAAAAATGGTATGAATTACGAAATAAATGACCGGAATGATATTCACATCAACTGATTTATGCACATGAGGATGAAATATAGAAAAGACAGTAATTAAACTTATTTAATAATTGAAATAACAAAAGAATAACTTGTGCTAATCCATGATTATAAAGAGAAACTATTTCCTATTGGATAATAAGACAAACTAAAATATAATTCAAGCTAATCTATAAATATAAAAGAATTAACAAAACTAAACCTACCCTAATCTAGGTTTGAAATATTAAAGTAATCTAACTCTATCTACTCGCAAATATGAAACTAGACAACAAGCTGAAAGAAAGGATGGAAGAAAAGATGGAAGTAAACTACATGCAATGGGTCGCTCTGATTATTGAAATGGAAACTATATTAAGAACAAAATATAAATTATATTACTCACAACAAACACATATTACAAGAAACAAGGAAATAAACAACATCAACTTACATGAAATCAATTTACATAAATAAACTATAAATGAAAACTACTTAGTGACGAAAAAGGGAAATAACAAAAATAGACAGAAATGGGAGATCGTTGGTTGTTGAGGGGCCCTCTCAACAATCAGGGGTTGTGCTTCAACTAATCAACCACTCACAAAAACAGAGAGATATATGTATATCTAGAAATAGAACTTATTTAAATTCGGAACAATGTTTACAGAGCTTCTTTGCTAATGGCGACTAACTAGCTAACTAGTCTGATTCTTGCTTGGAGAAGACTTTATATAGTTTTTACATGGATGATTAGGTCAACCCTTTCATTGATCGACCGCTCCAAAAATATTCAATCTTAACTTCTAACAAACAACCATGTAACGATTTGTGACAACGCAGAACATTCTTCCTGATCCTTTTTGTGTCGGTTCTCCTCGTGCAGGCTACAGGGATATGGATCTTTGTTGATGTGGGAATGAAGCATGGTGTCAAACGGGGAGGGAAGGATCCTGAGCCTTCTTGAGAAAATATCATCATAGCAGTAGGACGCATAGATAACATAACAACGAAAAAATGTTATGTTCTTTAAATGTTTGAGAATATTCCAACTAACAGCACACGGATTGATCAGAGGATTGTATGGTGAGATGGATGTGATCTATGTGTGTTTAGCATGGGTGCATGTCCACATGGAGGATTATTTGGAAACCATCTCCTACAGAAAAATTCTTATGTATCAGGCACGTTTATAAATGTCATAGAATTACTAATAAAATCATGAAATAATGAAAAAATCAGCCAAGTCTTGCATAAAACTCAAATACGTTCATACATGGGGTTGAATCATAAGTTGAATGACAAAAAGTATACCAAGAGGTGAGAAAAGTGATTCCAAAATATTAAATTAACATCTAAGAATAGTGATAATATCATGATCAACACTCACCCAAACCAGACAGATGCCAGGTCCCACTGAGCAAAACAAGAATGAAGTTTAGGAACAAGGCTAAGATGCGTTCGCAGCTACCTTTAACTTAGTAGAGGAAACATGAGATTTCAATTTCAATTTCCTAGCCTGTTCCTTTAAAACAATGTGCCTCTCCTGACAAGAGTCACATGAAGAGGTTATTGGCATGTTAAGGTCCTCAATGGCCTTGACTTGTATACACAGCTCCTTGTTCTCTTGGCGAAGATAAACAATTATCTTGGCTTATTCCTCATTTCAACTTGCTGATCATGCCAATTCTTGAGTTACTTGGTATACTATCAGCTGATGAGTAGTAGACGGTTCTTTGGGAACTTGGAATCTTGAGGCAGACTCAATTCCATTGAGGGTTTCTAAATTTCGATAAGGGGAATTTTTTCTTTAGGACCCATGCCTTGAGCATATGGAGAAGCAGTCTCAAGAGAAGTAGCCTTGAGAAATTCACCCAAGACACTGGCCAATGTAAACAGGGGCGAGTCATAACTGATTCCACCCACTTCGACCATAAGATTAGGATGATCAGTCTGAACGATAGGATGAATAGTGGTTAAAAGGCCTTCTCATTCCTTCTCTTGGTTCAAACTTGAGAAAAAAGGTAAAAATTCAGGAGCTACAAGGTTGACAGGGGTAGGTAAATGGGAAGGCGAACTTGCTTCTAGCATATCTTCATCAATATGCGCAATTTTGGGGCTCTTCTTTTCTTTAGGAGGGGTCTGACTGGTTTCACGTTCACGAGTATTCCACGAGCATTTTCAAACATTTAAATGAGAGATTTAGAATTTAAACCCAAAATTTTCTCAAGTCTGGTTCCTCTTCTTCAATTGATGCATGATCAAGAGCTTGATAAGGATTTGGTGGTATAAGCTACCCATAGGATTGACTGCATTCTTCCTGACTTGGTTTGACATTTTTTCCAAGATTTTGAGAAAATAAAATTGAAAATTAAGAAATTGTTGGTTGACAAAATGTGCCAGTAAATAAAAATGACAAGATTTAAACACATTAAACTTACCCTCGCATGTCATAAGGAAGATGATAATAGCTAGAGGAATGAGGTATTCCGGATTAATCCATTCTTTGTGAAACTGCTTTGTCCCTACAACATGCTGATAATATGGCTTGAGAGTGAAATTATGGGACGACCAAGGGAGAAACAAATGTTTATGCCAACGGGTACCTTCTTTCAGGAGCTTAGTATTTATTGCAATAGTATCTTCGTTTACACAAAAGGTGAGATAACCAACCTTGGCCATCTTACCATCGAATCCTTTTGCACATAAAAAAAATCTCCTTGTCATATCCCTGGAAGAGGTGGAGGAATTGATTCCACCCTACTCGGAATAAGATTTCTTGACATTCTTGAAATTCTAGAATCCAAAAAAAGTCCTAATAACTCTCAAGCTTGAGATAGTTAAGCATTGTTCAAATAGGAGCGAAGATTGAAGGGGTTGTAGAGGATATAAATAAATGCAGTTTGAATGGCTCCATGAAGACAAAGCTAAGCAAGTACAAGGGAAAAATCATAGGTTTAAAACAAAATATGTTTAAGTGTTTGAATGATCGTGAGATCGTGGTTTTGCACGCTTGACCAATCACACTATGGTTCAGTATTTTGAATCGTGTGCCCTAATAATTATCTCATATGGTTATGAATAATTCAACCATGTCCAAAGTAAACTTTGGATAGGTTGGATAAATTATCCATTACGACATCCATATAATGTATCTAAAAACCATAATGACTTCGATTAATAGTATGATAGACACTTAGCGATTTCCACATGTGATTTGATAAGAGGGTAAAGGTAATGATGGTTGAAAATTATATTGAAATGATATCATATCAATATAGATTTAAACGATATCATATCATATCAAAATCATAATCAAAATCATAGGTCAAGGTGATCCCTAATGAAATCATAATGCTTGTGTAAGAATGTGAATGGGACCTAATAATTATGGGTATGATTCAGCTAAGTAAACTCTTTTCCCATGAAAATTAAAATAAATTAATATTTTGACATCATGCAGCTATAACATTATTATAATTTTCATTCGGATTGACATTCGACACTTCCTATGATCCTTCATATGGACCTTTTGTTCAAAAATATGCTTTTCTAGATCTGGTTGCTATTAACTATGTAGTGAATTTTTCTAGGCTTCCAGCACACAAAAGGATTACGTAAACAACTCTATTGAACCTTCAGTTGAGCTCTTCTTCATTCATCAAATATTAGAACCAACTTACATTACTTGCATTATCCTAAAACACCTATCATTTTTCAGAGATAAATGAACCTTTTTTATAAATAATCAGAAAATAAAGATAGTCTAATCTTCCCCCAAACCAAAAATATGGCATGTCCTCAAGGCATCAATGAAAAAGTGATTGATTGCCAAATAGTTTAACAAAGATTTCTAACATGTTGTTATTATTTTCATAAGAAAAAGAAATATGAACTAGTAAATGGATATGATTCAGAAATCTATTTTCATAAAAAATAACAGTGCTTAGGAAGACCATACGAATAATGATAGTATAACGGATGCGAAAAGTGCCATAGGAAAAACTAGTCATCCATGCCTCATTTTAAGGATTTCCTGTCATCCAAATAATATTTTAAGTTCACCCTAGATCTTGTGATATTTCTATAGTTATGGATCCCATTTCTAGGATAATCATATCCTAGGTATTGGTTGAATTAGATGACTGGGTCCAAATCCAACTTACATCTATTCTCTAATGATATTATAAATAATTGGCCTAAACTTGTATTTGTATATATAGGTTTTTTCTTTTTTCTTTTATTTATAGATGAACCATGTGCATAGTGATACATTAACCATATCTCTTTTACCCAATATTGCCCCTCTTCCAACAATCTTGTTCAGTACCCTGACAAGTTTATCTTGGTATCATGCAAGCATAGCCCCACTGCTAGTGATCTTGTTCAGTACTCCAATGGGTTTACTTGCATTTACTAAGCTTCCTATTTTAAAATGTTACTTAGCATGGACCCACTTCCAGCGAGCCTGTTTAGTACCACTATAGGTTTTCTTCGTATAATGATTTTAGTATGTGGAAGGTGGTTGATACTATAGTGTGTTAATCCCTCTAAACACATAATTCATATTTTCAAAGTGAACTTTATAAGTAAATTTTTCATAATGGCCTAAATTATAGATCATGTTAAAACATAATAACTTAAAGTTGTTCCTTGACCTCTTTGTCTATCTTCTTCATAAAATATCAGTAATGTTCCCAACAAGAATAAATTTCACTTACTCTTGATTTACCTCAAAAATGCTTAAGAGATAAGTTTTGATAATGAGTGCAGGATGAACTAGTAGTCCATAGGTGTAAGATATAATTTTGAAGAACGTGATGATTAGAGTAGGTCTTAAGCAACTGTTCTAATGATAAATAAAAAATCTGGATTTTTGAATCAAAATACCATATATAAAAGCATACAGAATCATAGAAGAAAGTGGTTGGGAATGATATAAAGAACACTTTGACTTTTCACTATAAATTTCAATTTTCAACAATAGCCAAAAAGAGAAAGAGTTAGGATACATTATGAGTCTTTTTAGAGTACTTCCCTTTTTGGATAATATTTCATGAGCAACTTATAGAAATGAGGTACTTGTAATCAAATTGGAAAACCACTTGTTAGATTATTCATATTATTCATAATAAAAACATATATAAAATTTATCAAAATTAGGGAAAGGAAAAGAGTCTTCCTGTTTTAATTGCCAAAATTCCATAGGGTGATCATGGGAACAAATACCCTGTATAAATGCAGCCATCTTGTTATAAATGACTCTTATATATTCGAATAAGCAAAGAAATATCTACATATATATACAAATGATGACAACCCAAAAATAATTTAAGGATCAGGAGGAGGAATAATGAGTTCCTCTTCAACCAGCTCCATCTCCTTTTGTTGTAATACATTCATCACAAAATCTTGGTTGGATATTGGTTGATGGTAAAGTATAAGTCTGTGTCCATTTACGACAAAGGAAGTTTGTGAATCATCAATTGTCTTAATTTGTACTGACCCATTCTCGAAGGTTGTAACTACCTCATATGGACCCATCCAACGGGTAGTTAATTTTCCTTTGAAATTTGTATACCTTGAGTCGAATCGTAATGCCCAATCCCCGGTATTAAAATACTTTTGCTTAATAAATTTATCATGCCATTTATTCTGTTGATTTTGTATTAACATTGTCCTTTGGAGTACATCTTTCCTAATCTCATCTAATTCATTAATCTGTAAAATTTGTTGTTTCTGTGCCTCCTCCAAATCCATATGTAATTGTATATCCATACGAAAAGTCTTAAATTGGAATTCAATAGGTAAAAGGACTTGTTTCCCATATACTAACTCATAGGGTGTATGTCTAGTGGTGTTTCTCCAAGTTTTTCTATAATCACACAAGGCCTCTAGGAGCCTATCTTTCCAATCCTTATGATGTAGGTGAATGGTTTTGGTTAAGATAGATTCCAAAACCTTGTTGGTTGATTATACATGGCCATTAGTTTGGGAGTGATAGGGTGAAGAATTACAGTGTCGGATTCCATAATTCGTGGTAAGTTCTTTCATTAATTTAGAAGTGAATTGAGAACCTTGGTCAGTGATAATTTCCCTAGGTACACAAAACCAAGTGAATATCTCTTCATATATAAATTCTACCACATATTTCTCTGTGGTGCAGAACAAAGCTTTAGATTATACCCATTTGGTGGCATAGTCAATGAAAACCAGGATGTACTTATTTTTGTGGGACATGGGAGAGATTGGTCCTAAAAAATAAAGAGCTCATTCCTCAAAAGGCTCAATCATGACTTGAGGTTGTAAGGGCATCTCATCAGATGATGTAGGTCTACCCATTATTTGGAAACAGTCACATCCTGTCACATACTTGGCAACATCCTTGAAAATGCTTGGCCAGTAATATCCAAAGTGAAACACTTTGTATGTTGTCCTCTTATCAGAAAAGTGTCCTTCACATGACCCATCATGGAAAGCAATGAGTATTTTTGTCATATCGTCCTCTCGTATGGATTGTCTAATAATAAGATCTGGGCCAGTGCAAAGAGGTCATTATCAACACATGAGTAGTTAGATCTTTGGACTATAATGTGACGTTTCTCATGTGGGGATAAGTGGTTTGGTAACTTCCCAATTGCTAAATAATTAGCAATGTATGCAAACCAATGAGTTTTAATAGACACAAAAATAGATTCTCGTTAGGAAAAGTATCATCAACGGGTTTAGCACCATCATCATGTTGAATGCGATAGAGGAAATTTGCTACCAATTTTTCTATACCAGGTCATTCAATGACGGTGATGTTAAACTCTTGTAATAGAAGGAGCCACCAGGTCACCCTACCACTGGTAATTGGTTTATTCATTAAGAACCTGATGGAAGAATGGTCTGTATGCACAAAAACTTCATATCTAGTGATGTAATGGAGAAATTTATTGATAGAGTAGACTACTGCCAGAAACTCCTTTTCTTTAACAGTGTAATTCAGTTCAGCATGAGTCAGATTTTTGTTGATAAAGTATATGGAATAAGATGATTGGACCAATTTTTTACCAAGAAATCCTCCTATGGCCATGTCAAAAGCATCAGTAGATATATGAAAATTAAGGGACTAATCAGGACTCCTAAGTATTTGTGCCATTGATAGTTTATCCTTTAAGACCTCAAAAGAACATTGACAGGATTCAGTTCATTGGAATTCTACATCCTTCATGAGTAGCTTAAGCATTGGTGCAGCTATATTAGTAAAATTTTCAATAAAATGACGATAGTAGATTGCATGGCCAAGAAAGCGCGTTACCTCCTTTTGAGTTTTGGAGATGGAAGACCAACAATTACTTCTATTTTAGCAGGGTCTACCTTGATACCTTTTGAAGAGACATGATGCCCCAAGACTATACCTTTTGTTAATAACTTTTACATTTTTTGTGGCTAAGGGATAGGTTTGTTTATTTAGATTGGATGAGGACCTTCTCAATATTATCAAGATCCTCTTGAAAGGTGTTACCATAAGCTGTAAGATCATCCATGTAAACTTCTATGCATTCATGTATAATATCAACAAAAATTCCTAAAACTGCACATTGAAAAGTGGCAGGTGCGTTACATAAGCCAAATGGAAAAACTCTATAGGCATATGTCCCCCAAGGACATGTAAAAGTAGTCTTATCCTAATCCTCAGGTGCTATCAAAATATGATTATATCCACTATACCCGTCGAAAAAATAAAAGGATTGTTTGTCGAACATGGTATCTAGCACTTGATAGATAAAGGGAAAAGGAAAGTAGTGTTTAAGAGTATCCTTATTTATTTCTCACAAAATCAACACAAATACACCATTTCCCTATGAATTTCTTTATGACTACCACTAGAGGAGACACCCATTTACTGTTTGATATTGGGTTGATGAAACCAACATTGAGAAGTTTTTGCAACTCTTCTTTAACTATGTCCTTGAAAGCTTAATTCATCCTCCTCTGAGGCTTCCTCACAGGTGGTATGTTTGGATACATGTAAATATGGTGAATACAAGTGTCAAGGTGTATACCCTTCATATCAGTGTATTCCCATGCAAATTCTCCAACTAGACTTTTAAGGACCTTGAGAAAATGCTCTTGCTGGTTTTCACTTAACCCTGTGTTTATATGTAGAAATGTTTCAGGACCAACTTCACAAGGTATGGTATAGGATATTGTATGTTGTTCAATTGCAAAGACACATGGTGTCTCCACAAAGGTTGATAGGGCCATATTTTCTTGAAACTCGTCCCCAAAAATTTGATAGAATTGAGAAAAACACTGAGGAAAATGTATACAAGTTGTTGAAGAAACAACTTGGTTTAACACATTCTCAAAAGTATGCTCCTGAAGTTCCTAGAAATAATCACTAGGAAGGGAGAGTTCATTGAAATTCTCATCTCCAAAACAACAATCTAACCACGACACATTTTTACATACTGGTTTTGCTGGGGGATATAAAATGAATCTCCGTGTAGAAAACCCATTAGAAATGGTCATTTCCCCATCCCTACATCCTATGAAGGCATTAGCGGTGGCTAAACATGGTATTCCCAGGATAATAATATTTCATTTAGAAGGATCCTTTGATTCCACAACCATAAATTCAACAGGGTACTCCTTGAATCCACTAATACAATAATATCATCCAGGACTCCATCAGGTTTTACCATGGTATGATCTGCTAGCTCTAGGATTGAAGTGGTACGTCAGAGAAACTATTGCTACTGTAAAAATTCTAAAACTATGGTGTTCATCATATTAATAGAAGATCCTAAATCAATAAGTGTATTTTCTATGACAGTATTATTTACAATAACAATTACGACTGGGCTCCCTAGATTTGTATATTTTTCAATCCAAGACTGGTCTGTCATACACTTAGACATCTCTCATATAACATGAATTGTGAGGGGGTATTTATGCTTCTTTCATAGGTGTTTAATACAAAATTCCTTTATTAACTTGTTGTAAATTGGTATATCCTTAATATCCCGCAATAGAGGAATTTTGACACATATATTTTTAGGCTTATTTAAAATGTCATACTAAGGATGAATTACAGGTTTTCTATTACTCGTCGTTATGGAAATGGAGGGATTCTTTGTTCGTGCATTTGTTCTTGATGAGGATGGGTATGCACTTGAATATTTGGAATATACACATCCTACAAAATAGAATCATTTATGACTTCATTGGAATATTGTTCTTCTTCATTTTCCTCATGAATGACGACTTATGACTTGGGATTGTCATTCACAACTCTTCCATATCAAAATTGTATCTCATGTATAGGTGTAGTCAAAATAACATAGGATGAAAATTTTTGCAACTCAATGCTGTTTAGAGCTTGGGTTGACTTATTGTTTTGGTTAGGTGTCGATTGTGTGTTTAATACCGAAGGTCATGGAGGGCTTGTATTTTGGAAGTGATGAGGTTGTTGTGCAATAAGGGGCACTAGAGGTACAAACCAAGGCCAAATTTGTTGGAAAATTGATGGGTGATGAGGATAAGGATGATTAGGTGTAGAGACAGGTGGTGACTGGGGGTATGACTATCACCTCTACCCCTATGGCCAATATTGATGTTGAGGACAATGAGGAGCAGGAGAATACTGGGGTGGCCAATTCTTCTAACTTGAAGTGTTCCATTGTTGTGGTTATTGGTAGGGAGGACAATAGAGTGGGGTTTGTGGTGGAAAATTATGATATGTTGGTTGGTATCTAGGTTTCCAAGGATGCATCCTAGATGTTTCACCAACATCCCCACTTTTATATATGGCTTGCAACCCAGGAAGAGATGGGAAATTTTCTGTCATATGATCATCTGTACAGATGTGACATATGGAGATGTTGTTCAAGGGGAATTCCCTTTGGGGGTTCTTAGTCCTACATCTTGGATAGAAAATTCTCATTGTCGCACATTCTTCCTCGTGCCTCTTATTAGCTTGTAACACATTTATTTGGGAACCCATTGCTCTTAAAATATCAGTTTTGAAGTTTTCCAATAGGTTTCCTAACTTTATCCTTGTGACCCCTCCAGAAGTGGAGGTGTTTCCTTTTAGATTTCTATTGTAAGGTTCCCAGAAATTTCTCCCAACTTTCCCCCTACTTCTAGAGTAATTTCTTCACATCTCACAAATTTTTCGAAAATTTTTGCGAGAGATATCACCAGAAGCCATGAGATTGAGGGCTTCTATCGGGTCTTCTAACATCCTTTTAAGGAAGAGTGTCTCTATTGCATCTTCTCGAAGTTCATTATATTTATACTTATGTAATACATAAATAAACCTTTTGAGATAGTCTTATAAGCTCTCGTCTTCGAGTTGTTGTATCTTGAAAATTTTGTTTCGAGAGTCTCTGGTTTTGTAATACTCTTGATATTTCCGCAAAAATGCAGTTTTCATATCTTCCCAAGTTTGGATACTATACTCTCCTAATCCCAGGAACCATTTTAAGGAAGAATATTTCAGTGTAGCTGGGAGGATTTTCAGTTTGTGAGAATCTTGTAGATAGTTATAACTTCTACATAGAATGTTGAATTCGATCATAAATGTGTTTGGGTATTCATTACTCTTCCCATAGAAAGTAGATACTAAGGAAGGAAGGATTTTTTTTATATTTATATCCTATGTAGTGTCTAGGATAGGAAACGCAAAGGTAACCTCAGTTTGATTTTCTCCTTCCTCTTCTTCATCATTTCTAACCTTGTCATGATATTCGTTTTCTCCTTGACTCTCCATGTACATTCAATTTCTAAAGTAAGTATACCTAGGATACACCTTCCCAGGTGACAATGGGGCATACCAACATTCTATTTTAGGGGAGATATTCATCCGATAAACCGTGTTTTTATTAGGTTCTATAGGGATGGTAGGTTCTACTGTGGATGTTTCAATCTGTGAAATAACTATATTTGTCGAGTTGTCAAAGAGAGCATTTACCTGGGAAGGATCAATAAAATCAATGAAGTTCGGGTCCCCTACTAGTGAAAAAGTTGTATCATTCAGTTTTGGAACTAGTGGAGGGTTAAGGGCTCCCAATGGTTGACCCTCTTGAACTTCTTTAGGAATGGGGTCCTTAGAACCTCCCACCAGGATTTATTCACCTTCTATGGCTTCTTTGGTAAGATCTACCGAAAGAGTCTCTTTAGGTTTCCAAGTAGAACTACTTCCTATAGGTGTCTTTAGATACATTTCCACTGAGTTAGGGGTTGTTGTGTTACGCCCCCCATAAAGGTTAGTAAGGATTTTAACAGAGTATTGAGAACTAATTCTAATGTATCTACCTTCTGAATCTATAGGTATGTTCATGAAAAACTAAACTAAATGAAAACCTACAATACTACTTACTGCTGGATTTGGGGGCACCCATTATAACAGATGTACAGGTACTTACCTCTCGTCTCACCACTCCCCCGCCACCTGCCTATTACTAAAATTCATAAGGGAATTCTACTCATTCTACCTTACAGAACAACTCCCCATCAATGGCACCAAAAATGTTGGGTGTTTTATTGTCCTAATTAATTCACCAAATATTTAATTATCGACCGAGGTTTGTAAACTTAGAGTTGACACAAAAGATATGTGAAGGTACAAGGGTACCTAAGGTTTCATGGAAATATTTTAACAAAGAAAAGACCGAAAGGTCTTTCAAAATGAAAAACAAAGTCAAA
>LPNX010463661.1:806089-850130 GCA_001517045.1 Pseudotsuga menziesii | reverse complement strand
TATATATATATATATATAATATTATACTAATAAATAAAACTACCCTTTCTAGTGAAATCTTTTAACTAATTATTTTGCTTCTTAATGTATTAATTAGAAAAGCTAAAAAAAAATCAGAAACTAACCATACAAGGAATCAGAGATAAGATTACAATGACTAAATATGATTAAGAATTTCAATAATTAAACTATGCATGCAAATAAATAATAATTTAAACTAAATTATATAGTTTAACTCTCCTTGACGGTTATGACAATATGCATTCATTGTGATCGGAACTCGAGAAGAGGTCTATAAAAATGGCTTTCAAAAGAAATAAAGAAACTAAATGGAATTAAATCTAATTTAACTTCTACAAATAGATGTAAACTAAGGAGTATCCAATTACAAGTGATAGTAAACATTTTGATTTATTCCATAAGCAAATGACTTTTGTTGAAAAAAATGTTATTAACAACTAATCTATCAATTAAGAAACAAGACTCTATTAATGATTATTTTGAAGTTAAAAGTATAGTACTTCTGCATAAAAACAAATGTAAGGAAAATATAATTTACAAAAAAGGAGAAAAATTAATAAAGAAGCAAGTAGAAAACTTAATAAAAATGTCCTATCTCTAAATCAAATCCTATTCTATGAATATTTTTAGTAACTACAAAATGATGAGTTCAAATCCTATGCTAGAAATGACGATCAAACTATTCAAGAACTAATGTACTTTCTAGAGAATAAAATTAACAAGTTTAATTCTAAATTCAATCTAAATAAGAACAAAGTAAACTAAAATAGGAATGCACTTGGTAAATTCTAAAGCAAGGATCAATCAAGAAATCAGAGACAAAAAGGAACAAAATTCAAAACATTTTAAAATAAAAGGAAGTGAAAGATAGGAATGATTATAGAACTTGACGGGTATTTTAAGTGGTTTAGACTAGGGTCCTAAATATATTTATGACTACTGTTTAATTACATAACATAAAATAATTCAAAATATAAGAGAACTGGACTTTAAACAATCATAAACTAGAATAGGAAATATTAAAGGTTGAATAAAGGTTGGAATGACAGTATAAATAGACGGTCTGAATGACAGTACAGATGGAGGAAAACGGTATGAATTACGAAATAAATGACCTGAATGATCTTAACATAAGTTGATTTATGCACACGCGGATGAAATACAGAAAATACAGTAATTAAAATTATTTAATAATTGAAATAACAGAAGAATTGTCACATGCCCAACCCTTACTCGGCAGAGAGGACGTGATAACATATACCAACTTGGGCAATCTAAGCCTCCATGAACATAATACATATATAAAAAAGCATTCAACTTATAGGATTTAAATACACAAATGCATAATAAAATGTACATGATATATACATTGAATGCAAATCATTCATTCAACACATTCATGCATTCAACATGTTCATGATAATTTCATAATAATTCATAAGCAAATACAGTTGCAGAACTTAAATAAACAAGAATACTTATCATTAGAGAAGCTTGTCCCACAACCATCTATGACATTGCAATGTTCCACCCAACCATAGGCCAGTGTGCTCTTTAATCTCTCAGCAACACTGTCACCCTTGAGATGGGAATGATTTTCCCCAAGGAATAAGGAACACTAGCAGACTTTCTCCGTAGCCAAGGATACAATAAAACTCAGTCAAGCCAACATAGTTGGGTTTATCATATTTACATAGGAAGTGGTTTACACTTAGCCAAATTCACATGAGACACATCCAATCCAACATATGGGTTTATCAGGCTACCAACCAAGCCATCCTTCTAGTTGGGTTTATCAGGCTGCCAAGGAGGTGGAAAGACTGACTGCTAAGCTAGTGAGCTCAGCCCTAGATCTATGAACACCGACGTTCGATATAGCCTTATTTCTAAACAATTATACACTTGACACAAGGAATCATTCTCTTCTCTGCTACATAGTACCTCAGGCCATGAGTTCCGTTCCAGTGTTATTCAGGGCATGAAAAGAAGAAAACCAGTCTTCTAGATTGGTCTGTGAGGTTCTTTCACAATCTAGGTTTATCAAGCAATTCAAGACTCTATTTCCATTCCTTCATCAATTCAAATTCCAAATGTGGATTCACACATAGTGATCTCAATCTTAGGATATATCAAAACGTAGTAGACGCCAGGGATTACACACACACACACTGAAATTTACGAATTTATGAACATTCCAAGTGCTAGACCGACTGCTGCAAAATACAAAAATGAAAATGTTGCTGGTCTTTCAAATCAAAGACATAAAATTGGATTCAAGCCATTCATGTTCAGGAAAATGACTAGCATACTAGAGAAAATGTGAAAAGAAAAAAATTGCTACACAAGGGAAAATCGTAAAACAAAAACTGAAAACGCTGAATAGGAGAAAATCCGCAAGGGTACACAATAAGAATCATTTTTTCTTTCTTGTTTCTGCGTGAATGAAGAATTGGTTTTCCCAAAACATTTTACCATTCCAAAATTGTGAGGAAAGGTGAAACATTGCCGCATGAGGGAAAGGTGGTCTTTTTTGGTGTTTTTAACCCAAGAAAATTTAAAAATGTTTTTCAAGAAATGACGCTCTTCCCATTAAAAATTTCTTCCCCCTTTTCTAATCCCACACTCCCTCATGCTTAGGAAAAATCGTGCCCCCATCTCATTTAGTTGCATTGACATAGTCATCTATGGGTTTTTAATTAAAATTGCAAGTTTAACATGATGTTTACCTTTTTAATGTTTAGCTATCATAAAATACCATCGGCTCAACCTTAATTGTCGAAACATAAACACTAAACCAATGGTGGGGTTTTTTCCTAGCTCTACGCCATGATTATTTACATCATAATATTTAAATGAAAACAAGATCAAAACCAGGGTGTTACATTCCCCTCCCCTTCAACGGCACTATCCTCAGTGCTTTACAACATTGACCAAAAATTCCTGTTGTTACTGCCCTCAGTAATCCATAGATTCAAACAAAAATGGATGTGCCAGTTGCATGGCATCTTCCAGCTCCCATGTAGCTTCTTCAGGACCATATTGCTCCCATTGCACCTTCACCTATCCTATTGCTCAGTTTCAGGGCATTGTGATATTCCTGGCGAGGATGCACATAGGATCGACTGGAACTCTCCCTCTAGTTCTACCTGTATCACATCCCAATTTATTACATGGTTAGGATCATGTAGATATTTATTAAGCAAAGCATTAGAGAAAATTTGGGGTCTAAAATGGGCCTTATAAGAAAACATGCCAACAATAAATTTTGTGAGTTGGAATTCAAGAACCAATAGAATTTCAATAAAATGATTCAACCATAATGGTTGAATTGACATATTTGTCATAAAAGAAAACTATTTTTTTTTGTATTTTTGACATATCTCCCTGTGGTTTTACTCAAATTTCAAGAGGGAGAGCTCATTCGATGCAGAATTTAATTCCGCATCCAACGAGTACCACATTGCATACTTTTTACGGACCCCTCTACCCCCAAAACAAGAAATACCTGAAAAATGTGATGATGACATCATCATCATTTTTTTTTCCAGGTATTTCTTGTTTCTGAAGTAGAGGGGTCCATCAAAAGTATGCAGTGTGGGTACTCGTTAGATGTAGAATTAAATTCCACATCCAATGAGCTCTCCCGCTCATAATTTGAGTAAAAACACAGGGAGATATGTCAAAAATACAAACAAAAAAAGTAGTTTTTTTCATTCTTCCTCCAAAATTAATAACTATTATTTTATTATTTTCCTTAAGAAGCCCATTTTAGACCTCAAATTTCCTCTAATGAAACATGAAAAAAATTATGAGCTCTAGTGCTAGCAGGAAATGCAAGTCTATATGCAATTGGACCTATTCTTTCAAGAACTTCAAATGGCCCACAGTATCTAGGTGAAAAATTGGCACCACTTCCAATGTTCAAGGAAATGTTCTTTGCTTTCACTCTGAGGTAAGAATGATCCCCAACATTAAAATCTCTATTCACCCTATGCTTATCTGCATAATTTGTTTGTCTCTCCTGGGCTACCTTCAAATTTTGCCTTATCTTTACAACTTCCTTATCCATTTCCTTAAGCAATTATGGACCAAGTGCAATCCTGTTCACTAGATTATCCCAAGTCACTGGTGTCCTACACCTTCTTCCATACAAATCTTCATATTGAATCATCCCCAAGGACGCTTTTTGTCCATTGTTATAAGCCAACTCTACCAGGTGTAAATAATCTTCGCACTTGGTTGGTTTCTCCATCACATACATGCGAAGCACGTCTTCCAGCACTTGGTTAACTCTCTCAGTCTGTCCATCAGTATGAGGATGGTAGGAAATGCTAAAATTCTACTTTGTACCCAAATCTGCAAACAACCCCTTTCAAAAATTGGAAGTGAGCTTGACATCTCTCTCAGAGACTCTTTCCTTAGGAAATCCATTCAATTTGAAAATCTCCTTCAAGAATATCTTTTCAATGTCACCAGTCTTATGAGTAGAATTAACCGGTATAAAATATGCTTCGTCTTTCAACTTGTCTACCACAACCATGATGGAATCATGTTATCTCCAAGTCATTGGAAATCCTGTAATAAAATCCATGCAAATAAATTCCAATTTCCATTCTGGAACTCGAAAAGGCTGGAACTAACCTGTTGGGTGTTGATGTTCAACCTTCACTTGCTGAGACTTCATGGACCTTGAAATATATTCAGCCATGTCGTTTTTCATTCCTCACCAAAAGTACTTGTTTCTAGGTGTAGCAATCGTCTTCTGATATCATGGGTGACCAGAATATGGAGCTTGATGGATCTCATCCATAACAACCCTCCTCAAATATGCTACATTTGGAATATAATTTTTTTTACTATAGGTAAGAAATCCATCTTCTTCCAATTTATATCCCTCATACTTATTTTCAAGGATTTTCTACTGTAGCTTGTCCTTGACCTATGCATACAATTCATATTCAACAACACGATTTCCAATCTACTGCCTTAAATATGATTGGAAAATACTAATGGATGCCACACGCATTTCCTGCACCTTCCTGCTGAGTGCATCAACTACCGTATTCTATTTTCCTTTTATCTAATTTAATTTCAAAATCAAACTCACATAAAAACTCCAACCATCTCGCTTTCCTAACATTCATATAGGATGATCAAACAAATACTTCAAAACACAATGGTTTGTCCTTAGCTCAAATATTTTTCCCATGAAGTAATTGCTCCACATATTGAGAGCATGTACTATGGCTGCAAGTTCTAAATCATGAGTGGCATAGTTCCTCTCATGCTCCTTCAATTTTCTTGGCTCATAACATATCACGTGGTTGTCATGCATAAGAACTCCTCCAAGTACTTGACTGCATGAACCCGTACATACCACAAAATCTTTCTCTGGGTCTGCAAATTTTAAGACCGGTGCACTTGTGAGAATATACATTAACTGCTAGAAACTTTCTCTACACTTCAAGTTCTATCCAAAATTTATCCCATTCCTTTTCAAAGAAGCAATAGCATGTGCAACCTTGGAGAATCCTTCAATGAATCTCCTATAATATCCTGCAAGCCCCATAAAAGATCTTACCTCTGTCACATTCTTTGGAGTAGGCCAATTCTTAATAGCTTCAATATTGTCAGGGTCCACATATATACCCTCTTTTGAAATAATGTGACACAAGTACTGAACTATATCCCTATAGAAGTCACACTTGCTCAGCTTTGCATACAGCTGATGTTCTCTGATAAATTGCAATGTTAGTCTCAAATGTTCTTCATGCTCTTCTTCATTCTTAGAATAAACAAGAATGTCATCAAGGAAAACAAGAATGAATCTATCCAAATACCTACTGAAGACACTATTCATAAGGCACATAAATGTTGTTGGTGCATTTGTGAGACCAAATGGTACCATTACAAAATCATAATGTCCATACCTTGTCCTGAAGGTTGTCTTATGAATGTCTTCATCCTTGACTCTCACCTGATGGCACCCAAACCTCAAGTCAATCTTGGAAAATACCTTCGATCCTTTCATTTTATCAAAGAGGTCATCAATTCTTGGTAAGGAATATTTGTTCTTCACCGTGAATTTGTTTAGCTTCTTGTAATCAATACAAAATATGAGTGTACTGTATTTCTTCTTTACAAATAGAACTGGTTTTCCCCAAGGAGACACACTCGACCTGATATACTTTTTCTCCAACAATTCTTACAGGTGCATCTTTAGCTCTAACATTTCTGGTGTACTCATTTTGTAGGGTGCCCTTGACACTAGTGCTGCTCCTAGCACAATTTCAATTGTGAAATATATGCCCCTCTTTGGAGGAATTCCTGGAACCTCATCAGGAAAAACATCCTATAATTCTTACAACACTGGATAGTATTCCAACTTAGGAGTTTCATTCTCTGTCGTCTCCTAAATATGGGCTACATACAACTGACAACCTTTTTCTACAAAACTTATTTAACTACATTTCTGAAATATGCCTTACCAAGATTACCTTTACAAAGCCTCTTACAACTACTGGGTTCCCTTCTTCATCCATGCATTCAAAATTATTATTATAATAGTCAAGCTTCACTTTGTGAGATTCTAACCAATCCATTCCAATGAGAACATCATAGGAACCAAGTGGTAGAACATTCCTATCTACACAAATGATCAAACCATCCATCACCAATGGGCATTTCTCCACTACTTCATTAACTTTTCTCTTAGTTCCACTGGCTATCTGAAGTAACCAAGAATTGATATGATTTACCTTACTAAGAGAACAAACCTCCACTACTCTAGGAGAAATATAACTATGAGTAGAACCAGGGTCAATAAAAATAGAAATAGATTGCTCAACATTCTTACCTGCAACTTCAACCATCGTTGACTGGTGATCTACTTGGAGGTATTCCAGTGCTACATAAATTCTAGGTATGACCCTTGCTACTTGTCCCCTATTTCTACCTCTTTAATATTGTATGTCGACCTTGCATTCTCATTCTCAAGTGGACAATACCTGCACATATATGGTCCTCCACATTTCCGACATTGGAGTGGTCCTCTGTTCTACTATATATCTTTCGGCTTCTCTCCCGTCGCTCTAGTCGGCTGCATCTAAAATTGTGCCAGTTGCTTCTGTTGATTCCTAAAGTTAGAAGGTTTTTAACCTTTCTTCCTTTGATCAAACTTCTCACTCCTTTTGTCCTTCCATGTTTTCTGGTAATCAAGTTTGTTCTTGATTTGCTCATATAAATACTTAGCTTTTCTTATTGCTTCTTCTAGAGTTTTAGATTCATAGAATTCAATCCTATATTTGTAAGACTGAGGAAATCCACTCAGAAAATGATGGATCTTCACCTTCTCATATTTTATGCACCCACCATACCTCAACAAATCCAAAAACTTATTGGAATACTCTTCCATAGTTTGTTGTCCCAATCTTAGATCATGGAAATCTTTGATATTGTCATCATAGTACCTGTTAGAGGGGTAATTCTCCTTGAAATAATTCTAGAACTTCTTCCACACAATCTTCCTTTCATTGATCTTATTTACTTTCTTGAAATTCTCCCACCATACGGATGCTCTTCTGGTCAAATTGAATATGGCTACCCTAGCCTTCATATTTCTTGAATACTCTTGGACTTGGGAATTTTTCTCATCCCAAGAAGCCAAGATTCAGATTCTTGAACAATCTTTATCTCACATTAAAGGTAGGAGGCCTTGCCTTCTTAAATTCATCTTGTCAGTGGTTCTGGTAGCGCCTCCTTCTATGATTCTTGTGAGAAGAAGAACTTGAATCTCCAGTAGACCCTTCAGAGCCATATGACTAACTAGGTCATCTATTTCTTCTTCTAGCAATGGTCTTACTCCCTTATGGCTTGTTTGTCCAGTCTTTGGAGTCCATATTTCTCTGAATATATATCAAAATTTGTAGCATAGCTGCATTCAGGTGATTCTTCTCCTCATGAGCCTTAACCAATATTTCATTATCTTCCTTGTAACTCCGCATCTTTGCCATTACGCTTTTCAAGGTGGCTGCAAAATATGGGGGAGTCTCTTATAGTCTTCTCCCATTAGACTTTGTCTCAACATTTCCAACTTGGATATTTTCCCCCATAGCATCTCCCTTGTACTCATTGGGGTTCTGTGCATTATCATGCATGTTGTCGGTTCTCATGGCTGAAGCACAACTCACTTTACCCAACCGCACTATTTGGAATGTTTCTTTTGAAGGTGACTATGGTTCTACAAAATGTGTTAATAACACAGTTTGTTAAATTATAAATTTATAGCATTCTTACAAATTCATCACTACTTACCTTCACTTCGAAAAATCATACATTGAAAACTTTGCCAAAACACATAATTTTCATTTCACAAAGAACAACTATCTCAGGGGGACGGCCAGGGTCAAGGGGGCTTGTTTATGCAATATAATGCATAAACAAGTTGCAATTTTTCATCTTTGTAGACCTATAGATCTCACTGAAAAACCATGCTGAATTTCTCTGTTTTGGCAAAAAATTTAAAATTTTCACCCGCTGCATCAAAAAAATTTAGACTTTCACTCGCTACAGCAACTCGATCTTCATCTTCCATCCATCGTAGTGGCTCCATCTTCTTCAAGGATGATTTTAAGGAACCATACTTATTTAAAAGTGTATAAATGTTGGCGAATCTTACCAATTCTTAAAACAGGAACTATAAGATGTTTGGCGATATTTTTCAAAACATATTCTAATTTCCAAGGATTTTGTATCGTTTATATAATAATTTGGCTATTTTTAGGGTGAAAAAAGTTTACCCCATCAAAATTGGGTGAAACATGGCTTCAAAAAATGCAAAATGGCGAATCTTTTTTTCGAGAAAAACCCCTAAAAATAGCCCATGGGCTAAATTTCACCCCTAAAATTATCGCTGATCTTCTTTTCTCATCTACCTCTTCGTTGGCTTCATCTTCTTTTTCTTTCCGCTACTGCATCAGAATAATTTTCGAGTTTCATCTACCGTAGCAGCTCCTTCGTCATATTCCATCCTCCGTAGTGGCTCTGTCCTCTACTTCCTTCCACCGTGGCATCTTTTTCCCCAACTCTGACCCCCAACTGCAGCCCTGATATTCTTTTTCCTTTCATCGTTGCCGCTCAAAACGTCTTTTTCCGCTAGCCGCCAAGCCAACACTTAGAAAAATTTTCTTTCTTCCTTTGTCTTTTATCTTCAGTGAAAAAAATATCAGCATCCACCTGATGTTGCGGCTCGAGTTCCAGCTTCCACCCGTCATTGTGGCTCGAAGCCCAACTTTCTCCTGCTGTTGCGGCTTGAAGCATAATTTCCGCCTGCTATTTTGGCTTGGTTCTTGGCTTCCACCCACAACGAATCGACACTTCTCAGCTGACATGGAAGAATTTTAATAATTAGAAGAAAAAAAATTCCAAATTTTGTTTTGGTCGACTCATGTCACCTAACGCACGTCGGCTCGACTCACCCAACGTTCGTCGGCTCATTCTGGGTGTCCCAGTTGTTACAGTGGCTCACTCTTTTCTTTTCTGTTTCCACTGCGGCACAATCAACAAAACTCCGCCACTGTGTTGGAAAATAAAGACAGTCGTAGCCATCACTGCTCTTCATTACTCTTCCCATAGAAAGTAGGTAGTGAGGAAGTAGGGATGTTTTTCATATTTAGATCATGTGCAGTGTCCAGGATAGGAAACCCAAATGTAACCTCAGTTCAATTTTCTCCTTCCTCTCCTTCATCATTTCTAACCTCTTCATGATATTCATTTTCTTCTCGACTCTCCATGTAGATTCAATTTCTAAAGTAAGTATACCTAGGAGGCTCCTTCCGAGGTGAGAATAGGGCATCACAACGATCTTTTTTTGGGGAGATATTCCTACAATCAACCGTTTTTTTATTAGGTTCTACAGGGATGGTAGGTTCTACTGTGGATGTTTCAATCAGTGAAATAAATATATTTGTCAAGTTGCCAAAGAGAGCCTTTACCTGGGTAGGATCAATAAAATCAATGAAGTTCGGGCGTCCTACTAGTGAAAAGGTTGTATCTTTTTTTTTAGAAATAGTGGAGGGTTAAGGGTTCCCAATGGCTAACCCTCTTAAACTTCTTCAAGAATGGGGTCCATAGGACCTCCCGCTAGGATATCTTCACCTTCTATGGCTTCTTCGGTAAGATATTCCGAAAGAGTCTCTTTAGGTTTCCAAGTAGAACTACTTCCTATATGTGTCTTTCGATACATTTCTGCTGAGTCAATGGTTGGGGTGTTACACCCCCCATAAAGGTTAGTAGGTATTTTAACAGAGTGTTGAGAATTAGTTCTAACGTATCTACCTTTCAAATCTCTAGGTTTTTTTATGAAAAACTAAACTAAATGAAAACTTTACAATACTACTATTACCGTTGGATTTGGGGGTGCCTGCTATAAAAAATACGCAGGTTCTTACCTCTCGTCTTACCGCTCCCCCACCACGAAATTTTTACTAAACTTCATAAGGGAATTCTACTTATTCTACCTTACAGAACAACTCCCCAGCAATGGCACCAAAAATGTTGGGTGTTTTATTGTCTTAATTAATTCACCAAATATTTAATTATCAACCGAGGTTTGTAAACTTAGAGTTGACACAAAATATATGTGAAGGTCGAAGGGTACCTAAGGTGTCATGGAAATATTTTAACAAAGAAAAGATAGAAATATCTTTCAAAATGAAAAACCGAGTCAAAGTCTAGAATTCAACTACTAAGGTAATTAGACTGGGACAAGACTACTAATTAGAGCAGTATCGATGTATACTACTCTACTCTATAAACAATAAAAATAAATATATATACAATATTATCCTAATAAATTAAACTACCCTTTATAGTGAAATCTATTAATTAATTATTCTGCTTCTTAATATATGAATTAGAAAAGCTAAAAAAAATTCAGAAACTAACTATACAAGGGACCAGAGATAAGATTACAACTACTGAATATGCTTAAGAATTTCAATAATTAAACTATGTATGCAAATAAATAATAATTTAAACTAAATTATCTAGTTCCACTCTCCTTGAGGGTTCTGATGATATGCATTCATTGTGATCGAAATTGGAGAAGGAGGTGTATCAAAATGGATTTCAAAAGAATTAAAGAAACTAAATGGAATTAAATCTAATTTAACTTCTACAAATATATGTAAACTAAGGAGTGTCCAATTACAAGTGATAGTAAAAATTTTGATTTATTCCATAAGGAAATGACTTTAGTTGAAAAACATGTTATTAACAACTAATCTATCAATTAAGAAACAAGACTCTTTTAATGATTATTTTGAAGTTAAAAGTATACTACTCTGGCATGAAACAAATGTAAGGAAAACATAATTTAGAAACAAGTAGAAATCCTAATAAAGAAGTAAGTAGAAAACTTAATAAGGATTTCCTATCTATTAATAAAATCCTATTCTATGAATATTTTCAGTATCTACATAACAATGGGAACAAATCCTGTGCTATAAATGATGATCAAACTATTCAAGAACTAATGTACTTTCTAGAGAATAAAATTAACAAGTTTAATTTTAAATTCAATCTAAAAAAGAACGAACAAAACTAAACTAGGAATGCACTTGGTAAATTCTAAAGCAAGGATCAATTAAGAAATCAGAGACAAAAAGGAACATAATTCAAAACATATTAAGATAAAAGGATGTGAAATATAGGAATGATTATGGAACTTGATAGGTATTTTAAGTGGTTTAGACTAGGGTCCTAAATATATTTATGAATACTGTTTAATTGCATATAATAACATCATTAAAAGGCTAAGAGAACTGAACTTTAAACAATCATAAAATAGAAAAGGAAATATTGAAGGATGAATTAAGGTTTGAATGACAGTATAAACAGGCGGTCTAAATGACAGTACGGATGGAGAAAAATGGTATGAATTTGGAAATAAATGACCTGAATGATCTTAACATCAGCTGATTTATGCACATGAGGATGAGATGCAAAAAATACAGTAATTAAAATTATTTAATAATTGAAATAATAGAAGAATTGTCACGTTCCCAACCCTTGCTTGGTAGAGAGTATGCGATAGCATCTATCAACCCGGGCAATCTAAGCCCCCATGAACATAATGCATATATAAAAATGCATTGAAATCAAAGCATATAAATAAACAGATGCATAATAAAATGTACATTATATATATAGCAGAAGCAAATCATTCATTCGACACATTCATGCATTCAACATGTTCATGATAATTTCATAATAATTTATAAGCAAGTACAGTTGCAGAACTTAAATAAACAAGAATACTTCTCTTTGGAGAAGTTTGTCCCAAAACCAGCTATGTCACTACAACGTTCCACCCAACCATAGGCCAGTGTTCTCTTTAATCTCTCAACAACACTGCCACCCCCAAGATGGGCATGATTTTCCACAAGGAATAAGGAACACTAGTAGACTTTTCCCATAGTTAAGGATACAATAAAACTCAGTCAAGCCAAAATAGTTGGGTTTATCAGAATTACACGGGAAGTGGTTTACACTTAGCAAAATTCACATGAGACACACCCAAGACAACAGATGGGTTTATCAGGATACCATCCAAGCCATCCTTCAAGTTAGGTTTATCAGACTGCCAAGGAGGTGGAAGGACTGACTTCTAATATAGTGAGATCAACCCTAGAGCTATGAACACCCACACTGGATATACCCTAATTTCTAAAGAATTACACACCCAACACAAGGAATCATTCCTTTCTCTACTACACAGTCTCTTATGCCATGACTTCCCTTCCAATGTTATTCAGGGCATGCAAAGAAGAAAACCAACCTTCTAGATTGGTCTATGAGGTTCTTTCACACACTAGGTTTATCAAGCAAGCATAGACTCTATTTCTATTCCTTTAATCAATTCATATTCCAAACATGGATTCACACACAGTGATCTCAGTCCTCAGATTTATCAAAACATACCAGACACCAGGGATTACATACACACACAGAAATTTATGAATTTCTTAATATTGTCGATGCCAAACCAATTGCTTCAAAATACCAAAATGAAAACATTGTTGGTCTTTCAAATAAAAGACATAAAATCATATTTAGGGAATTCACATTCAAGAAAATGACTAGAAGACTGGAGAAAACCTGACAAGAAAAAATTACCACAAAGGGGAAAATCGTAAAACAAAAACCAAAAACGTCGAACATGAGAAAATCCCCAAGGGTCCAGATTCAGAATCATTTTTTCTTGCTTACTGTTGTGTGAATGAATAATTGGTTTTCCGAAAATGTTTTTCCATTCCAAAATCACGAGGGAAGGTGAAATGTTTCCACATGAGGGAAAGGTGGTTGTTTTCGTTGTTTTCTTACCCAAGAAAATTTAAAAACGTTTTTCCAGAAATGGTGCTCTACCCATTTTGAATTTCTTCCCCCTCTTTCAATCCCCCACTCCCTCATCCTTAGGAAAAATCATTCCCCCATATCATTTAGTTGTGTTGACATATCCAACTATGGGTTTTTAATGAAAATTGAAAATTTAACATGATTTCCATCTTTTTAATGTTTAGCTAGTATAAAATACCATTGGCTCAACCTTAATTGTCGAAAAATAAGCACTAAACCAATGGTGGGGCTTATCCACACCATGATTATTTACATCATAATATTTAAATGCAAATGAGGCCCAAACTGGGGTGTTACATTCCCCTCCCCCTTCAATAGCATTGTCCTCGGTGCTTTACAACATTGACAAAAAATGCTTGCTGGTACTTCCCTCAGGAATCCGCAAATTTGAAAAAAAATGGATGTGCTAGTCACATGGAATCCTCCAGCTCCCACGTAGCTTCTTCGGGACTGTAGTGATCCCACTGCACCTTCACCTGTCCTATTGCTCGATTTTGGAGCATTGTGATCTTCCTGCCAAGGATGCACATAGGATTGATTCAGAACTCTCCCTTTGGTTCCTCCTGTATCACATCCCAATTTATTACATGGTTAGGATCATGTACATATTTCTTAATCAAAGAAACATGAAAAAAATTATGAGCTCTAGTTCTAGCAGGAAATATAAATCTATATGCAACTGGCCCTATTATTTGAAGCACTTCAAACAACCCATAGTACCTACGTGACAACTTGGCACAACTTCCAAGCTTCAAGGAACTTTTATTTGCTTTCACTCTGAGGTAAATATGATCCCAAACATTGAACTCTTTGTTCACCCTATGCTTATCTGCATAAATTTTATGTATGTCCTGGGATTCCTTCAAATTCTGCATGATCTTTACAACTTCCTGCTCCATCTCCTTAATCAATTCTAGACCAAGCACAACCCTGTTCACTAGATTATCCCAAGTCACTAGTGTCCTACACCTTCTGCCATACAAAGCTTCATATGGACTCATCCCCAAGGATGCTTGTTGTCCATTGTTATAATAAAACTCTACCAAGTGTAAATAATATTCCCACTTGGTTGGTTTCTCCATCACATACATGCAAAGCATGTATTTCAGCACATGGTTAACTCTCTCGGTCTTTCCATGGATATGAGGATGGTATGAAGTGCTAAAATTCAACTTTGTACCCAAATCTGCAAACAACCCCTTCAAAAAATTGGAAGTGAACTTGACATCTTTGTCAGAGATTATTGCCTTAGGAAATCCATGCAGTTTGAAAATCTCCTTCATGAATATCTTTGCAATGTCATGAGTCTTATGTGTATACTTAACTAGTATAAAATGTCCTTCCTTTGTCAACTTGGCTACCACAACCATGATGGAATCATGTTGTCTCCAAGTCATTGGCAATCCTGTAATAAAATACATGGAAATAACTTCCTATTTCCATTATGGAACTGGCATCTAGGTGTTGATGTTCAACCTTCACTTGCTGACACTTGATGCACCTTGAAATATATTCAACCATGTCCTTTTTATTCCTGGCTGAAAGTACTGCTTTCTAGCTATAGCAATCATCTTCTGATTTCGTGGGTGACCAGAATATGGAGCTTGATGGATCTCATCCATAACAACCCTCATAAAATATGCTATATTTGGAATATAAATTATGTTCTTATAGGTAGGAAGTCCATATTCCTCCAATTTATATCCCTCATACTTCTTTTCAAGGCTTTGCTACTGCAACTTGTCCTTGACCTGTGCATACAATTCATCTTCAACAACACGATTAGCAATCTGTTTCCTCAAATCTGATTGGCAAATACTAATGGATGCCACATGCATTTCATGCACCTTCCTGCTGAGTGCATCAAATAGCTTATTCTCTTTTCCTTTTATGTGCTTGATTTCAAAATCAAACTCACATAAAACTCCAACCATCTCACTTGCCTAGTATTCATATTAGGCCAATCAAACAAATACTTCAAACCACAATGGTCTGTCCTTAGCTCAAATCTTCTGCCCATCAAGTAATTCCTCCACATCTTGAGAGCATGTATTATGGCTGCAAGTTCTAAATCATGAGTGGCATAGTTCCTCTCATGCTCCTTCAGTTTTCTTGACTCATAACATATCACGTGGTTGTCTTGCATAAGAACTCCTCGAAGTCCTTGACTGCATGCACCCATACACACCACAAAATATTTCTTTGGGTCTACAACTTTTAAGACTGGTGCACTTGTGAGAAGATACCTTAATTGCTGGAAAATTTCTTCGTACTTCAAGGTCCATTTGAACTTTATCCCCTTCCTTTGAAAACAAGTGATATCATGTGAATTCTTAGAGAATCCTTCAATGAATCTCCTGTAATATCCTGCAAGCCCCATAAAAGATCTTACCTTTGTCACATTCTTTTGAGTAGGCCAATTCTTAAAAGCTTCAATCTTGTCAGGGTCCACAGATATACCCTCTTTCTGAAATAATGTGACCCAAGTACTAAACTCTATGCCTATAGAAATCACACATTCTCAACTTTGCATACAACTGATGTTCTCTAAGAAATTGCAATGTTAGTCTCAAATGATCTTCATGCTCTTCTTCATTCTTAAAATAAACAAGAATTTAATCAAGGAAAACAAGAACAAATTTGTCCAAATACCCGCTGAAGACACTATTTATAAGGCACATAAATGTTGCTGATGCATTTGTAAGACCAAATGGTACCAATGCAAACTCATAATGTCCATACCTTGTCCTAAAGGTTGTATTATGAATGTCTTCATCCTTGATTCTCACTTGATGATACCCATACCTCAAGTCAATCTTGGAAAATACCTCCGCTCCTTTCATTTGATCAAAGAGGTCATCAATTCTTGGAAAGGGATATTTTTTCTTCACTGTGACTTTGTTCAGCTGCCTGTAATCAATACACAATTTGAGTGTACCATATTTCTTCTTTAAAAATATAACTAGTGCTCCCCAAGGAGACACACTCAGCCTGGTATAATTTTTCTCCAACAATTCTTCTTGTTGCATCTTCAGCTCTATTATTTCTAGTGTACTCATTCTGTAGGGTGCCCTTGACACTGGTGCTTCTCCTAGGACATGTTCAATTGTGAAATCTATGTCCCTCTTTGGAGGAATTCCTGGAACCTCATTAGGAAAAAAATTGTTACACTCAAAATCTGTCACCAGCATGTGGTAGGATCCCCAACACAGACATTTTCCCTCAAATCCCAAACTTGAATAGAATCCTTCTCTAGGTGTTGTTTCAACATACAAAATTACAACATTGCTCTTACCCTCAAGCAGAGAAGTAGTACCTTGTTCAACACCACTCTAGTTGTGTGAGAACCAGGTGGTGCCACCGCCTTTAGCCTATGTTGTTGGGGTGGTTCTTACCCATCACTGCTCTATCATAAAGGGGTATAAGTGGTGCACTTGGTAAAAAGTGAAAAAAATGAGGTTTATTGAGGCTTATAGAACCAAATCTTCATGTCTAACCTTATCCCTACTCACCTAGGTTGGTTAAGGCTGAGATCCCTCTTTGTAGGATCTCATGGCCACCTCACCCACCAATCTCTCAACCATTACTATCCATTTGAGCCCTATAAATACAAGCTCATACTCCATGGTTTAGGGGGAGAGATGAAAAGTAGAGTTATGATGTTTAATTGATACCCTGGCCTAATCCATCAGAGAGAAATTGTGGAGCAAGTTGGAGCTATCAAGGATGAGGTACTAGTCTTGTGAAGGACTGCATCGACACTAAGGCACATGGTTGTAAGCTCTTTCATTTATTTTTTAATGCAAAGTTGATTTCCTTCCCACATATTTGTTGCGTTAATCTCACATATATGTTATTGGATTCCTTAATCACTAATATGGATGTATGGATGATTTTCTAGTAGATTTGATGTCTTTGTATGTTTGATATGTTTAACAGGTATATAGGTTCTTCATCAGAGTTACATTTTAGGTGTCTATGACATTTAGGGAAAGTCTTCAACCGAGTTATTCACTGATTTTTTCTGGATCTGAGCCATTCAGAACAAAGGAACAACTTCTGTCCGTAGAAGGTGATATATTCCTGATAACAAATTTGGAGACTCCATTGGGGAGAATCTATCATGTTCTTCCTCAGTTTCTGAAACTACTCTTGTCTGAATCCAAGCTCTAGCCTCCCATATTTACAGTCGGATCTACATCTGATCTACTAAAGTTTTGGTTTGAAATCCTCAGATCTATTTAGATCTGAGCCACCTTAACTTTTTTTCTTTGTATTGTTGTTGGTTCATCATTTTTTGTAGAGTTTTTGAAATTTCTAACTTAATTGTTTTCTCTCCTTGTGTTCTTGGTTGTTATAGATAACCACACATGTGCCTTTGGCAAGAAGCAGTGCCACTTCCTGATTCAAGATAGAAATAGGCAATGCCACCACTTGAGTCCATTGAGCAAGAAGTGATTCTACCTCAAAATCGTTCTGTCAGCAACTTCTTCTGCATGGTGCCAGGTAGGCCTAGGCCAGACCTTGATTTTTTCAATTTTTTGCAAAAAAATTGTGATTTTTTGGATTTTGTGTGTTCAGTTGCTTTTGTCTAGAATTTTTTAAACTTGATTGCGTGATTGAAATATATAATTTTTATGTGGAAAATTTCTTGTTTGTTCAAATAAAAAAGCTAGGTTAGATCCATCATTCATTACTGCTTATCAGTTTGTTTTTTCTTGAAAGGAGTTAGTTAGAAACTATAGCTCACATTAGATATCTACTTGTTATAGACTAGAACTAAAAATAAATACTCCATTAGATCAATTTGCTTGTTTCAATTTCTCATTAAGTGTGAGAAAGACTTATTTTCTCTCTAAAAAGAAAATTTGTTGAGATTAGGTCATTATTTCACTGAGCCTAAGCCACTGGATCTCTGATTAGCCTCACAAGATTTTAGGACTCCTTCGTTCTTTTGTCTCTTTTGCATCATTATCTCATCAAAAGGAAAAACTATCAACATTTTAAGTTAGATCTTTCCATGCTTAATAAAAAATTGAAAGTATAGCTTGTGTATGCATATTTGAGTGTTGTTTGTCTTTATTTTTCATTTGAAAATAGATCTTACCCTACCTATGTGATTTCAAAAGAGATGATTTCAAGAAAAGTGTTGTTTAATTGTATGCTTGGAAAAAGGATTTTTTTTAGTATAATGGTTTGGGAAGTTTTTAGTCTAAAGCAAAATTGAAAAGAAAAACACTCTCTCTCCTTCCCATAATTAGGCGTACTAAATGGTAAAGCGAATGAACTTGCATTTCATATCTGCATGGTTTTAATTTTCTGTCAAAACCTCATGCATTCACCTAACCATCCACTTTAAAATTAACGATAGTTATCAAATTAAAATTTGTATAGAAATTTGAGTGCCAGGTTAGAGACATTTTTGGGTGTCATTAAGCGTAGGAGTTGTCGTTACGTGTCTGCACTACATACCGGGACTCACGCGGTTCTTCCACATATCGTCAGTATATCAAATGGCCTTTCATGTACCCTTGAGGTATATAGAAAGGTACTTCACGTACTCAATTGAATATCGAAAGGCCCCTTGTGAACAGTTGTGCATTAGATAGCACATTGCTATCGATTTGAGCTCCCACGTACCTTGAGTATATCAGGAGATCCCACTAGGATACCCTATCTATCTAAGAAAAGCCCTTTCACCATCTTGCGTGGAGAAATACACCAAAAATAGCATTCAGGGAGATTAATATGCACATACCCTTGTGGTATATCACGAGTTGCACCTACTTGACAATCCCGGTGAGAGACTGAACATTTGAGCTCATCCTATCATTTGAATTTTCTTGTTCGCCTATAGCTTGAGTAGGAGAAAGTTTTGGTGTGTTTTTTCTTATCTTTGAAATCCTAGGTTAGAATAGTGATTGCAAAATCTAGCTGAGCTTCATTTGAGACGATTTAGAAGAACACGGGGCTTTCCACTTGACTTTCCTCCCATCATAGGGGAAGGTCTTATGGAAGCTACTGACCAAGGAGCTACAACTAATTCCCAAGTGAAAGAGAACCTAGTTGTAGTAGGCAGAGACCAATTCGCTTGTTACGTTACTCCCTTGGTCCAACAACCTTCTGTCGGTGACACTTCTGTCCATCGTCTTGTGGAAGGTCATGTTGATAGTCTTGTCCAGATGGTCCAGATGCTCCATTTTGGGGAACCTCTATGGGACAGGCCATTGCTTCATTTGGATTACGTAGGCCCCCTCCTAAACATTCTTCACCAAGTGAAGAGGAATATAGACAAATTCAATCAGATATTTGTCGTGCACAATATTTTCAAGAGAGAATGAAAAGACTAGATACTTTCTTAGAAACCCCAATCCCTCATAAAGAACCTATGTCATCTCTTCTTCCCTCTAATACTGACCCTTGGCGAGACGGATATCGTTCATTGGCTTATTCTATGAAACCTATTGACCCTATTGAGACTGCACCCCACCCAGGTCAAACTTTCGATCCCAAGGTTGCAAATGTTAGGCCTGTTTCTAGTCCTCCTAGATCTTCAAGACCCAGGGGGCAATCTTCAACTATGGTTATCTCAATACCTTATAGTGCTGGGGGGAAACCCCTGCATGATCTACGTTACCTTCTAATGGAGTTGTTACTCAAAATAGACAGTCCTCTAATGTGAGCACATTAACGTATTACGTTCCTCCCATAAGTATAGTTAGCCCTCCATTAAGCTCGGGTCAACCGTTAGGGGCACAACCTATCGTTAATCAATATTCCTGGGCGTATGGTTACCCAGCAAACCAAGTACCTATAGGAAATGTGAATTATTAACCTACCCCTATGGGCATGTCATACATTGGAATTCCATATCCTGGAAATATTTGTATTCCATGGGGCCAACCCAACTTGTTCCACATGCCAACTTTGGGAGGAATACCTATTCATATAGCTAGAAGTGTCGTAGGATTACCCATATGAAGGTCCTCCCCCTTCAGGTCCTGGTGGTCCTCCTCCCTTTCTTCTTGGTGGTTTTGGAGGTCCTAGTGGTCCGCCTCCTGGTGGTCCTGGAGGTCCTCGGGATCTTCCTCTTGGTGGTCCTAAAGGTCCTGGTGATCCTCCCCCTGGTGGTCCTGGTGGTCCTCCCCCTAGTGGTCCTAGTGGTCCTAGTGGTCCCGGTGGCCTAAGAGGTATTGGTGGTCTTGGAGGTCCCAGTGGTCCTCCTTTAATGGCCCTGGTGGTCCTAGCGTCCCTAACCCTAGAGGTCCATCTTCCAGAGGTTTATCGTCTCATCGGTATTTTCAACAGCCTATGTACCAATCCACTTACAGTCCTATTGGTGGTTACATGCCTTATCAGTATTACTAGTATGCTGAACCAAATCGTATGTTACCTTTCCTAGAAACTTTGGACTTTCCTGATTTTTCCAAGTTAATTAATGACCCCATTCAACACAATCCTATGTGCCCCCCCATTCCAGTCAAGTTACCATCGTATATCCTGAAATTCGATGGAAAACAGGGAGATGATCCCAAAAATCACATTATGACTTTCCATCTATGGTGTTTTTCTAATTCCTTGATGGATGATTATATTCTATTAATACTCTTCCAGTGCACTTTGACTGGCATAGTCGCAAAGTGGTACATTGAACTTACACAACACTTGTTTGTGGATTTTAGTGCTTTGGCAACTATTTTACTCACACACTTTCATCTACCTATTCGATACAAAACATGTACATACCTTTAAACCTCTTTGCATCAAAACACCTCCACACACATTTCAGATCATATTCATGAGTGGAGAAGGAGGAGAAGGCTCATTAAAGATCCTATCCCGGACCAGCTCTTGGCTGATTGGTTTGCAAAATCTTTGTTGCCATCCATTTCCTGATATGTCGCTATGGGGGGTGTTGTTACTTAAGACCAAGAAATTAGTTTCACACAGTATATAGACTTGGTATATTCCTAGTTTGGAACTTTGTATGAATTCATTCCTCAAGCTCCTTGACCCAACATTGACCCGGCTAAGCCACCTGCAAAAACTCATGTTGATGGGGTTATTGGTTCAAGCCAAACAACCCAATCCTTCTGCTCCTGCTCCTTCCAACCCTACGGCTTCCACCAAGGTGAATTCTATTGAAAGTATGCAATCATCCGGTAATAAGAATAAAGGGAAAGGTAAAAACAAGAAACTCGGAAACCAACAGGAAAAAACCAAACCTATGGCCCTGGAGAATGACAATAAAGGAAAACGGAAAGTTAAGTATCCGTGCCTATTGTGTGGTGGCGATCATTTCATGAAAGATTTTCTTTGACATGATGAAATTAATAATTTTTTAAGAAGTAACCCCGCACCAACAATTCTCATTGATCCTTTTCCCTCTTAGAAACAACTGGTAGACCACATGTCTAACCAGGGAAATTTGAGTTCCACAGAGGAAATTCAAATGATGTCATAAAAATTTATTAATCTAACAACTTGAATTCAGTCATATGACAAATTGAAGGAGAAGAAAATTGAGAAACCATCTCTTGATAAATCTCCTTCTACTGGTTCTCCCACATCCTCATCTAATGGTCCCCTAACGATTGAGAATCCTAATCTTGACATGATTTTGTGTCCTCACAAGAGTACTCTTAGGAAGGATGTTTTCAATCCTAATGCCCGAGTTGCACAATTATATAATGTTGTAGAAGACCTAGCTTAGGCACCATGTGCAATGTCTACCTTAGAATTGCTCCAAAGCTGTCCCACACAACACAAAAACTTATTAACCTCTTTGGGAGCCATGGACCTGAGTGACACAAATCTGATTTAGTTCAATCCAGAGAACCTTAAACCTAGATTATCTCACCAACTGGATTTTCAAGTCATAACTAGAGTAGTTGGGAAAAAGGTCTTTAGGACTATTCTAGATGAAGGTACTTCAACCTTTGTTTTGTATTTTCCCTATTGGAAAGCCATTGGCTCTCTCGAGATTGTAAAATCATCGACAACAATAAAAGCCTTTGATGGAAGAGGTTTCCATCCCTACGGTCTCATGCCAAACCTTTCAGTTGAGCTAGGGAGAAAAAATGTTTCCATTCAGGTGGAAGTAGTGGATGCCCCGTTAGACTACAATCTTCTCTTAGGGAGAAACTAGTTTTACACTATGACCAATTTCGCTTCCACACTATTTAGAACCCTCAGGTTTTTGCATTTGGGAATAATTGTAACAATTGATCAACTTGATTTATGTACACCGACTGTTACCACTCCTACGACAAATAACATCCCTGTGCTAGGTCAGTCCCCTCCTCCTTACCAGTCGATTGGGGTAGGGATGTTGAAAGACCCCACCCTCACGGGCATGTTTCTATCAACCCCTTCTAGCACAAAAATGGCAACAACCAATATGATCTCTTCATTTAATTATGATCCTAATGGTAAAAAAGTTGTTGAGACATCCTCCCTCAGCCTGCATGAAGCAATTTATGATGCCATCCAATCTATTTTCGATGTTCCTACAGATGATATTCATCTGGTGGATTCGGATCCTTACCACATGTTAGTGCTAGAAATGTTTCTCAGACTACTAAAGAACAAGCCAACACAATCTCAATAAATAAAAATAAGTAAAACAATTTTTTTAGGTTTTTGGTCGTGCAGTTTGCAAACAAGAAGGTAAAAACTCATAAGGATAAGACAAACACTAAATAATGCAACAATGAAATTCTAAGATGTATCATATATGAAACATAAACCAAAACAACATAAGCACATTACTAAATTTCATCCATAGCTCACAAGCATTCCATGAGAAATAACATTAAACACTAAATGAATTTATAAACTGAGTGATTACACTAATCGGAAATGAAACTAGTAGATAAGATAAAAAGGGCTTATAGTTTGGATATATACCATAATCAGTAGTTCAAAATACATAAGAGTTTCTTGAAACTTAGCTCTGTATAGTAGCTAAAATCCTCCCCTTGTACACAAATTTGAACCCTTTATCATTCTACAATCTGACTTTCATCTTAGTTACCAAAAAAAGTTACATAATTGAAAAACTATTTTTTAGGTCATACGATCGAATCACTTAACAAAATAGAGTCATACATATTAAGCTATCTTCTTTACAAAAATTAACTAATAACCACTATCATTAAAGCATTTTACAAATCTTTAGCAGCCTCTATGTAAAGGGCTATCCCTTCCAATGTTTGAGTCTTTCTCCTTGTTTTCATATGATCAGCTTCTAGGTCTTCAACTCTTTTTGAAAGCTCTTGATTTTGATGTGTTATGTCTTCAATAGTTTGCTCCAATTCTGCACATAGAATTTGTGTCTATCTTTTCCTCTTCAAAGCTTCCTTGGAGACTACAATGAAATCTTGCTAATGGCTGTTGACCTCTTCTAAATCTTCTCTTAGTCTTTTGTTAGCAACTACTAACCCCTCATTTGTTTCATGCAGGAATTCTATCTGATACTTATACTGTTTGATTCTTCTCTGTAAGTTCTCATTCTGTAAATCAATACATTGTCCTTATGAGGGTAAATGCATTCCTTTTGGCATATAAGGAATCTTCAATTTATTAAAGATATCCTCATCCTCCTCTTGCTTCTCTGTCATAGTTACAGGAACCTTTAGAGACTCATTAACTTCAAAACTGCATTGGGCTGATGGTTCAGTAATATTTTCTTCCTCTACACAAAAACTTGTCATGACTGAGTGCTGCTTTATTAACTCATCCTAATGATGGTCTAAAGTCACTTTCCTTCGAACCTCTTTTAATAGCTCTGATATTTTAGTTTTAGTTAAAATTGACTTATCCTTGAAAGTAACATGTTTCTTTCCCTTCATCTCTTTTACATCCAAGCCTTCATCCTCTTCTAACTCTTCCTAGGATGAAGAGTCTTCTATCACTATGATTTTATTTTGAGCTAACTTAGGATTTAACAATTTTCTTCATGTTCAATCTCAATTTATTCTTGGGTTTGGTCTTAGGTCTCCAACCTACCCCAATCTCTTCCAGCATGCTCAAAGTTTTTTCTTAGTGTTTTATGGATGCTAGTTGAAACACCTTTCTTTTAACTCCTTGTGACACCAACTTCTCTTAAGACTGTTCATGTAAATCCTGTACACTGTCATCCCAACTTCATCAATCAATGGCCTTTCCTTACTTTCTGACTGTATTTCTGTACGAACCTGTTCTTGTTCCATCAAAATTTAATCTACTCTCTGATTTACTTTTTCATGAAGTATATCTTCTACATGATCTAAATCCTACATTTGAACCTTTGATATGACATCTTCATCAACTTTACTATGCTGTTCATTTTCAGCATTTTCATCCCTTTGTGTCACAGACTCTCTTTGCACATTATATTCTTCTACTTTGACTATGACCTTTTTCTTTACTTTATTGACTAAATTATGTGCTTTATTCACCTGTCTTTTCTTTGATTGGTCTTCTTTCTCAGATTGAAACCCAGACCAGAATAATAAAAAAATCCCAGGTCTTTTCCTTCTTTTGGAGCACTGTACTTATGATTAACTTTATCATACCATGATTAAATATGGACTGTTGAGTATGATATTTATGCTCTTTTAATTTTCTAGACATCTTTTGCAAACTCTTTAGGAAAAATAAAGGAATGTTCATCATTACTTCATGATTTAGATGCTGCAGAAACCTGAAATGGTATTTAAAAAAAATGCATATCTTCCTTCACAAGTTACATAGCTTTGCATAATTTTAATTTTTTATCTCCACTCTGGTTTGAACTTCTGTATATTCACTCCTTTACCCCAGTCTGTAACAAAATTTGGAAGTAAGTAATTCTTGTGAATTAAAGGTAAAAGTTACTTTCTTGAACCAATATTCACCTTCTTCAGGAATTCCTGTAGCCTCTACTATTATCTCTCTTGTCAGCTCAATCTTTAGGGTGTGAAAATTAACTATGTCATTGTCCAATCCCTAAGAAAATTTATATGAAACCTCTATGTGGTGTCCATCAATCTTCTCAAAATAGTTTATCCATCCCGCCTTTCAGAATAACCTTGCACAGTCAGGGAAAGCTTGCACCCATGACATATCTCAGGGTTCAGCCCTATTTGTTTTCCCACTCCTCTTCATTCTGGATGATTGATATTAAATGTGCTTCCTTCAGTAAAGAGTTTAACACTATTTGAATATTTTCAAATTTAACAGTCAATCATATGCTGAGAAAATTAAACCCTTGACCTGAATTTTACTTCTCAAACTAATAAGTATTTAGACCCTACTGACAGAAAAGATTTGACATTGAGCAAAAAATTGAGTTTATGAACTAGCATTCTTAGTTAATATCAATAACTAATCCTCTGTCAATGTGACCCCGAACTCATGGAGCATGTCAATAATTCACTTCATACCTGTCTGAATAATGGATTCGGTTGCTAGAAATCTACTTTCCTATCTTCCCAAGTGTCCAGTATCCTTCTTAAGTCTATCTCTAGTTGACACGATAGTGCTAATATTTTACCCTACAAACCATAAATAGCCGACCTTGTTCAATCTTCAACCATAAACTTCCAAGTCTTCAAACGATTTCTATGATCTTCATACATTCAGGAAATGCATAGCTGATAGCAAATTCTTCTCATCGTGCATGTTAACACCTCTACCTAGTAGAGGGTCAAAGGGACCATGGTAAAGAAGGAATAATGGTTGTTTGAAAACTTTGGTTAATATAATTGTGTGAAAGTGTGATAAGGGGCGCGTAAGCAATGAATTATCATGGGATCCAACGGCGTAAAGTGAAGAAATGGAGATCAATGGATTATAATGTGTCCGCTTTATGAAGATGCGAGGAGGATAAGGACATACGGGGGTATTCAACAAGATATGAAGATCAACGGTCACAAATCTAGCCCAACAAAATCTACGATCAGCGTGAAGCCCGCTCTGTCAACTTGCACGCTCGATAAAACAAAGAAGCCCAGTGGAATGGGTACGTGTAGCCTCATCCGACGGCTAGAAAATAAAGGGAAATTGCATCAATGGTCGTTAACGGATCCGGAGTGGAGATTTGCATGGTGGTTGGAGACAGAAAGTGGTAGGGGAATGGAAACCACAGCACATGCGGTAGTTTGTGGTGAATTCCGTGGGAAAAACTAGTTTGGCGGAAACCGCTAAAGGGGGCCTCCAGAGTGGGCTCCTATATAAGTAGAGTTCACTTGTTTGAAGAACTATTTTTTATTTGCGTCGGACGAATGAAAAGGATTGCTTGCTTGCCACCCTTTAACAATCAACCTTGAATATATGCAGCCACAGTAACTGGTAAGTTTCGAATACCCAAAATTCATCCGTCGAATTACTGTTGTTGTCTATATTATGGATAAAGAGAAAGATTTACAAGGGTTTAACTGTATTCTGGATGAGAGAGAAGAATACCTGGTTGACAGGGATAGAGGGGTATGTGATCCTTTCTTGTCTATGGGAAGTGTATCAGTTAGCAAAGAGAGATTATGGCAATACAATTCGCAGGGTAATGACATTCTAAATGCTTGTAAATAATTTTTGTACCATTTTGTTGTTGAGCAGACCCTGCATTTTCCCAAGTTTGCTGAATGGTGTGTAGTTAACTATTCTTCTTCTGATAGAGTTATTGTAAGTCATTCTACATCTAGAATACTGTGTAAAATTGATGCAAAGGCCATCCGCGAAAATTTGAACTTGCCCGATAACTACCCCAAAAGTCGTGAGTCTGTAAACGAGTCTGTTTTAGCTGAAGTGTACAAAAATTGTGAAATTGAGCTTCGTTGTAAATTCTTGTCAAGTATTCTCAATGAGGGTCAGTCACTAGATGGTCTTTTTCTGCCATATCATGTTCACATTTTCAGAAATGAAGTTCAATTAGTTGTATCTTTAGTCTGTCAGGTCTTGGGTCAAGATGATGCTTGTCATGTCAATGAAGGCATTTTGGGCTTCCTATTAAAAATGAGTTCGATGAGTTCTGAGTCTCAGTTAGTTCATGTCTTCAGTTTAGATGAGTATCTAGCAGAAACTATACATATCGAATTGAGTGAGTTTCCAAAGGTCAGGTTTTTCAAGTTTCAAACTTATTTGCTGAACATGTTACTATGTTCAAATGTCACCAAATTGCAGTTCTTAAGTACCATATTCTCTTCAGATTTGCCCAAGAAAATCAGCATGTTCGAATTTGCAAATTCTATCATGTCAGAAATATACAAGATGTTGTTTGATGAAATATTACCCCGGGTATTGGAAGAAATGAAAACCATGATGCAATCCTCACCTGAGGATAGGGTTGGAGATTGGTTCCTGTAGAAGGAATTCACTGTTTTGAGAATATATGGTTTTACTGGAGAGCCTTATAGGCTGCTTGCTTTTCTTACTCCCAGAATTTTTGCATTGGAGTATATGAGACAGAGAATGCATGCAGAAGAAGAACACTTTGGGGCCTTCAAGAAATCTTCCAATATCAAGTTCTCGCTTAAAGTTGGTTCTTTTATTTTTAAAAATAAAGGTTCTCTGGTGTTCATAGAAAAGTTGTTGGAAAGCATGGATTTTCAAAGGGATCAAAGGGTAAACTATGATCCCTATCATATAATTTCCCTAAGAAAACAAGCAAACAAAAATAAGCCATTTGACTATCAAGTAATTGAAGGTCTGAATGAAGTAGCCAATTTGTTTCACTTTATGGAAATTCCAGAATCTGATGAAAATACAAGCAGTAGACTGGTTACAGTATCTCAAGTGATGGATGGTTCTAATATTTTGGTTAAAATAAGTATTTCGGAAGTTGAAAGTATGGAAATAGACGAGGATGGTTCACATAAAAAGGCCAAATTGTTTCAAGATGGTAAAGTTTTGAGTGAAGATATTTCGGATGATTTAAAAAGAGTTGCTTTGGTTCCTACAAAATCTGTACAGGTGAGTCAGTTTTCTTTTGAAGGTATAGATAACACAAAATCAGGCCCATTTTTCAAGTCCAAAGAAGAGCTCATGACTAGTTATGTGGAGAAGCAAAAGCAGTCCCTAGAAGAAAGAAGAAATCTACTCCCGCAGGTAAGAAGTTTAAATAATCCAAAGACTTCCTTGATTTCTACCCGGGACGTAGAAAGAAATACTTTTAAATTGGCCATGGTAAGTGATAAGAAGATGTCAGAAATGGAAGTGATATTAGACAAGATCAGTGTACCAGATAAGATACAGTTACATAAACAAACGNGTTAATAAGTTACAAGTTTTGGTAGACAAATTGGAAGTTCAGTTAAAACATGAGAAGGTTGAAAACAAGGCTAATTCCATTCAAATAAAAAAGCTGCAAGCAGACATCATAAGCTCAGGAAATGAAATGGGTAACACCCAGGCAATCAAAAGGCTTCTGGAAGAAAAAGACAACTCCCTCCAAGTACTGAACAAGAAATTGAAAACCCCGAGTAGAGAGCATGTCCAGTCATCATAATTATTAGCATTACAAGAGGATAACGACAAAGTTCATCAGGATATGATGGAATATAAAGGAAGGACTATAAAATTACAAGAAGAAAAGGATAAATGGCAGGCAGAACGGAACGAGTTAATAACACAAATTTCACGACTGAAAAGGGATTAGAATGAAGAAAAAGAAATCATGGAGGAACTAATGAGCCAGACTCCCACTGATGAGGACTTAACTATTGTGAATATTGAAAAACCCTTAAATGATTTTTCTGCAGATGACTTACTAGTGCCCATGTCGCAAGTCAGCCTGAAAGATGAAGAGATAAGAGAATTGAAAGAGGAAAATGAAAAAATCAAATCTGAGCTAGACAAGGTGAATGGAAATAAGAATAAGATATTGCAAGATAAAAATAAGATATAGAAGAAATTTAATGAATTGAAAGAAAGGAATGTAGGAAATGGTCCTCTCCAGGGAGCAAAGCACATAATTTGGGATACATTATCCATAGAAATTACTAAGTTCAAGCATTACCTAAATTTCATTGATGATAAAAGTATATTGATCAATTTGGCCAATCAAAGACTGAAGTTAGTAAATGAAACTATGGAGAGGAAACCCCTTGGCACAGCTTAAAATGTATTAAATTTCTTAAATTCATTAACATACCAAAAATTGCATGATATAGGAGTCAAGGATAGAGCAGCAATGGTACTGTGGGAAAAAAGGTTTATTCATAAACATCATCTAATGAAGATAGTACAAGACAAATATAATGAAATGATCTCAAGGGTTAATGACTTCAAGCAGGATTTTAAAGAACTATTTGAAAACAGACTTCCTTCCTTTTGGGATGAGGAGGGATGAATGTTTTCTCAAGAGCATTATCACAACTTGTTGGTACGAAGCCGTATGGATCATTCTAAATTTGACGATTTGGAAAAAGGGCTGACGGGGAAAGTCACCGTAGATAAGCTGACATAAGATTTTGAGGTATTACAGAAATTCCTGATCATCAGGGGAGGATTGCCTGTGGTGTCTTATGAAGCCTACATGGAGATGGAGGTGTCTATTCAGGAGATGAGTGAATATGATATTCCAAGCACGGAGCAATGGAGAGCCATAGAAAGATTCAAAAAAATAAAGTATATCCTTCATTCATGAAAACAGGTGTTGTGCGCTAAGGAGCTACTTGGATGGGCCTTGTTACCGAGTTGATTTTAATTTAATGATTTGTTAGGATCGAAGCAAGTAGTTTATTCCTAGGAGTTAGGAATATAGTTACAAGAATTTGATTAAGTAGGTTATTCAATTATAAATCTTCTTGGAAGAAGAAATCATGTTATGTATATAATTGCATTTATTTTATGTGATGGGGGTTGGAACCCATCTTGTTGATGAATTTTTTTTTGAAGACATATATTTTTTGAATAACAAAGCTGAATGTGTGTGGTTATTAGAGATTCTTTTGTTGTTTACATTACAGTATGTACTTCCTTTCCTTTGTGATTGTTTTTTTTTCTAGTGTTACACTCCATTTTGTTTTCTTCATATCTGAAACATAGTGTTGAATGGTTGGAATTCATATAATTTATGCTCTGATCATTGTCTCAGATATTCTATGAATGTTTCTACTAAATTTGATATAGAATTCATCTTTTGATGCTCTGTATTGATGGACTGTCCATTATCTCTTCTATCCCACCTGAAATTAAATGAACGACTGTGATTGAATGGTTATCTTGCCTCTGATAAAATCTCATGCATGTGTCTTTGTGATATCTTTATGTATATGTGACTCCATTGCCCAATGGTTATGTGTATTGTTTCAACCATCTGTATAATTTTCGAGTGTTGATTTATATCTGGCCTTGTTAAATCTGTATTTGAGAGATCCCTCTCGGGAAAGAAAAGCTAGTTTCTTTCTAAAGTGGTTTTTGTTGTTACCTTGGGATTTACCTTTTACAACCTGGGTACATTCTGAGTGCTAATAGTGCATAATCATTATCATTCCACTAATCTGTATCCCATAACCTCCAGACAACCGCGACTCACCCATATTATTCTTTGCCTGATCTCACAACACTTGTCACAATGGCTGTTGTGGCTGAAACACGTATCAAACTTGTTGACAAGCGTGAAAGACTTCTCTTATGCATGGATTTTGAAAATTACGAACCAAAATCATGATTTTTCAGATAGCACAATTTTCTTGTAGTGCCCTTGTTTACCTTTTCTGAGCTTGCGCTACAAGAATATATGTTTGAACAATTTTTAAATCAAAACTCACAACAAAGAGTTAAACTTTAGCTAATAGTTTTGAATAAAACTTTATGATATTTTTTAGAACCTTTAAGACATATATACATTCTACAAGCCCCTAAAAACAATCAAATTCACTAAGTAAAACCAAAATTAAGCCTGAAATCAAATAATTTTTTTAAAGAAACTAAAGTCAAAAGTTTAAAATAAAAAGAAAAACCATACTTTAAAAACAAGAAAATGCTTTAAAATGAGAAACAAAAACATGCTATAACATCTGGCTCCTACTGTGGGATGAAGTCCTCCTTGTGCGGCTTTAATAACCTATAGATCAGTGCCTTCTGTGATGTAACTGGAACTGCCTGCTACTTTGCAAAATATCAATTGGGCCATGGAGTCTTTATTCTAATATTCAAATCGATATATACAATGAAGATCCAATCTCTTTCCTTAAATACTGTAAAAATGTTTGAGGAAACGTCCATTAACTGGATTAGACAGTTCGTCGCCATCCAAGGTCTGTAACACAAAAGTATTATTATACAGAATCTTTCATACTATGAAAGGACCAAACCATAAATTATAATACTTACCATGCTTTCCTTTCTGCTCCTTTCTAGCATCCCATCTCAAAACCATATCTCCATATCTCCAATTGCCTTTTTAATTGTTATCCTGTCCACCCACAGTGCATATTTTAACATTGAGTCCCATGACCTTTTATTCTGATTCAACAACTTCTTGATACTCCGAATACTGCTCTTATTTGTTGACTCGGCTAACCCATTTCCCTAAGGGTAATAAGGTGTTGAGTGTTTCAAAACAATCCCATTCTTTTCACAAAATGTCACCATAGCTTTGGACTTAAAAACTTGAGCATTATCAGTCAATAACTTCTTGGGACACCCAAATCTGCTAAGAATATTTTCCTTAATAAAATCAATGATTACTTTGTCTATTGCATTTCTTGTGGTGATAGCTTCTACCCATTTAGTGAAGAAATCTATAGCTGTCAAAATCTATTTATGCTACCCTGAAGAAGAAGGATTTATCTCCCCTATAAAGTCCAAACCCCACTACTGAAAAGGAGCATTCACTACAATAGACTTCAATGGTAAAGACACTAATTTTTTCTTACTAGAAAACTTTTGACATGGAATACAAGCTCTTACCTGCTAGTATACATTAGAGAATAAAAAAGGCCAATTAACCGGCTCTCAAGATTTTATAAGTTGTTTCCTTCCAATACTTATGTCCCCCACAAGCACCTTCATGTGATTCAGATATTACCTCTTCAATTTCTGGTTTGTCCAAACATCTAAGAAGAATGCCCCCTGGATCTTTCCAAAACAGTTGTTGTTCTATCAAACAATATTGAGTAGTTCTCAAGTTCAATGACCTAGCAGCCTTCTTATCTAGATGTTCTAGACATTGTAAATGCAAAAGAAAGTGTACAATGTCTACATAGCATGTGTATTCTACATACTACTCCGTAATTCTTTCCTTCTCTTGCTCTAATTGCAATTCTTCTTATACAGGCTGTTTTGCCATCAAATGAAGACCTAAAGCTTGACAATTTGAATCAGCTAACAATTTATCCAAACCCTATCCCTTCACTAGTTTTGTAGGATTAATGTCCATGTCATATTCCATTATCTTTGCAATCCATTTCCCCCTTTTCCATTCACTATCAGGTTGAGTTAATACATCCTTAATGGCAGCATTAGGAACATAAGCAATGACTTTATAATGTAGAACATAAATTCTAAAAAACTTTAATGCTTTTACCAATGAATAATCTTGTTTCTCCAAAGTGTTGTACTTTAACTCTGACTCTCTAAAGGTCTTTCTAAAACATGCAATTGGTTTTTCAAGTCCATGATTATTCTTCTCTAACAAAACAACTGCTAAAGTATCCTCTGATGCAAAAGAAAAAGTAAAAAATTCCTTTGAAAAATCAGGACTTACTAGCACTGGTGCTTATGTAAGAGCTATCTTAATCTTCTCAAATGAATTCTTAACTTCTGCAGTCACTTCACTTCCTGATCTTTTTTCAACATGGCTGTAATTTGTTTAATGGTTTCAGCAAAATTTGGTATGAACCAATGCATAAAATTTATTTTTCCAATAAAATATTGCACATCCTTCTTTCTTCTTGGTAAACTAATTTTCAGAATAGCTTTTACCCTTTATGGATCTATCCTTATGCCATCAGCTGAAACCAAATGACCCAATAACTTACCTTCCTATACAGCAAAATGTGACTTTTTTGGATTGAGAGACAGTCCATATTTTCTGCACTTCAAGAAAGTTTGTTTTAGGTGTTTTAAGTGCTCATCATCACACTGTGAGAAAACTGTTATGTCATCTAAATAGATCACCACAAACTTATTCATCTCTCCAACAAAATCTATGTACATAGCTATTTGAAAGGTAGCTCCATCATTCATTAATCCGAAAGGCTTTTTATCGTACATAAAAGTACCCCAAGGGGTAGTAAATGTTGTCTTTTCTCTGTCATCAGGGTGCATTGCAATTTGGTTATACCCTGAAAAACCATCTACCATTGAGATCCTTTGTGCACCCACCAGCTTCTGCAATATTTGTTCAACCTTTGGTAAAGGATAGTTGACACACAATCTTATTTCACCATTCTTTTTTCTGACGGGTACTAGATTTGCTACCCATGAATAATATCGAAGAGGAACAATAATCTTAGCATCCAACAATTTTTTTACCTCTTCTATAATGGAGAATAAAGCGGGATTGATTCTCCTTAATTTCTGTCTGAATGGTTTGACATTTGGTTTCAAAGGAACTTTATGCTGTATAATACTAGTATCATAAGTCTTCAAATCCTCATATGAGCAAGCAAAAATATCAACATATTCTTTTAATAACTTGATGTACCTGTTTCTTTGCTCTGTTGTAAATGCCTTTGAGATCTTCACTATTTCGAGGTGTTCCTTGGTGCCAATATTAAATCCATTACATTTTCTTCTGAAGACTGCATAGCTAGTTTTAAGGGGGTATCATCCTTTGAAAAAATACTCTCTAAAGGCACCAAACCCTTAGGAATAAAATTACTTTTCAGCTCAATGATTTTGTGACCTGCAATTTCATTTTCTACAACACCCTTAGTGTATTCAGTTTCATCATCCTGTTCTTGATCAATTAAGGAATTAGAGAACTCACCAGTTAGCTCTCAAAACCTTTTAATCTCTAAATCATCCTCAAAAACTCTCCATTGCTTTATATTATCGGGCACAGAAGGTCTGTATCTAACTTCAATAGGATATTTTAGCTGAGTTGTTTTAGGAATCCTGAAATGTGTAGCTACTAGGGAAAGAGAATCAATAGTTTGGTTATGATCCCTAGGAGTATAATAAATATTAAAAGCCACAAAGAAATTTTGTATCATATCCCATACTTCATTCCTGTACACTTTCAACAAATATTGGTTTACTTGATAGTTATTCCTTACTTGCTGAACAACCAACTTGGAGTCTCCATAAACAGATATTTGTTGAATACCTAAATATTTTGCATCTCTCAAACCTAACAATAGAGCTTCATACTCTGCTATATTATTAGTGGTAATGAATTCTAACTTATACATTAATCTTACCAGTTCACCACCAGGAGATATCAAGACAACTCTTGCTCCAACACCTTCTTTGGATGATGTTCCATCAAAATACATTTGTCAAAGTTCATCCTCTTGTTCCCTAGTAAATTTAACTAAATTTTATTTTTCAACCTGTAACATACCAGTGGCATCATTATCATCACTAAAGTGCAACATACAAGTACCCAAATCCTTTTCAATAGCATATAATGGATGATTTGTAGGATTCCTGACATCAGTCACAATATAAGCGAATTGTAACTCTGTATACAACCTTCTGTTCTCACCTCCAAAGACGGGGATGGTTGCATATGTTAATTCCATCTGTCAAGTTCCAACTACTTTCTTAGCCCAAGATCTAGAAATGAGCATTCCAAATTTAGGTGTGATATCTGCCACTACTACATCCATAATAACACCTTTAATTGGTAGCTGAGCTAAGCTAACCACCATGTCTTTTATCACTCCTAAACATTTTATATCTCTAGAATCAAAAGCATACAAATCATGATAAGGTTTTGTTATACTCAATCCTAAAGCCTCCATGACTTCTTTTGGCATTAGATTATGAGATGCTCCTGAATCTAAAAGACAATTATGTATCATCTGCTCATGAATGGTTAATGTGATGTAAAAAGGTGGGGATGCACTTGCATCATTTTCAGTTTTCTCTGCCAAAGCTAATCCAATAAAAATTTTGGGATTTTCCTCCTGTAAATTTGTCAGAGGGTACTTGACTACTTACTGAACCTATCATTTTCAAAACTGAATTTTTGTAAGAAGGATTTTTTATCAACTTAGTGAAAGGAATGGGGATTTTAGTTTTGCACAATTCATTTTCAATATTAAAATTTGGCATATTCTTATTCCCTTCTTCAACTTCAATAACCTTCTCTGGTTTATCCTGATTCTGGTTTTTCCCTAATGCTAGATCAGATTGTTGTTTAGGAGGAAGAATTGCCTTCTTTTTAGGGTTTTGAACCACTTGTTTTGGCCCTAATCTTAAATTTATGGTTTTCTTTGGATCCTAATAATATATGTCAGAAGTTACTTCAAGGTTTAAATCATTTTCTATATGAAAAACATCTGCATCAAAATATTCAAAATTAAAAAATATTCCTCAGTCACAAAACCTTCAGTCAACTATTCTCCAAAATAATTCAACTCTTGATCTGAATCCTCAAATAGCTCTTCTTTTTCTATTTCTCCTTCATGAGTGACATTGTTTTGAAGTGGGGGTGGCACCTTTTGTTCATACGCTTCTCTCCTCTCTCATTGTATGTCATTATTTATTCTCTCTGTGGGAATAAAACGAGGTGTAAAATGTCTTCTAAACTTATTTGGATTATTAGGGTTTCTGTCCCCCTCTTGAACATGCCTATTGGAATTTTTTTCTAATTCCAATTTGTTTAGTTTTTTTGTTAGTATTTTCACTAATTTTTCCATCTCATCAATTTTTCCATCTGCAGATTGTGATGTTGAAACTACTGGAGCTTCCTCCTTCTTACCCTTTCTGTCATAAACTTGTTGAGCTCAATTTCCCTTCAATCTGTTAGAAGCAAGAATATTAGATTCCACTTCTAATGCTACTTCTTGCATATTAAGTAAAGTAACAAGTCTTCTTTCTCTCAAGAGTAGGGAAAAATCATGGTCAAAAGCATTAGCATAAGTGAGTTTCGAAGAAGTTTCAGAAGGTTTAATATCTTCAGGGATTCTACCATACATTTTATTGAACCTCTTAGAGAAATCATCTATAGTTTCATCTTTCTTCCTTCTTAGGGATCCGAAATCTGTAATGTAATATGGATGATCCTTAGTATCACCCCACTATCTCATGAAAACATCATGAAGCTCTTAAATTAAAGTAATAGAGTTTGTTGGTAACTCTCTGCACCATGTTTTGACCTCTCCATCCATACTCTGTACGAACATCATCATCCACACATCTTTTGCCTCGATATTTTGATTATCTACATAGCTGAGAAATGCAACCCAATGCTCCTTAGCTGTTGTCTCACCTTGTCCATTAAACCTAGGTAAGTACTTTTGGTAATCTCCACCAGGAAGAGCATTTAAGGGATGAGGTAAAACTAAAGGTGCATACCTAGCTGCTACCATTCGATCCATCATATCTAATGGTTGATGTTGGGATGCCATTTTTAAACTGACTGGTTTAGATGAAGGAAAAACTTGACTGGAACTTGGCTAAAAAGGACTCTTACTGACTTTCAGGTGAAATAAAGGGAATTTTACAGTAGATAAGGATTTTGATTTCTTGAAAGAGTAAGGATCAGTAAAAATCTGAAAATTGCTAACAGGGATTGTAGGTTTCAACCAAGACTAATCTTGTTCCTCTTCCTTTGAAATAGAAATGGGCGACAATAAGTATATTTCGTCAAGGTTACATAAGGCTAGAGATGACTAAGACCTTTTTATTTTCCTATTTGTTTTCAGAATTTGCTCTGGATCTGAGACACCGAAGTGTAAAAGTGAACTAGGTCTACTTCTTGTTCCAACTCCTTTAGTAGCCACTGTGAACTATTTGGTGAAATGTAGTCTTAAAAATTTGTTGGTTTAAATCCACCTGTCAAAACCAGTTGAATAATGAATAACCCAGGGAAATTATGCTTTATCTTCGTCCCTGGCAATGACGCCAAATATGTTAGTGCCAGAAATTGTTCTTAGACTACTAAAGAACAAGCCAACACAATCTCAATAAATAAAAATAACTAAAATAGGTTTTTTAGGGTTTTGGTTGTGCAGTTTGTAAACAAGACGGTCAAAATTCATTAGGCTAAGACAAACACTAAATCATGCAACAATGAAATACTAAGATGTATCATATATGAAACATAAACCAAAACAACATAAGCACATTACTGAATTTCATCCACAGCTCACAAGCATTCCATGAGAAATAACATTAATCAATAAATGAATTTATAAACTGAGTGATTACACTAATCAGAAATGAAATCGGCAGATAAGATAAAAAGGGATTATAGTTTGCATATATACCATAATCAGTAATTCAAAATACATAAGATTTTCTTGAAAATTAGCTCTATATAGTAGCTAAAAGCCTCCCCTTGTACAAAAGTATGAACCCTCTATCATTCTATAGTCTTACTTTTATCTTAGTTACCAAAAACAGTTACATAAGTGAAAAACTATTTTTTAGGTCATACCACCGAATTACTTAACAAAATAGAGTCATACATATTAAACTAACCTCTGTACAAAAATTAAATAATAACCACTATCATTTAAATCATTTTACAAATATTTAGAAACCTCTTCCAAAAAGGCTATCCCTTCCAATGCTTGAGTCCTTCTCCTTGTTTTCTAATGATCAGCTTCTAGGTCTTCGACTATTTTTGAAAGCTCCTGATTTTGCTGTGTTATGTCTTGAATAGTTTGCTCCAATTTTGCACACAAACTTTGTGTCTATCTTTTCCTCTTCAAAGCTTCCTTGGAGACTACAATTAAATCTTAGTAATGGATATTAACCTCTTCTAAATCTTCTCTTATTCTTCTATTAGCAACTAATAACCACTCATTTGTTTCATGCAGGAATTCTATCTGATACTTATACTGTTTGATGCTTCTCTGTAAGTTCTCATTATCTGAATCAATACATTGTCCTTCTGAGGCTGAGTGCATTCCTTCTGGCATCCAAGGAATCTTCAATTTCTTAAATATCTCCTCATCCTCCTCTTGCTGCTCTGTCATAGTTATAGGAACCCCTGGAGACTCATTAACTTCAAAACTGCATTGGGCTGATGGTTCTATAATCTTTTCTTCCTCTACACAAAAACTTGTCATGACTGAGTGCTGCTCCATTAACTCATCCTAATGATGGTATAAAGTCACTTTCCTTTGAACCTCTTTTAATAACTCTAAGATTTTAGTTTCAGTTAAAACTGACTTATCCTTCAAAGTAACATGTTTCTTACCCTTCATCTATTTTACATCCAAGCATTCATCCTCTTCTAACTCTTCTTGGGATGAAGAGTCTTCTATCACTGTGATTTTATTCTGAGCTAACTTAGGATTTAACAATTTATTCATGTTCAATCTCAATTTATTCTTGGGTCTAGTCTTAGGTCTCCAACCTACCCCAATCTCTCCCAGCATGCTCAAAGTTTTTCCTTGGTGTTTTATGGATGCTAGTTGAAACACCTTTATTTTAACTCCTTGTAACACCAACTTCTCTTCAGACTGTTCCTATAAATCATGTACACTGTCAGCCCTAGCTTCATCAATCAATGAGCTTTCCTTACTTTCTGACTGTATTTTTGTAGGAACCTGTTCTTGTTCCATCAAACTTTCATCTCCTCCCTGATTTACTTTTTCATGAATGTTATCTTCTACATGATCTAAATCCTGCATTTGAACCTTCCATATGACATATTCATAAGCTTTAATATGCTATTCATTTTCAGCGTTTTCATCCCTTTGTGTCACAGACTCTCTTTGCACATTATCTTCTTCTACTTCGACTATGACCTTTTTCTTTAATTTCTTGACTAAATTCTGTGCTTTATTCACTTATCTTTTCTTTGATTGGTCTTCTTTCTCAGATTGAAACCCAGACCGGAATAGAAAATAGTCCCAGGTCTTTTCCTTCTTTTGGAGCGTTGCACTTATGATTAACTTTATCAAACCATGATGAAATATGGACTATTGAGTATGATCTTGATGCTCTTTTACTCTACTACACATCTTTTGCAAACTCTTTAGGAAAAAGAAAGGAAGGGTCATCTTTGCTTCATGATTTAGATGCTGCAGAAACCTAAAATGGTATTTAAACACAAATGCATATCTTCCTTCACAAGTTACATAGATTTGTATAATTTTAATTGGTTCTCTCCACTATGGTTTGAACTTCTGTATATGCACTCCTTTACCCTAGTCTGCAACAACATTTGGAAGCAAGTAATTCTGTGAAATGTAAAAGGTACCTTATTGAACCAATATTCACCTTCATCAGGAATGCCTATAACCTCTGCTGTTAGCTCTCTAGTCAGCTCAATCTTTAGGGTGTCAAAAGTAACTATGTCATTGTCCAATCCCTCAGCAAATTTATATGAAACCTTTGTGTGGTTTCCATCAATCTTCTCAAAATAGTTCAGCCATCCTGCCTATGAAAATTACCTTGCACAGTCAGGGAAAGATTGAAACCAAGACATATATGAGGGTTCACCCCTATTTGTTTTCCCACTCCTCTTCATTCTTGATGATTGATCTTAAATGTGCTTCCTTCAGTAAAGAGTTTAACACTATTCAAATATTTGCAAAATTAAAATTCAATCATATGCTGAGAAAATTAAACCCTTGACCTGAATTTTACTTCTCAAACTGATAAGTATTTCGACCCTACTGACAGAAAAGATTTGACATTGAGAAAAAAATTGAGTTTATGAACTAGCATTCTTAGTTAATATAAATAACTAATCCTCTATCAATGTGACCCCGAACTCATGGAAAATGTCAATAATTCACTTCATACCTGTCTAAATAATGGATTTGGTTGCTATAAATCTACTTTCATGTCTTCCCAGGTGTCTAGTATCCTTCTTAAGTCTATCTCTAGCTGCCACGATAGTGCTAAACAGTTACCCTGCAAACCCTAAATAGCTGACCTTCTTCAATTTTCAACCATAAACTGCCAGGTCTTCAAATGAATTCTATAATATTCATACATTCAGGAAATGCATAGCTGATAGGGAATTATCCTCATCATGCATAATAATTATCATTCCACTACTTGTAGAAATAATAGATCAATGCTATGAGCAATGATGCTAAGAATAAGCACAGGAAATAGATCTTGCTACTAAGAATTCTCACAAGCATACAAAGGAAAAATAGAGAGAAGAAAAGAGACTGAATCAACAAAAAAATATGGATGGTATAATTCTGACTTTATGATGGTATGACAAAAAAATATGGATGCATATGGATGCATATAGGGCCCAACAACAAGGCTATGGTCACCCTTTAACAATTATTATGTCCAGAAAAGTGAGAAAAGAGGCAAAACCACATGGGGAAAATCCTCCCTCAAGATATGACAAGGCACAGAATTTGAAATGTGTCTTCAAAATATCTTCATCTTCACTTTAATGAGCTGACTAAACTGCTTCTAGATGAAGGACTCGTTGAAGAAATCATGAACTCCATGATCATGCGCTGGAGTGTAGAACATGAGAGAAGTAAGATGAGAGACTCCTTGTATCTCATCAACTGATGAAGTAGGAGAATTATATAAATGATTATTTCTACTGTCAAACTATGATCTGTAAACATAATCTAAAATGGAAAAGATATATGTGCATACTCCTTCCCAAAGAGTACAAAAGTTAAGACAATTTATTTCACACCCAATTCCCTAAATAGCTGCAAAATTGTGATGTGAATCACATGTCAATCTTCCAATCTGATGTAGCACCTGTATAGATCTGATATGAGGCTGATAAAAATCTGATATATCAGAAATATTAGCATATGGAACAGTAAGGACAAAGGATTCAATGGCTTCATGAGGATATAGGGCTAAACTAGGAAAATTATGTGCAACTGGGGAAAACTGATAGGTGTAAAAATATGAATGATGAATGGGCATAATATATGAACCATAAGTGTTTAGAACAGATCCAAACATGTTTAATATCATTCCATATATGACTACGTTCATGGATAATCAGCCACTGAAATTTAGGAAAGACTTCAAATCATGTAAGATAAATATCACTGCATAAGAGACCAATGAGGAACCAACTAGTGAACTACGGATTTGTATAGTGTTAGGATTATTCAGAGCTATGGTATATGGTATGTATGGTGGTATGATATGTGTATCAACCTACAAATATTATTCTAAATCAGAATCCAAAGGATCACATATAAGCATATCACTAGACTCATGGGAATACAATAGTAATTAATCCTCTATATGAAAGGAGGAAATAATGGGATGTTCACAATCTTCAAGGAGGTTCTGAGTATTGATGCCAAGAAAAAAGGAGGATATGCTGAAGCACATGAGATCAAGTAAGTTAAGTGGTATGACACAAATAAGGCTTGATGTGGCTAAGCAAACATCCTGTAAGTCACTGGGTTGCTCACCATCAATGACAGAGGTATGAAAGAGGTGTGAAGAATCTAGCACATGGATCTTAGAATCTAAGATAGGAGATTTAGAGAACAATGAATGGGTTATAGGATCATAATCAATATCAGCAGCAGCTCCATATGTTACCTCATTTTCATCAATAGTATCAGAAGAAGAAAAATCACCTTCAAGAGACACAGAAAAAGATGGCTCTCAAATATTTGCTTCTTCATTGAAGGAGGAAGCATTCGAATGAAAGAGGGTAGAAGAAACATGAAATGTATGAGAAACTTCTTCATCATGATCAACTTCATCAGAGAATGTAGAGGCCAAGAAATCTTGAGAAAGAGAACGAGAGGAGATGCTAGGTTCTCTCCATGCTTCATCTTCAATTTCCTGCAAAGCAAAAGCTTTGTCCAAAATTTTCCAAAGCTCAAATGGAAATTTAGTAGAATCTATTAGATGATATATCTTTGGAGACATTACCAAACACATAATTCCATAATATCTATCACAATTATTTATTCGATCAATCTTCTCTTCATAATACTTGGGTTCACTCAATGCACCAATGGAGACATCAAAGAGACATTGCCTCTTCAAGTATGCTCTCATATTTGGCTTCCAATCAGCATAGTTGAAAGGAGATAGTAGAGGAAATTTTGAATCCATATAGAAGTTGTTGATATGCTCTAGGAGATACTCTCTGCAACCTCCAAAAACAAACTAGGAGAAAATCTTGTAAGCTAGACAAGCTCTTCTTCAAAGAGGGATAGGAGAATGGAAGCGCTCCTCAACTCTGTAGAACATGATCAACCTGCTGCTCTAATAGCATGTAGAAATAATAGATCAATGCTATGAGAAATGATGCTAAGAATAAGCACAGGAAATAGTTCTTGCTACTAAGAATTCTCACAAGCATACACAGGAAAAATAGAGAGAAGAAAAGAGACTGAATCACATGAATGTGTTATCCATATTTTTGTACCATAGTTTGGTTACCTAAGGAGCTGCTGGTTGATAGACATGTTCAATGTCTGATTCCAGTGTATCAGTTGATCCGTCTTCATGTCTAGCCAATATTGGCTAGACATATTTTTATTTGAATAATTTTGACCATGGCCCCGCAGGGTTTGTAATAAAATGTGCTAGTAGGATATTTTTGAGTGCTTTGGTCTCCTGAGATGGAGAATCGCAAATAGGGTATTCCAGGGAGTTTTTTTCCACTGTCAATTATGCGTTGCCTTCAGCCGAGTATAATTGACGAGGTTTTCTCCCGCTTCCTCCAAAGATGGAATGCCCGATGTTGAATTCTGGGCCTTGGGGGGTTATTAGAGCCCAACTGAGTGTTATAATCCTACTAGACATTATTTATATAGATCATGGTCGTGTCCTAAGTCATCTAGACACATAAAAAAATTTCGAAATTTTTTTTTTCGAATAGTGAAAAAATATTTTTAAATTTTTAAATTTTAATTACTTTTCTTAAGTTTTTTGGGTTGATTTTTCCATAAATTAAATGGAAAAAACCCGTTCGTGATCTGGACTCAGAATTCAATGATTGAAGGCTCTAACCTTAAGCCAAAAATCATCCTTGATTAGCCATCCAGTCAGAGCCAATTTTTAGATCAGCAATCGGACACAGAATGCCTTTTTACTCAAAAAAAGTCAGTTTAGAGTAAAAAAATGATTTTTAGTAAAAAAATGATTTTTATTAAAAAATGATTTTTATTAAAAAAAATGATTATTTTGGAGAAAAATAAAACTCTCCAAATTAATCCAAATTCAGTAAAATAAAAGGCTCAATAACATCTCATGGAACACTTATGATGATTGGAGTTATCATAACTCAGCTTTAGTCATCATTAAGAGAGCAATTAATTTATTATCAGTTATCAGACATGTCATCTCCAGCTAAAGATGAGATGGAGAGCTCTCATTGGTCCAGTGATTTGATCGAGGTGAAGACTGAAGCTTACACCATCAGTGGGATTCCCAAACCTAGCTCAGGCTCCTGCCAGACCTAAAGGATGAGCTTACCTACATCCAGACTCACACGTGTGGCCTCATCCTTGGCTTGTTTTCAGTGCATAGGTTTAGAGTGGGGGAGTGTTTCCTGGGTGGAGGCCTCCCCTCACTCCTGATTCTTTAGTTT